>CM026285.1:9328366-9702879 GCA_014851415.1 Cnaphalocrocis medinalis | reverse complement strand
GGTTGAAAAAGGCGTATTTTCCCGTTAGTGCGCATGCGTGAGTACATGACACGTTTTTACCTCTAAGTGGGCAGCCTATTTTCTGTGTGTAATTATTTTGTGCCAGTCGTCTACGGAACTACGCGTCGCTAGGGTTGCCTTAGTAATATAGTCATAACTAGTAATTTCAAATTAATTCTCACTACAGAGATAATTGCAACATTGTATGTACTGTGAACGTTATCGTGTGTTAAGAATAATATTCAAGTTATCCCAAAGTACATTATTTTATTTATCATTCCACGTCGCCACCTAAAGGATCATAATACTGATTGGGTTACTGGGACAATGAAATGAAATGAAAATGAAAAACAGGCTTGTCAGCTTAAAAGTGGATGAATTCCCCATTTAAGCTGACCGCCTGTGTTTGGAGACCCGCTCTTTCTTATTCTATTCTATTCTATTATATTTAGTTTAATTTAATTTTAGCGTGTGTTTGTGTATGTTGATGTGTGTGTGAACAATTTTTTATAACAACAAAAATACTAATGTCCCATACATTTACTAAAGAAATTATAAAGTTACAAAGGATGATTTTTTCAAGGGATTGATTTGCTTAGATAGAGGCAGACTGACAAATTAAGTGATCCTACTTAAAAACGAATGTTAAATTTGTACTGTGGCATGCAAAAGCAAATGATTAAGTTCTTATCAAAAGGATCTATTTTAGGAGAAAACAACGAGTGGCGTCAATTGCTCAAATCAACTAATTAAACATAAGTAAATAAGTACGAAGTAAGATGTATAACTAACCTCTCTAAGAAAGCTTACAATACAATAAGTCAACGAGGACGCAAATATAATTCCAAGAACTAGCCGTCTTCGAATAAACCTTACTACAGCAGCGTACCACATCTTATAGATGGAATGTCCATTCAAGACAAGAAAACGTAAATTGTAATCATGTGAGATTGTGTTAATTAAAAACATCTTCAAACGTATCTCTGACGCGATGCTTTCAGCGCTTTCTCCAGATTTATTTCTTCCATTTCAATGTATTTAATTGGGTCAAGCTCTCTCGTGAGTTTATCAATGACCGGAAAAATTATCACTCATACGAAGCGTATTATAATATGTATTCAATATACACAATTAAAACTACACATTTGTAGGAATTAAATTAAAATTTTAACGCTAAATTCTACTCAATAATAATTCAACATTCGTAGCGATTTAGCGAGCGTCTTGTCAAAAAATGTCATTGTCAACTCAACATCTGTCACTGTCAAAATACTTTTTTTTGTTTTGGCTGCTACTGTGTTTAGAAAAACATGTAATTCTGCCAATGTCGAAGGAATTGACGAAATATAAAATAAAATAAAGTTAATACTTGAGAGGCGCGCTATAACCATCATGCATGATAATGGACAATATGATGCATCAAGAAAGTCGTGACAACGGATTATTGAGGAATTAACGAAGTTCCATGAAATTAATTGATGGCGCCACTGTCGCTTGCGTCATAGAGTATGGTATTTCCATTGGTTATATTAATATGGAAGTCCTTAATAGTTCCTCAAGAATTTTCACGACTTAATTGACAGATATACAAAAAAAGGTTGTTTGAGGAACTAACGAGATTACAATACCTACCTACCTACATTTTATGTAACCGTTTTATGGAACTACCATGATGTACAGTCGAGTTCAAAAATATGTATACACTTTAGGACCTTGCCACAATACATATTTATAAGAAAGAGGAAGTCATTTTCTTATACATTATGTACTGTGACAAGGTCCTAAAGTGTATACATATTTTTGACCTTGACTCTGTACATCATGGTAGTTCCATAAAATGTAGGTAGGTAGGTATTGTAATCTCGTTAGTTCCTCAAACAACCTTTTTTTGTATTACTGTGTAGGTATATAATTTATTGAACTAGCTAACATTAGTAGGTAGGTACACCAATATGCACTAGCGACGCTATTTACTTAACTGTGATAAACTTACGGCCGGTTTCTGAATTGAGAATTTTCTTGGGGTTTAGTCATAATATGACTTTTGGAAACCCCATTATTATCGATCGAGCGAGGCACCTAGCATAGGTACCTATCTGTATACCTAAGTATATGTATGTATCTAAGTAAGTGGTAAGACAGGTAAGGGACTGTTACTATAAGGTCCAAATAAAAAGGATAAAAGCAGGATACATTATTCATGTGGGTAAATAAAAAACACTCTTTTATAAATGTTTAATAAAAATATATTTATGGCAGTATTGAAGACAACCATGGCAACTTCCCCGTGGCCTTAAAACTACGCCAGTCGTATAGAAACTTCCCTAGCACCAACATAATCAGCGCTAGTAGAACCAAATTCACTATGTTAATAGTACTGATGGGCATTTCCATTTCGCTCTTCCCACATACGTTTCCCAGGGGCATTGTACTAATCTGAAACAAAATAATTATTTAAGTAGAGGTTATTTTGAAACTCTTAGCCAGTGGCGTATGTGGGTGTCGGTCGCCAGAGGCGGTAAATTATTTTGCTTATTGCCTCGATATCCCCCCATCCCCTGATGGAGCCTTATAGATACGGGGTGTAGTGTATTGTAGACATATACTCGTACATCCCTTTAACCACGTCTTTTAACCATATCAATTATTCTGAAAAACTTTACCGTGGGAGAGCCACGCTTCGGCATGAATGGGCCAACTCGACCGGAGTGATACCACGGCCTCACAGAAGACCGGCGTGGAGCAGCGCCTGCGCTGTTTCGTCGAGTGAGTGAGGGCACCGGTGGCCCAATAAGGGGGAAAGATAAAGATTGGCCACTTTTGACACTACTGGTGATGCAGCTGTCTATGGGCGGCGGCCATTGCTTACCATCGGGTGATCCGTCTGCTCGTCTGCCACCTATCACATAAAAAACAAAAAAAACATGATTAAATTTGTTCTACAACTTTTAAGTAACATAATAATTACTTAGTAGATTTTTTTTTGACTCCCCATACAAAATAACCGAGTCAACTTTGTATGAAAATTTGTATTTTTTTGAAGCGAATTCCCAATAGTCGAATTTAGAGATTTCATACAAACATTCTTCCATGCATTTTTTAAATTAGTCTTCAATGTCGAGTGCACGAGAATTGCTTCAGATGTGATAATAAAGCTTGCTTTTTCGACCTAAGTACCTATCTTACTTTTATAAGGTTTGGTAAGAGAAAATTAACTACATGTTTCAGAATAGCCATCCTAACTATTCCTTTGGCCTCGGCCTAATAATGAGTAGGAATCAGATGACAAAATTCCTTAACTTTAAAAGCCGTTTAGGTCCCAGTAAAAGATATTTAGAGGGTAAGGGCACAAGGCCTGCGTATTAAATTCACGCACCAGTACCAATCTTTGTCCATAAAATACCTAGATATTATGAAGAAATAGCAGAAATACGCAGTGTTAAGAGATAGGACATGAGGCACATGCCTCATGTTATTAAACACATGAGTAAGAACACTTGCAAGCGAAAGCAATGATCTATAGATCTAAGATGAAATAGTTCCGTAAACTGCCAACAGGTGTCACTGTGCTAACTTACATCGCACATGCAAAGTGGGTTTTCGGAATGGTATAAGGCAAAAATCTGTATCAACAAATTAGCTATCCAATAAACCTGTCTTGTACCTAGCTACTATTTTTGTTTTATTTTTGTGGCTGGTACAACCTCGAAGTGACCTTAACCTGGGGGTTAATCACATGTATTATGTGGGTCTGTTATTCTTAATTATTCTTAACAACCAAATTAAATACATACAATCGATATTTTACACCACCGTATTCCATTAGCCGTGTCGCGGCGACCCGGGCCATTAAAATGAAATAACCGGGTCATAACCGGCCAAAATATTATTTTACTAGTCCTAATAAACATTTCTACTATTATTAAATGCAATTATTTAACTTTAATGGAATCAGCTTGAGTTTGAAAGTACTTAGTGGGTAACGAAGGGTCAGTGTGAAAATTACCGGGCCATGGCATAACAAAGTTTGGGAAACATTGTTTTACACAATGAAATACGAGTAAACATAAAAAATATATTATTCTTTCAACTTAAGAACATCTTGAAGGAATGGGCCACCTAACTGGATGCTTTTTTGTGATTTGCTGAACAATTTATTATGAGTCGACCTTTTCAAGTGACACCCTCGCCTCAGAGACCGCTTTTATGCGGTAAAAATCAAAGTGGTCCTTTCTTAAAATTAAACTTTATTTATTACAAGAAACGTATTACTTAAATGTCTAAAACTTATTTAGGTACCTTATCGATTAAGGTTAACATTAATTTATATTAAGTATAAGCTTACTTTACATGGATATTGTTACGGACATATTATTATAACACCGCAAAATCTTTCTTTGTAATCTATTAGATACGCACTGTTCGGTACGATTGAGAAGTTAAACTTGAATCAAGTTTTGACATCTCCACGGAAGAGTTTTTCCCAGGGATAAATATTTAAGTAGGTACCTAAGGAGAAATATCTCCCAACTGATTTCGGATAAATCAAAGATCACTGAAATCTCTGGAGCCTAATTCACTTGCACTTGATAGATATACATGTACGTACATATCGAATCAAACATTTAATGAACTAATAAATAATATGGAAACCTCTCATTCGATATGTATCGATCAAGTCTCCTGTAGTCTGCCATTAGTGTATTTTTTATGTGAAAATGTCAGACTAGCAGACCGTTCACCACATAAACCCAATGCATGTGCTGCTGCACGCCAATTTTCTAAGGCTGTGGTATCACCTCCATCTAGCCGGTAAATTCATTTAACGAACATTTCACTAACATTTCTCTTCGTAGAATCATCAACCATGTTAATCGGATCAACAAATCGTAATGAAGTTACGAAACCCTTTTAAAATGTTAAACAATTGATTTAATTATTGGAAACCGCTAAGTCCTTTATAAATGAAGCGTTGGTGTTCCAATTTGTGTCTTTGTGTAGTACATACAAATGAGTAAACCAAATTTACTAGGATTATTACTATAAGTGGTTACTCATGGCTTCGGTCGTTGGAGGACCATTCTCATAAAAATGTCATTACCATGACAGTCTTCAAGCCCAATATATGTCCTCCAATATTGATATCAGAATCTTAAAATTTACCGATTACTCTATTACTACAGAAGCTTAGGCCTCACTACTAATCGAAAGTAATATTTATAGACTCTAATATGCCCAAGAGAAATACCGATTTTTACGGACTGCCAAACGGTAATGATACCTCGAGAGGAATGCAGCCCTCGGAACCAAAATACCTACCTATGTTCCAGGAAATGAGATAGGTATACTTTTCAAAGAAATGAAATACTAGGTGACAATCAGTCCTATCATCCTACGTATCTATCGTTCTCAGGTCCGCGTCCATAGCTGTCACTTCGGACCGTGGGTAAACTGGGCCTGCATGCAATGATGCCAGGATTTATACACTCAGAGCATATTAACTAGCCATAGATACAGTACATCTTTTTTAACAGTACATGTTACCAAAACGAGTGATGGGTCTATGAATGTAAGTGGGTGGAGGAACAGAGGACGGACGCGCGAAAAGAGATGGATGGATTGTGTGAAGAATGGCCATGGACTGAAAAGGGGGTGGATGATACGGTGAACGCAATAACAGGGACGAATAGCAAGACAGGAAACATACTGCACCTACCCCAGATAGCCTGGGAACAGGGCAGGGAAATGATGATGATACAGTACATATTTTTGACACAAATATGCGCTGTTTTGGCTAATTATCAAAATCAAAAAGTAATTAAGTACGTTTTATTTTAAAATGTTTTACGTAACTTGACCTATGCATAGTCTTTTGATCAAGCGTTTCAATCAGCCTGGGGAACTTTCCAATCTGCCCAAAAATTAAAAAAGTAAATAAATCTTCTCGTCCCATACAACGTTCTATGGAGCTTATAGGTTGATGACTTTTTATTTATTTTTTACAATTTGGGATATTTCCATGATTAATTAAATGCTTGAATAAAGACCAGCATGTACGGGTCGTGTTAGGTAATGTTTGCAGTAAAAACGTTTTCCTTTTTAAATAATAAAACCGTGAAATGAGTATGTTCGAATGAAAAATACGCTATGGCCGGATTAATTATATGTGCCTCTGCGTGTATATTAATATCAATATTTATTATGAAAGGTTTTTTTTGAGATCGATTCTATGATTTCTGGGGAAAATAATTAACATAATCAGTATAATGCCCTCAAGTAGTTTGTAAGATGGTTCTCCTTTTAAAAGGCATGTCGATAACAGGCAAAATAAAAAGCTGACAAATTAAGAACACCACAGCTGTGTAAAAATTAAAAGCAGTTAGGAAAAGCACGTTAAAGGTAGCAAAATTTTACATGGCCGATATTCGGTGCCCCTCAACCTAACTCAATTTAGTTTTAGAGGCAGCAATCTACATATTTAAGAAAAAGGCAACCCTTTCTCAACAATAGGTACCTATTTTATTAACAGTGAAAGTACAAAGGATAGTAAGTTTTTATTAGGTATTAAAAACTAATTAGGTACCTACACACACATATATAATATGCAGAATTAATTACGAAAGATGACTTTATCATACGTGGAATCCAGTCACTCGTCAGGGAACCAAATTCAGGGAGACTGGATATTTTCGGAACACCTAATAGGTACTTTAAAATGAGTCCAATAATGGTTGGAAATCTAAAATCGCTTTAGATTATTCAGTACCTTGTGTAAAGAAAGATTACAGCCGAATAGATACACAAGGCAAATGTTTGTTTTGAAAAATTATCGAAAACGGAGAGTAAACTAAGTACCTACTTACTGCTATTTTTAAACTTGAGTCGCGAAAAGGAAAATGGAACGTTCTTTGCATTTTAAGGGACTTATTTGAGGAAGGGACTGTTGCGGAAAGTGATGTCGCTCAGTCGTCAGCATTTGGCTTTCTTCCTATTAGTTATTACAAAAAATCTAAATCGACATTGACGCCGAGTGGAAATTGACATTCCGAACCAGGGGGAGGGGGATATTATTATGCTCATCATTTATGTACCTATGTAGGTACCTACCTATCTACGAAACACGTTTGTTGAAAATACTCATAAAACTACCCAAAATACCCCATCTTAATTAATTTACCCCTTTAGGTGGGAAAATCCCTAAGTTGGAAACCCTGAAAGAAAATAAAATGTCGCCAGTTTTCAGAAAATGCTCAAATTAAATATTTAAAATACCAGGAAATGAAAATTACCTGCACAAGGGAGGTCTCTTTATCGTTGGATCTCGAACACCTAATGTCCGCTAAGTCCTTTATTACTTTCTTGTACTTCAATAAAAGCCCTTGAAAGCGAGGAATGAAGTGGCAGTCGCATCTCCACGGGTTGTTCCCAAGGTACACTTGTCCAATATCGTTGTTCACTTGGAAAGCTTTGTCAAATGCGTAAACGGGAATCTGTGGAGCAAATAAAATAAATTATTGGAGGAGAGAAAATTGATGAAAGAAATCGCAATCCACCCCCATTTCGGGGAGGTTAATATTTTGTTTTATATTCTCTCGGTTATTTGGATAATGACATGGTAAACTTCAATATGGGGTATGGGGGAAAACATCAAACAGGTCCTGAATAGAAAACTATTTGCAGGTATTTCAAAATGTTTCATTATTTTTCTATCTATACCTAATAAGTATTTTCAATGAAATTACGTTGACCACCATTTGACCCAAGATTTCAGCCGTATTCTACACCGACTAAGGAGAAGATACCTGTATTAAGAAAACTTTGTACAAGCTTCATTAGGTGACAGCCTAATGCCACTGACATATTATTATTATTGTATTAAATAGGATGGCGGAAGATGGCGGACGTGTATTATGAAAAACGTTAAGAGTATTGAATTAAACCTTACAACTAGCGCATTCGGAAGACATTTACATACTACTATATTTGCCTAGGTATAGCTACATTTGAAACAGAGATAATAATCTCCTTTGATTTTGTTTTACCGTAATATTACCAGATAATGGATTTCAAATTCCACGGATTAAAAGGTATTTTGTCCATATAGGTAATATCTTGATGTTGGTAAGCCCGTTGTTAAACGATTTCAGAAACACAAGCGCTAAGATTACAAAAATATTCAAATTGGTATACTTAAAACAGTAAGCTATTGCAAAATTTATATATAAAAAAAATAAAAAAATTGTTCCCATAGCCAATTATTCATGGATTGCGTTGATTACAACAGGTAAGATTCCCGGAATTGTTTTGTTAGTACAAGTATTTTGTTATAACTAAATTGTTACACTTAGGTAACAGGTAAATTGGTGACGATCTTATTTGCTAAACATTCCTTATCTTTATTGTGTGAGTGGAATTTTTAAAAGAAATAACTTCTTTTTCAAGTGATTCTTTGAAAGCTTGAGATATTAAGTTACACTTAGATCTTTCTGTCAAGCAGAACAAAAAACATACCCGGGTTAACGCCATCCAGTAAGTATCTACCTACGAGTTTTTTTTTGTATTCAGGAAACGACTTCGTCTATTTTTTTGCCTACAGTAAATCATCACGGATAATCGGTTGGTGTCAAATTTAAATAAAGTGTTTTAACGTCAAGTGGTAACACTAAATCTATCGAGTTTATGAGGTGTAACATTAGACTGACAGTGTAAGTTGAAACTTACAAAGTTACAGCGAATACAAGTAAACTAACAATAAATATTCATTTAAAGCTCTTATTTTAGGTAAATAAATATCTATTTAATTAATTATTATCTATTTTAGGTAAATGAAGCTTTGGAGACTTGGTGTGAAAACTCACCCCCTCTCCCATCCCTGCTCAAGTGTGTACTTACAGCTTAAGTTTACTCTACCCGTGCTATTATCATCAGTAACCCACACTCGTCCACTGCTGGACATAGGTCTCCCCTAATGCACGCCACTGCTACCGATTTTAGGCCACTCTCATCCAGCCCACACCAGCCAGCCTTCGAATGTCATCATCCCATCTTGTCGCAGGGCGTCCAACACTAGGCTTACCGAGTCGCGGTCTTCTCTGAAGGACTTTACGGCTCCAACGGTTGTCAGTTTTTAATATTAAAGGGTTTGCACTTGACCTCATCTCACCTGATGGAGAGTGACAAAGAGGTCTAAGATGTAGCGTGCTTTCCCAGAAGAAGCCTATTCACTCTCGACTTAAAGACAACCAAATTGTAGCAGTGAAATACAGAAGCCGGCAAGTTGTTCCATTCCTTAGCAGTTCGTATTAAGAAAGAAGAAGCGAAACCCTTAGTACGAGCTGGTGGAACTTCCACATAAGGGTGGATTCTTTTCGTCTTCCGCGTTGTCCGGTGGTAGAAAGGAGAAGGCTCGGCTAATGTGACCAGCCCACTGCCACTTCGTGTTGTTATATACTCGTTTATTTAAATTTACCTGTTTCAGCTTATTCCCTCGAAGGCTCAGTACGCGGAAGGTAGTGAACCATTCGGAGGCCTCCAGCTCCTTGACTGCGGATATGCTGTTGTTGTCCAGGAACAGGTCTGCCAGCTTCTTGTACTGGGGGTTCTGAACTATAGACCTTATGTTGTTTATCTGCATCAAGAGAAACAAATGTACGAAAAGGTACCAACGGCCAAATCTGTTTTTGTTAGAAGGTTTTATTTAACTTGCAATGTAGTATGTTCGGGTAAAATCTTGCAACTCAATTTTGAAGCAGATAATATAGAGATGTTTTAAACTTTCGAGTTGCACTATACAAATACTTGATACTTATTAACGGGATTAAGCGCGAGGATATTGATATGTAACAACTTACCTACTTAGGTATAGCACTTTCTGCTTGACGTTTCGAGCGCGATACAAGTGGCACAAGTGGAGTCCGCTTATTTTTTAATAGATTTACATATTTAAATATCTGCGTTTAGTCCCGTTTATATCAAGTATTAGTATATGCACATAAAATGTGAATAATCCAGAGGTGTATAGACAGATTCGAAGGTGCGTTCCACTGAGCTTCCATTACTCCACACGATGTCTACAATTTAATTATGTGGTTTATGTTTAATGAATTACCTATGTGGTTTATGTAGATGAGTTTCTCACAGGTGACTTCTTGATTTGAACCTTTGTCAATAACTCGACTCTCAAGCACGAACCTAATTGAATAGGTGCGGTTTCTGTGGATTGCTGTTCCCCGTATCGAATCACGAGTTCAATTTAATAAGAGATTAATTAAGTACAACATTCAAATTGGGCACAACTGCGAGACAAGGAAACACTTTAATAACAATAAGCAGAAATTAATATATTAATTTAGCTATATTGTTTCGAAATTGCTAGCAATATAAATACCTAGGTATGTTACTGTTACACCATGATTCTGACTCAAATTAATGTCTACATTTATAATATTCAAACCTAAGTCTTTGCAAACTATCGTAGCAACTTTAATCAACAGTCATTAGCACGCGTAATCGTCTTCTAATTCTGTGGTTAACTAAGTATAAACTTCCAAATAACCTCAACAGATTTTGAATTTGATTTTGTTTCAACTTTATTTTTGAAGGTTATTGTTTTTGTTGTTCGTTTCATAAATGTTTCTTATATTGTCCAATAAAGGATTTTGAAGGTAAAATTTTGGTAGTCTATGTCATATTCATTATGTTTTTTTTTTGAGAATTCAATTAAAATGAATCTGTTTTAACGACACCTGTGACCATACACTTAGGATTGTCAATGCCTTAGACACACCTTTGAAGTTAAAACCCATCGAGCTCTACGAGTCCTCGGTTGAGTGTTCTGTCGGCCAAAAATTTGTATCAAAGTCAAACTGTCTAGGGAAATGAAACTGCATTTTTATTTTACTTAATTACCCAGTTATACCACCTCGATACATCAGTTATACCCAGTGTCACTCATAAAATTACGACGAATACAATGACACCTTGCATTTCAAAATCCGTTAAGCTGTTATTAGGCTGTAGGCGGTGCCAAAGAAATTGTCATACATGCCTGTATTTATACCTTCTTTACTTCGGAAATTGGGTCAAAAACCCGTACATGTGAGATTACCAGGCTGCCTAGCAACCAGTAGGTACCTATGCTTTCAGAGGGTGAACTCATACTTATGTACAGCAAATTCAAACAGAATTATTAAATTAATTCCGTTTTGGTGTACGTAAGTATAAAATCTGTTGTCCTAATCAACCGTAAGTTCGATTGGCACCTGTCTACAACACAAAATCAATTCACACCAATATTCAATTTACGGCAGCCGTTTTATTTGATGTCAACAGACGACATTTTTTACTTGAAAATCTTTTATCTAGTGAAAAAAAAAATAGGAAGAGGAAAGTTTCACTTTAATTAGGTAAGTAATATTGCTTTTATTAACATAAAGGCTGGAAATATTGGAGTGAAGGTTAATATTTTTCATTTTGGAACAGGCTATTATTAAGATTTATGTAGGTACTCGCTATTAACTTCGAAACAAGAAGTTTATAAATGAAGGTCTCGTATGTTTTTTCAAGAATCTAAATTAAAATAAGTAATATTAATTTTGCGTCAGAATAAGCAAATAATGAACCTAATTCTACGACCCAAGGCTAAGTACATACATACTTACCTACTTAAATATGCGGGACTTTTAGAGAGATACCTATAGACCAACGCTTACGGAGCTAGATGGAGGTAAAGAAAAAAAGCACTCGTTGAAAATATTATACTTAGATGTAATTTCTTCATTAAACTAAAGCTAAGGGGGGTCTAGCAAAGGGTGATAATGGTCAGTCAATTTCGATGTCAAGTACTGCTATCCCGAAGAAAAGTTTAAAAAGTTAAGCTGTATAAAATGAATAAAGTCAGTGTTCTTACCTGTGTTATGTAGAGAAATATACATAAAGCTTTTGTTTTTTTTAAATGACAATAAATGAACGCATAGACGTCCGTCGTATGCTCTAGGGTACTAATATAACATCGTGCTTCTTAAAAGTAAATCATCTTACAGCCTTCTCGAGGGCGTTATACTCATGAAAACAATATTTTTTCTTTACTACGAGTACTTAAATTATATTTACATGTAGGTACGTCAGGACTGCTGCCACTAAATAAATAGCATTTAATACAGTTGGGTATCTGTGTTTATTCATGATTTATAAATTTATTTAATCCCATATATCGCATTACACAAAACTGACCCGTCTACGGGAGTCCCCCAGAGACTTGCGGAGGCTCTGTGGGGGTTTACGATGCGTGATATACATATTTTAGGTTGCTACCCCGCAGTGCTTTTAAGCTTTTAGAATGTAAGTACCATAATCAAGAGGCCCTTTCACAGGCTTAGGTGGCAACTCACCTAAAAACTCACTCAAGATTGTCAAGGTTCTAACCTAACCAATATTTTTGGCTTGTTGAGTCCATAATGTCCTATCATTAAAAAAATATTGGTAAAGTTATATTGGTACTAGCTTTTTGCCCGCGGCTTCGCTCGCGTTAAATTCGGGGTTACTCGGAGGGACAAAAAGTAGCCTGTACTCTCCATCCTTTCAAACACGTCAATTCGTCGCTCCGTTTTGCCGTGATAGAAAGAAAAACACACTTTCCGATTTATAATATTAGTATGGGTGTTGGGTGAAATCTAGGGTGAGTTTTTTTATACTCGTGTCACAGTCGCTATGTGGGCGCTTTGTCACCAGCCTAGGTGACCATAGCGACATGCCGACTCTGATTGGGGCGAGGATTAATAATACTACTTATTTTTTGATGATATGGGGGCAGACGAGCAGACGGATCCATTCCATTTCTTTTTTTTTTATATTATAGGAAGGCAAACGAGCAAGCGGGTCACCTGATGGTAAGTGATCACCGCCGCCCATGGACATCAGCTACACCAGAAGGAGTGCGGATGCGTTGCCGGCCTTTTAGGAAGGTATAGGCTCGTTTCTTGAAGATTTGAATGTCGTACCGGTTTATAGTGGTATGTTTATAGTGGTAAAAATATTTATAGTATTAACATCGACTCTCTGGTGCTACACTAACGCCTCCCCATAAGACCTGTTAGTGCGAAAGAGAGATGAGTAATCGCTGTGCTAGTCCCACATTTTATTTCCCCGCGGGCAGCGAGTCACAAAATAAAGACTGACACAGAAGTCTGATTTAGCCTTGATTTTGAATTTAGAAGAGTTCGTTGACATATGCTAGGGTTGTTGCCCGGCATGAGTACATGTACCTGGCCTCTACCACAGACCTCGACAGTTCGACAATCTTATGTCATAAGTTAGGATTAATGTGGTCGAAAAGGTCGTTAGTGCGCATGCGTGAGTACATGACATATTTTTAGCTCTTAGTGGACAGTCAGCCTTCTGTGTCAATATTTATTTTGTGAGCGAGTGTTCGACATTAGTATAGGTGAGTTGCCAACTGTAAGCGCTTTCACATGCGGCCACATGCGGTTTCGAGGAGGGCCTCGCCAGACAGAAAACTCCGTACCATGTTACCTTGTTGCCCTCTAGACGGAGCGTGGTGGTGCCCGGCGGGAGGGACGAGGGGGGCCCCTCGAGGCCCTTCCCCGTGCAGTTGACGGTGATCATTGGGATGACGGCGCCCGTCGAGTCCGTCACCACGTACGTCATGGTGCACGCGCATGCTACTGGGCAAGTTTGGTGCATTGTCTGTAAAATAAATAAATAAATTAATTAATTGAGACAACATCACATACATTGTCCTGGTCCCAAACTAAGGTTTTCCCTTGTGCTATGGAAACCAGAAACAACGAAGGTATCACAAACACCCAGACCCAACACAAATATCTGTTTCATCAACAAACATTTGTGTCGGTGCGGGAATCGAACCCGCGACCCTTACGTCTCAACCAGCGCTCAAACCATTGCGCTAAACGGGTCGTCGTAATGTTTTGGTTTTTAAAATAAAAAATGACATACAGACGTATTGAGAACCTCCACCTTTTTTTTGAAGGTTAATAAAAGCACGGTAAAAAAATGTTGTTGAAGACTATTTACCACGCTTTTTCCTTCCTCAACGGATAAAGCACAGATTTTGCCACCCATAAAAGAAACGTTCTCCCCGGACCCATTACCATTACGCTGCGCTATTGGGCACTGGGCTACCATATTATTACGGTTCGATCTCGCCCTCACCTTGACGTGACTTTTTGCGTGATAATGAAGCGCGCGCGTTTTAGTTCCATGGTAACACAACTAGTTCCCAACACAGATTATGAATGAAATTGATGGAAATACTACCGGTACCTTCTTTTTGAGCACATTTTCCTGTTACTAAATATAATTTCAAGTTACTAACCAGGAACCCCATACTTGCACTTGTATATCTTCCGACGAAAATATTCATAGCGCTTTTATTCTACAACATAGAGCATTGGCAAGTAGGTTTCCTTCAGTCTTTTAGAATAGAAGAATAAAATATAATAAAAGTTTATTTGGTTAACACAATCATAACAAACAAAAGCAAATAAAAATACAAGACATTTACGTGACGTGTTACCAAAATTGATTCCACTCAGCTGTTTTGTCACGGCGGATTTACATGACTGGTTTTCTATGGAAACCATTGAGTTAGAGAGGGATTCCGGCCAGAACAACAAAAAATAATAACGAAATTCTGTTAAATAGGTATGACTTTTAGCTTCAACTTTTCGTAACGCCATCGTCGTTCACACTTCACAGATACATTATGTACTTACTTAATGATGCTAAATACGAGTGGGTACTTATTAAAAAAAAGCCTTTTTGTATGTGTGTTTTTGACCGACACCGGGTCACTAAATGCACCATCAGGCTAGTCATAAGTAATAACACTAACGCGGCAACCGTAGCGCAAAAGGTCCCGGATTCGATTCCCGGTCAAGTCAGTTTAGAATATTACATTTTCAAAATTTTCTTGGGTCTGGGTTTTCTGGGTTGACCCCCCCAATTATTGTCATCTGGTCCTCATAGTACAGAGGTTGCCCTAGTTTGAGACCAGGTTGATTGGTGTGTGATTGTCTGGCGCATTTATTATTTAATGGTTGCAGGTATAGTCAGAGGCAAGAAAGTGTAGTTATGACCTTGAGTGCGCAGAAACCAATTTTGATGGAAAGTCTTCTTTTTTACAAGTGCGCAAAATAACGGTCATCGCTATACTTTCGTGCCGCCAGCTATATTTATTCTTGTGAAATTTTATTATTTTCTCAAACAAATGTTTTTGCCTTATACAAATACGTACCTACATGATTTGTAAGAAAATAAAAATCAAAGTATACTTAAGTACTATGAACTAATATTACATGGCGTAAATATTGATACTTCCAAGCAGGAAACTAATACAGGAATCATAAATTTGACCAAATTCACTTGAATGAAGAGCAATACTGCATCTTAAGCTATTGCCAGTAAGAGCCATATTCGCAGCAATTGTGACTCCTTTAATGGCAGGCAGGTGAGCTGAAGATTGTTCCCCGAGGGATGCTCAAAAGACTCGCGTAAATAAACACAAACGATGTAGATAGAGTAAATGTAACCGCTGTATTTTAATATTTACTTCCTCCTTTCACAGTCTATTTTGTAAATATGATAGGTAAATGTTTGCCTCAGTCGTTAAAATAAGTGGGTCAATTTGGTTTAATGTTTCCGTATTTGCTTGTAATACCTACTTCTACGAGTAGGTACACTCGTATGAATACACCTAATAAATACTATGAGGCAATTAGAGATCTTCAAGAAAAGGGATTATTCGTTCCTTAAGAGCCAGTAACGCATTTGTGATGCGTCAGGTGTTGCAGATGTCCATGGGCAACGGTGATCACTTACCATTGATGAGCCATGAGCCGTCTATCTGCTCGTTTATCCCCGCTAATCCGCCTCTCCTTCTCTTAGACTGAAAACTGCTGATCCTAAGCTGATAGAAGAAAGTATGACGTCTCAAGTTAAGGATATGGGCATTCGATTGCATGTCTTTAAATGGAGACCCACTGTGCGTAGGTATATTAAGATATTTGAATTAATACGTTAATGGTGTATGTCACCGTAAAATAGTCCAAACTCACAACGGTGGATCCGCGCTTGATCCGCTATACTATAATGCAAAAAATTACAATCATATGGCTTGCATACGGTATACTTACGCGATGACTTAATACCTATCGCTATCTATTGATTTGATACTTATTTGGAACTACAAAACTTCCGAAACGATCTATTTTATAATAATGTTATAGAATAGAGAAGAAAATGTAATTATATTAGAGTTTTGTTTCTAATAAACTCAAAGTTACTGGAGTAACTTCGACTCTTTGAGCACTCTCGCGTATGATCGGTCGATTTTGACTCATTAATATTTCAAGCTGAATCCATCTTTAACAAATTATTTTATGTTTTTAGTTTTTGAAATTGTATTTTTTCTTACCTGCTAGCTAACCCGGCGAACTCCATATCGTATTTATTCTCATCTGTCAAAGCTTCCCCTGTGCTTCCATGAATATTTCAAGACCAAAATTACCCAAATCAGTTCAGCCGTTCTCGAGCTTTAAGCAGACTAATAAATAAATAAATTGAGACAACATCACATACAATTGTCCTTGTCCCAAACGAAGGTTTTCCCTTGTACTATGGAAAACAGAAACAACGAAGGAACCACAAACACCCAGACCCAAGACAAATATCTGTTTCATCAACAAACATTTGTCTTGGTGCGTGAATCGAACCCGCGACCATTGCCTTTCAACTGACGCTCAAACCACTACGCTAAACGGGTCGTCACTAACAAACTGCAATTAATTTTTATTCATATAGATTGTCTATTTTTGTTTTTTTTTCTTGTTGTAAAACAGATAAGCAGTGATAAAAATATAAACACAACAGACAATAAGAGACAACGTCCTTGAAGCATACATTAGATCCCTTGTATCAAAAGCAATTACAGGAGATTAGCTTTGATCTAATCTGCATGGGATTACGAACAATTGAGCCGGCATACATGCAATAAACCTAAAAATAGATGGCGGTGTGACTGTGGAGAGTGACCAACTTTAAGTAGGTATTGTTAAGTTGGCAAACGGCAAACGAAACTTTTCCATGGAAATATTTGACCGAAAAACATTTACTTTGAATTTGAAAGCGGCGAAGTTAAAAACGAAAGTCTTCAGGATTTTTTTAAGAAAGACTTTTTTTAGAATATTGGATTAGGAAGTGGGTTACTTAGTGTTGCTAGTCGGTAGTGGATAATTGATAGTAACTGAATAGACAATCTGACGATAGGTTATAAAAGGCATGAGTATTGATCGTGGCATCAATATATGATAGGTGACAGACCAGCAGACAGATCAACTGAGGGTAAGCAACACCCGGCGGGTTTCAAAGTGACAGCTCTGTACGCTTCCGGCAAAATACCTTTATACCCTGAGAAGATCTGAGTTATATACAATTAATTTAAACTACCTGTTACTTCAGGGCAAAGTTGTGTTATAACGGCAAATAAATAATGTATTGATGTTTCCGAGAAAATGAGATATTTTCCCGCAATAAGATGCCCGTCTCGAACCCTGGGTAACAGCTAACTTAATAAAACAAATTTATAAAAATCGCTTCAGCTGTTAGGCAATTAAGAAGTACCTAGCCAACACATAAACTTGCGCCTTTACACTAGTAGCACAAAATAGGGACTGACACAGAAGGCTGACTTAGCCTTGATTTTGAATTTAGAAGAGTTCGTGACATATGCTAGGGTTGTTGCCCGGCATGAGTACATAAGCGCACGGCCTCTACCATAGACCTCGACAGTTTGACAATCTTATGCCATATGTGGTCGAAAAGGCGTTTTTGCCCGTTAGTGCGCATGCGTGAGTACATGACATATTTTTAGCTCTTAGTGGGCAGTCAGCCTTCTGTGTCAGTCCCTATTTTGTGCTAGTAGTGTGATTAATGACCCCCAATTCGTGCTTGTAAGTAAGCATTTATAGACCACCACCACAAAAAAATATACACAACTATACTCTGGTTTATAATCATGTGGAGTAAACTAACAGATGCAAATGTCAAGTTTCTATACATTTTGACATTTATAAATCTGTAAAATTGAGTGATAATGTATGGGGATGACACGTGGACATGTGTCAGTTTACTCCACATGATTATGAACCAGAGTAAATGTACCAGGAAAAGTAACAGACAATACTACAAGCTTCAGAATAAGAAAAAATACATCTAAACGCAAAATGAACGCTTTTAAGACTAAACAATATTGCGGTTGGTTACGCGAAACGTGGCCTGCATATTGCCTTTGAATATGCAGTCTGCGTGCTGTTATACCTTCTGTCTGTATGTAAAGCGACTGACGATGCTGCTGCGTCAGCGCTATGAATCGTCAAGCCTTGCCCGCTTCACGGGCAGGCCAGTCGACTCTCAACCTTTGCTCATGATATACGCCAAATCCAAATTAAATCACCTTCATAAAAAAAACCGTTTTTTAAAATATTAATAAGTATCGGGGCCCCATCTAACAGTGCGTATTTGCGCTGAACGGCTTTTGAGTAGGTTTATCAGTCAGTATAAGAGACACTGGATGCATAGATTTTTTTTATTCATTCTATATTTCAAAATAAGGAAATGTATGTTAGTAGGTACTTAATTACGTCTATTTGTGTAGGACTTCGGGAATTCCGGATAGATCTGTTAAACTGAAGAATTGAGATAGCGGGATCATTAAAAGTGAGTTCCTAAATATATAGGAATAAAAGAAAATTACCACTTAACCTTTTGCACAAGGACTTTTTAATTTTATTTACATAACTGTGTCTTTCATTGACTAGTAGACGACCGCAGCTCCGCTCGCGTGGAGATTGGTTTGCCACTATAAGATTTTTCCAAATAGATACGCTATAAATGGCCCAGGCCTTAATTTTATTTCAAATGCGTTCAGTAGTTTTCGAAATTAGTGCGAACAAACTGATGAACGGACAGACAAAAAATTATGTGTGAGTATAATAAAAATAGTTATGAAGATATTAGTTAATCACGAATCTCAGAAACTATAACTATTTACCAATTAAGTTATAATTTAGTGAATAGGTTCTCTAAAGGATATGATCCCCTAAGAACGGATCCTACGTAACTCTACCCCTACGGGGATAAAGCGGGTGTTAGTAGTTTGTATGAAAGTCTAATGTTATTAAGGTTAGTAACTAATTAACTACACGAGTACAGAGTCGCGGGCGGAGTTAGTAGTAAAGAGAGAAACACAAATTACTTATTGAACATTTGAAAAAAGCTAGCAAAAGTAGCTTACTAATGTTTTAGAGACACATATAATGATGATCTAAAGAGAGTCTAGGTGCGGAAAATGGAGTAAATTACTAAAGAGACCATTTCGCTGGTTATTTCAACTTTCAAACCAAAATAAACAATATCCAGATCTGTTCATTCGTTTGACAGTTACGATGCGACTATGATATGTGATAGGTGGCAGACGAGCAGACGGATCACCTGGTGGTAAGCGATTGCAGCCACCCATAGACACCTGCAACGTTAGTAGAGTCACAGGTAGTTTACTACTCTTTGACCCCCTATCCCCCCAATTGGGCTTCTTAATAAAACCCCTTTCGTTTGATCAGCAATATAAGCGACAAAAAATTAACCGTTTGGAACGAAATGTGTTTTGACGTAAATATTGAAGTCGCACGAACAATTTAGTTCCGAGAGTGGGACGATGAAATTCAGATTGATTGAAGTATCCAAATGTTTCGTCGTCTGTACCTATATTTGCCACAAACAAAACCATTACGAAGTTTTCTTAATTGCTTTTACATCGAGAAGAAATTGACTCACTCTCAATAAAACCATGACTATATGAAGTGGTTTCCCCTTATACAGTTGCTGGTGGCAAACCAGTTTCTTATAGTCCACTATCCTCTGCCTGGCTGTGCTGTTCTCAGTCTTCATGGCGAGCCAATCCAAACCTCCATCACTGCAATCCCATTGGTTATCTGTAACAAATATCATAGAACCAATTGACTAATACTTTACTTCAACTATACACTATACTAACTACAGCTATAACTATAACTATATACTATACTACAGCTGTATCTTACACTAGTGGCCCCCTCACTTTGTTTCGGGACTTCGTCTTGGTATTAGTTCTCATCATTGCAGATAGATGGCTCTGGACGTAATTACATCACGCCAGTGTTTCCTCTTTTCGGGTTACATAATAATAAGCCTTGCCTCTCTATACATATAGATGCCGTCCCCGTAAGGATGGCATGTAAGGTAAAGTGGGGGAGTGTCCCTTAAGTGGGACGTTAAAACTACCCCGATCTCACCACAAATACTGGTTTCATCAACAAATATTTGTGTTGGTTCTGGAATTGAACCCGAGACCCTTGCGTCCCAACCGACGCTTAAACTGCTGCGCATAAATGGGTCGGGAATAACTAAGCCAATTTATGACCATGTGTCCCTGCATGCGGAAATAGAGCTTATCTCTAATAGGGTAAGATCTATATTCCGTTAATAAAACGAAGTATTCGATGACTCTCTATTGGGGGTCGAATTTTCGGAATTTCATTGTACCGAAACGTATATTTTATTTGAAGTAATATCAGTAGTATGCTCGCTTCTGTGAATGAATTTCACAGCGAGAAGCGGGCCAATAAAACATTCCTTAATGCTGATAAACGAGATGGATAGATAATATCGAAACATACTTACTTACTCTATCAAAGTACATGAGTACTGTAACTGTACTGCAAATGTAATGTGTGTGTCAAACCCTTTCATTTTGATATCCATATTCAGGGTATAAGTCAAAATACGAGTAAATGTAATCCGTCTTTTTGTGGCAGCGGCCATCTTGAATCGGTGGCTATCAAAAGTAGTCAAAAACTCTCCCGATTTATTTTAGCTTTATCCAGATCTTCATTTGTTTGAGAGCTACGATACCACAGACATACACACACACACACACACACACACAGATAGACATACTTAAACACCCCGTCGTTTTCGAGTCGGGGGTTAAAAATAATTAATTTAATGGAAGTTTGTACTTATGTTTGATGTTTTCAATAAGCAGGCTACTGAATTTAGGCCTGGAGGCAAGAAACATTGTTTTTAACTAAAGCTTAAATTTCCTGTTATTGTACTAAGACAAACACAAAGTTGTGCTATCACAAGTTACAAAATAATTATAATTAACATGAACTTATTGTGCTTTATAAAAACACTAGCGGCCGCCCGCGACTTCGTCCGCGTGGAAAAGTAACTTTTTACCCCCCTTTTAACCCCTTACAACCCCCTTTTCGCAACAATAAGTAGCCTATGTCCTTTCTCAGGGTCTAGATCATCTGTATACCAAATTTCATTTAAATCCGTTCAGTAGTTTTGGCGTGAAAGAGTAACAGACAGACAGACAGAGTTACTTTCGCATTTATAATATTAGTATGGATTTGATAACGCATTTTTATTCCATACTTAATGTTAATTCCATAATGTTAAATAAACTTCTTTTCAATACCTGCAATAACTGTATCACCGCAATTGAAATTTTTTTTTAATAATAAACTATGACGTTTCGGGTACGTTGCAGCAGCCGTGGTCACAAGCGGACTGGCGGTAAAGACAAAGATCGACAAGCGAACAAATCGGCCATAGCCGTACATATTAAAATCGACGTTCCGAACCAGTAGTAGATTATATTATGTTTTGACATTCATAAGTGTTCTGTATGGACCTAACTTGAATAAAGATTTTTTCTATTTCTATGTATTTCTATTGAAAATGGGAGTTAATCATTAAATGGAATCTACATGACCCAGAAATCCTTTAGTTATAGCCACAGAATACAGAAAAGTAATTATACATGGTACTCCCGATATTTTATGTTTTAAATTTCATCTTTGTCTATAGCTATTTCTCTCACCCACGTACTAATGATTGAGTTTATTGTCAATAAATTTGCTTATTCAGCTGTATGGGAGCACCTTATTAAAATTAGTAATCTTACCTACTATTAATATAATTTAAGTTACTTTATAGTATCTAAAACTTTTGCTGAAGTAGCTCTAGCGTTCTAAGTATTCAAAGCACTAATGAAGATAGTATCCTCAAGATTTATTTCCACTAGGGTGGCTAAGATACTCCTTGACCAATTAATGGTCCGCGTAATTGCGGGTGAATCTGGCGTCTTAAATTTATACTTCTTTGATAAATAAATGGACAAAGTACATTCAGTTTCACGCGCCAGCTTCTTGCTCCTTGAAGCGGAATGTAGCAATCAACGGTCGCTGGCAGGTAGGCTACCTGGCAGAGCGAGAATACCTTGTAAACTTTGGCAAATCAGTTTATTGCTACGATTTTCCGGTCCACAGAGGATTTACTCTTTGGTTACGAATTCCGGTCCCCTGCGACAGCAAGTTATAGGACTGATTTTCGCTGTCCACTCTCTGTTTGATCACCCCGGGTGGATAGCCACAGAAATGTTTAAATCGTTTCACTTGTCCACCCCTTCTCAGACCATGAAGATGTGGACAGCGGGAATGTTTTAAAAAACGGGTTGGTTGTGGATTTTGTCATTACATTTGACACGTGGGAAGTTATATAAAGTTTTTTAGGTCCTTTCCCTTTCAAAATAAGCCTTGCTAAGAATAAATGAACCCAGAGGTCTTAATGGTACTATACTGGGCAGCAAATAAATCTTATTTACTACAATTCTTTATTAAGTTTCGAACATTATAATGGTTTAACAAGAGAACAAGGTTTGAGTATTATTGGACTCATTATGTAGGTACTCATTAATACTTTTATGACTATATTGTTAAAACTAAACAAGTGTTAGAAAGGTGCCAATGAAATTTTATTGCTTACTTTTTTATTTTAGCGTGCATATGTTTCTTTTGTATCGCTAACAGATGGTCGTCAGATGGTCTCTTTTTGTTGCATTTTGTTCTAATTTTATTATATCTGTAAGCTTTCGAACTGGAAATTCGCGTGATGAACACCTGTGTTTGTTCAGTATCTGGGTGTGATATAATTATGTAGGTATTTAATTATTATAGTTGTGTTTTCTCTGTTTTCTTGATATCTATAACACAGTCTGTGCTTGTGTTGTTACAGATTGCAACTCTGTAGTCAGGTCAATAATTATTATATGAGATGTTATGTGAAATTAATTGCGTGAAGCGCTACAATATACGAACGATAAAGCGGGCTACGAGAAGCGATACAAGCGGGGCGGCTTAGGTATTTAAAATTAGTTAACTAAGTACAAGTAAGTACTTAAACTAGTTTAAGAATTCAGTTATTAGGGTTAGATTAAAAATGCTCATTAACTTTTAGTTTTATCGGTGGTTAAACTTATTAGTAAAAAGTTTTTGACAAACCAATTAACATCCAACCATCCTTACGAGTAAGAGTAACCCAGAGAAACCAAAGTAGAGAAACCCAGCATTCAAAAGTCATATAAATGGACATTTTACAATCCTAAAACGTCCCTCGACGGGTGTTTCTGATTGTGTATTGAAGTACGATATTGGCTTTCGCGGAATATTTCACCCTTGAACATGTGGTGTGCAACGAGGTTGAAAGGATACAAACAGACGCGCTTTCGGTCATCTGGCAATTTCATTTGCTGTTTGATTTAAAGTAAATGTTTGCGCTATGCGATAGGTATCTATAATAGAAGTAAATAATTCCACACAACACCTATATCAGTCAGGTCAATATATGAGCTAGGTCAAGTAGTTTAAGCACTTGTGTTACAGATATCAGATATAAGACAGCAGAATAAACACAAATGTAATAATTTTAAATACGTATTATATTACTCCCAGACACTGAACAAACACAAGTGTTCGTCACACGAAAGTTTTTCCAGGGTCTCCACCCTTGACAACGCACCCATCGAACCCACGACCTTAAAAGTTATTGATTTTAAGTTTAATATTAAAAACTGCTTAATGCAAAAAGGCTACTATGTAGAAGATTATTAAAATGATAAGGATTCCTGGACAAGTTAATCTCCTCGCTTGTTCTTTTATGAATAATTTGATTCCATAATTTCACTTTTATTAATATCTAAATGACGACACGAAGCATTATATACCTATTATACTATTACTGTAATGTAAACATGTTTTTTTTATATAAATCAAAGTAAAATGTAATTATCATTATTTGAAGAGAGTATCTAGTTTCTTTCTGATACTTCTCGGTAGAAATAAATTTTCCGAATCAGCGGCTATTTATAAAAGTTTTGTACGTATGTAGCAGGGCATAGGCCTCCCTACCCTTTTTTCATCTACTCACGTCCTGGGCTGCGCTTTTCTAAAAGACCTGTATACCGCAGCCTGCGGTATACAGGTCTTTTAGAAAAGCGTCGAGCTCATCACGCCATCGTCACCTGGGTCTATGGCGGGGATTTCACGTTTTGGGGCATCCCAACTCAGCTGAGTCATGTTCCTTTGCTTAACCATTTGTTGATTTTTATATTTTCTATGTGTTGTCTTGTTTTGCTAGATAATTAATTATTCAGATTCAGATAGAAACAATTATTGTAAATTTTTATTTTGAGCAATAAATCGATTTTGTTATTATTATTATTTATCGTTTCATGCTATTTCTCAGCTTTGAAGCTGGTAGGTATTAAGTACAATTACGGGCATCATGCCAAGCAAAAGGACTTAATAGTGAGGTTATTAAATTTGTTGTCTGTGTGTGTGTCACTGTGTCTATTGGGTTGGAGTATTCCTATGGTTCGTCTTGAAAAAATCATCTGACGATTCGGCAGGTGTTAAGAATAGCAGCCTTATTATTTTCCATTTTGTGGCTATTTTGGCCCAAAGCTCGTCTGGCATGCGACTGTCGTAACCGGCCCAGTTTTATTTAAACTGAATAAAGAATATTTTCTTCTCAAGTCTGGGGTTTGGTGTGAAGCCAAGAGCAAGCCCATCTTCTAGGTACACGAGTTCAGAATAAACACAAATGTAATACTTTTAAATACGTATTATATTACTCCCAGACACTGAACAAACACAAGTGTCGTCACACGAAAGTTTTTCCAGGGTCTCCACCCTTGACAACGCACCCATCGAACCCACGACCTTAAAAGTTATTGATTTTAAGTTTAATATTAAAAACTGCTTAATACAGAAAGGCTACTATGTAGAAGATTATTAAAATGATAAGGATTCCTGGACAAGTTAATCTCCTCGCTTGTTCTTTTATGAATAATTTGATTCCATAATTTCACTTTTATTAATATCTAAATGACGACACGAAGCATTATATACCTATTATACTATTACTGTAATGTAAACATATTTTTTTTATATAAATCAAAGTAAAATGTAATTATCATTATTTGAAGAGAGTATCTAGTTTCTTTCTGATACTTCTCGGTAGAAATAAATTTTCCGAATCAGCGGCTATTTATAAAAGTTTTGTATGTACTTATGTAGCAGGGCATAGGCCTCCCTACCCTTTTTTCTTCTACTCACGTCCTGGGCTGCGGTATACAGGTCTTTTAGAAAAGCGTCGAGCTCATCAGACCATCGTCATCTGGGTATGTCGCGGGGATTTCACGTTTTGGGGCATCCCAACTCAGCTGAGTCATGTTCCTTTGCTTAACCATTTGTTGATTTTATATTTTCTATGTGTTTAGTCTTGTTTTGCTAGATAATTAAATATTCAGATTCAGATAGAAACAATTTTGTAAACTTTTATTTTGAGCAATAAATCGATTTTGTTATTATTATTATTTATCGTTTCATACTATTTCTTACCTCTGAAGCTGGTATAAAGTACAATTACGGGCATCATGCCAAGCAAAAGGACTTAATAGTGAGGTTATTAAATTTGTTGTCTGTGTGTGTAGTCACTGTGTCTATTGGGTTGAGTATTCGTATGGTTCGTCTTGAAAAAATCATCTGACGATTCGGCAGGTGTTAGGAATAGCAGCCTTATTATTATCCATTTAGTGGCTATTTTGGCCCAAAGCTCGTCTGGCATGCGACTGTCGTAACCGGCCCAGTTCCCATTTAAACTGAATAAAGAATATTTTCTTCTCAAGTCTGGGGTTTGGTGTGAAGCCAATCGCAAGCCCATCTTCTAGGTACACGAGTTCATAATCAACAGAAATGTAGTACAGGCAAACTATTTATACACGGTGTTTTGTCTTTGACCGCCCATAGAGTCACTTCTGCGTCGTGCGTGTCCAACACAGAGAGCCTACAACGAAACCCGTAAAGAACGAGAATAAAGCTGTCGCATCCAAACAAAAGAGACGGAGAGCGTGCCTGAAAGGGACTGCGAAAAGTAGGTAGCCGAGTTGACCGGTCAAGAGAGCTAGCGAGGGTAGGCCTATACAAGAAAACAGTATTCGGTGTTAAAATGAATTCAATTTAGACTGGTACAAATACAAATGATGGAAAAAACTTAGCGTGAGTTAAGTAGCTAATTACTAGACTACGACCAAGTCGGGAGGGCGATGGTAGAATGAGGCTCCCTGGCTTGAAAGGTGCTTATATACTCATCTAAGACCGAGGTTCCCACGTGTGACTTGAACAAAGGGTCTGCTATCTATAGTCGTAAAAAGTTATCGGAAGCGATTAACTTAACAGGCGCGATTTTCTAACCCATAAAATATATGAGATACGGGCAGGGCGCGACAAGAAAGGTGATAGCTTACTTGTGGATTAGAAATTCCTAGTTTTACGATCCCAAGGAATATTAAAATAATTTTAAATTTATGTGTTCTCATTAAGGGCACGTCACAAAAGTAATTTAATACTTACTATTGTTAATGTGACGCAACACAAACTAAGTATTGGTCGGGAATTCCTTTTGTTGTAGATCCTCTGGATTAGTTCTAATGAAGACGAACGACCTGTAGTAAGAAGTCCTCGCAGGATAAGATGAATCAATATAAAATCGAGCCAAGTTTGTATTTTCTTATTGTTACTTTGCCCGACCTAAAGCCCCATAACTATGTTATGTATTGTGTATTGAAATTTTATCTTAAATTGATCCGCCTGCTCGCCTGCTACCTATCACATAAAAAAAAATTAAAATGTGTGTCTTATATTGCTATCTCGAAAAGATTTTTGACGAAAACACGTGTAACTAAAATCTCGAGACCTTTAGTGATCTACAGAAGGGCGTATTCCTTTCAAATAGGCCGGCAACGCATCAGCCACTTCTTTGGGTCTTTTAGGCGGGTTTTTTTCACAATCCTGGGTTTTTTAGGCGGGGCGTGAAATGGACATCTCAGCAGGCCTTCAAGGTGAAGATGACAGACTCAATAGGTACATTGTTTGTTCTTTTGTGTCTTTCAACCTCATATTTGGATCTTGGAGTGAGGTCATCTTGATTGGCCTCAATATATAAAAAACACGCTTCAGAAATTATCTGAAACCTACAGGTTTCATTAAAAATGTTTTAACAAAGTATAAATACGCACATAAATTTGAACAATCCAGAGGTGCATGCTTGGACTCAAATCTACGACCTCCCGTACGGAAGACACGTTATTATCCACTGAGCTACTATCGCTTTAAAATCGAATACTGTACAATAGGTAGGTACATACTTAGGTAGGTATTGTAAGCCTGGAGAATGGGATCAAATAAAAACCTTTTGAAATAGGATTAATTAATTGGATTTATCAAGTGCGTAGCACTTAGCCTCACAGATCTTTTATGTAGGTTACTAAGCAAAATTAATTACCATTTTCAGTCTCGGTGTGAAATTCATCAAAATAATTCATTAATACATTATAAGCTAATTAGACTCTTATCACGTGCTAAAAGATAAATGATCTTTGTCAAAATATGCGATGAACTCCACGCCTCCCTTATGTATAAAAGTCATACTTAATTACTTTTCTAAGCTGTTCCTAGAAAGGAAGAAAATGTTTGAAAGTTTCTGCAAACAATTGTATAATTTTCACTTTAATAACATCTTACAATAATGTGTGAATAGGATGTAGAAAAAAAGCTGTGTGTTCATTTTCATACCTACTTGAGGCGTACTGATTACATATTTTCTATACATAGGTAAGTCCGGGATATAATTGCCCGTGGGTATGAAATTAATGACCTCCAAAATAATACAAAGACAATAAGATTTTTTTCTTGGGATTTAGATTTGTTTAACATTAGAGTATCTTTTTTTATTGCCGAAATAGGCAGATGAACATGCGGCCCATCTGATGGTAAATGGTAACCGCAGCTCATAGACATCAACAATATTCATCATCATCATCAGCCTGTCCCAGTCTACTGCTGGGCGTAGGCCCTCCCCCAATGTTTGCCATTTCACTCTGTCTTCGGCTAGTCGCATCCAGTCTACCAGCATACCAACAGCTTATCGCAGATCGTCATTTCATCTAGCCAGAGGCCGCTACACTACGCTTTCCGAGTCGTAGTGTCCACTCAAGAACTTTTCTACCCCAACGGTTGTCATGTCTTTCGAAAGATATGGCCTGCCTATTGCCACTTCAGCATGCTGATTTGATACATTATCTTGTCACTTTTTCTTAAACATCAACAATGCCGAGGCAAAGTCATGCCGCTGCCTGCCGTGAAAAAAAGTACTCTTTTCAAATCTCGTTTAAATAGGACATGTCTTAGCGATCAGAGAACACCGCGACTGGAAGTCATTCCACAGTACCTCTAGTTTCAACTAAGAAAATGATTTCCAGTCTCGGTATGGGACTCGAACCCACCATAGGTATTTTAACTAACCGGGAACCGGGTAGCTTAGCCATCGCCTGGGTAGTCGGTATATTTTTAAATGGTTTATTTGCCAAACGGGTCGCCATTTATACCTCCGCCAATGGACTAAATTGTTGAATTTTCTAGCAAGGAAGCTCTTAATGTTGATTCCATTAGTTAATTAAGAAATGACAACTTAGAGACATAATATTACAATTTCCACTCGGTAGAAAACGGCCGTACTTACCTAATAAGTTTTTATTATTTACTTTCTGAACAATATTCTTCCTAAGATCATGTAGACTTGTAATGTTAAGCAAAAGTTGTTTGTGTAGAACAATGCTTTCAAGTTTAGAAAGCGTGAAATATCGCTTCAGCTGTGTTTCGCAGAATGAGTGAGAGTACCGGAGTCCCAATATAGGAAAGGGAGCGTCTAGTTAGCGTGTCTATAAAATTTGAGGAGTTCCCTTGATTTTACTATGATTCCGTCAATGTTCTCGAATGGTTGGCAATGGGACCAGCTCAGACAGTTTTTAAGATGGGTCATAATTGGTGGAGAAATTGTGGTGCAAGATGCACACTACATAAAATAATGTAGTAGTCGAATTGGTGACTTCCTACTTTTAGGTTTTGAAAAGAGTAAATGTCCCTATTTTAGTTGTACCTATAGGTACTTAATTCGTTTACGCCATTAAGCAGATTGTGTAAGCTAATTTGTCATCATTTGACACGAAAAAAGCAGTTTGTTTACTTAAACAAGTCTAATTAGGGGTGGGTCAAGATAAACATTTGATTTCGATAGGTGCGGCCACTTAGGTGAAGTGTTCGCTACAAAGTTAGACTCAGAAAGCTCCAATCCAATCATATTTGTCTAATGGGGGCTATCGCGTGTGATAAATCCGCTAGATGGCGTACTGTAGAACGTGGTAGAACTGAGGTCCATCTACACGGTGATTGGCCATTTTGTATTTGACATGACATGTCAAAATGTCACTAAACAACCAATGACGTAGACGTCTATCAGTACGTCATCTAGCGGATTTTTCATACGCGATAGCCCCTTTGTTACATGGTACCTATTGTTAAGAGTTCTTGCGTGATCTAAGAGTGCCGACATTTGATTAGTATTCATCATCATCATAGCAGCCCATATCCACCCACTGCTGAGTGACTCCTCTTTATCACGCCACTCCCTGTGATCCCCTGCATCATCCATTGCGGTTTCCTACGGTACTAATAGTCTAATTATAGGTATGTACATACCTTATAGTATAAAAATAATGCAATTATTTGTGTACCTTCGGTTACCTAGTTCCTGCGATCTTCATTAGCTAGGTACTTACTCGTATGTAGAACGTAGGTAAGGTACAGATATCTTGTTTCAAACTTCAAGTTCGAAGGCTTTAACTGGCTTCGTATTATTCAAGCTGTGCGTAGACGAATAAAGAATGTTTTCTACGAAACTCCCTAAAAATATAATTTCTGATTGTATGAATCAGAATTTCTCATTCACATTTGATTCGGTCAAATGTTAACGAGAAAATTGTGAAATGTTAACGAATTGATGATCTGATCAAATTGCAATTGGCGGCAATGGCTTCCCATCTGTTGATCCGTCTGCTCGTCTGCCACCTACATAAAAAATTGTTGCTTACATTTCATGAATTTATCGGGAATTTCATGGAGAGTGGGGAATTTACAAAATGGCCGACATCAATGTACGTACAATAAATAATACACCTGGTGTGCACATAATGAAAAGCTCTCTGGGAACGTTGGAGATTTTTCATTATTTTTCTTTTGCATTATAATATTACATTACCATTATATATATTCACGGATTTTATAAAAAAAAATCTCTGGGACTTAAAAAAGAAGTGAATTTATTTATCTGTAACCTGTATATTGAAACAATAAAACAAATGTATGTACTTACTCGGATTTCGTAAGCAAATTTTGAAAAAAAAAATATATATACTTTTATTCTATTCTATTAGTGCTCTCCGTAAGTCGATGGAAATTATTGTGTTTGTTCGGTGCCTTGATGTAGGTAGGTACTAGGTATATTAATGACACCCCATTTTTGCTTTTTCTTGTGTCGAAGGTTGAACAATATAAGAAATATGAAATGAGAATGAATAGTCTTTTTCTTGTATCCTACTGTAAGTATCGTTTGATATCAGACACGGCTGGATGAGTCTAGATTGTTCCATTTTGTTCTATTTTAATATTTATCTATAACTAACGGCCCCCGGTTCAACTCGTTCCAGCTGAATGTTCTTCTTGCTTTCTTTGATCATTTTATACCTAGTTTCGGGAACACGATGAATTCAACGAATTTTAGCTTATTAAAATCATTTCAAGGAAGTACCTAACTAAGCTATAGTTACAAATCGATACTTACTTAAAATGAACGGATAGCAAACGTAAACTAAGTATAACAGACAACGAAATGTAGAGAATATTCTGTAAGTAAACAACAACTGTGGAGACCGCGACTCGGTAAACGTAGTGTTGGACGCCCTGCTACAAGATGGGATGACGACATTCGAAGCTGGCTGGAGTGAGCTGGATGAGAGTGGCCGAAAATCGGGAGCGGTGGCGTGCATTGGCGGAGACCTATGTCCAGCAGTGGACGAGCGTGGGTTGCTGATGATGAAACAACAACAACCTTGTTGGCCTCAACTTCTGTAATACATTATTATTGTCTTTTTGTCTATATGTAAATGTATTGTGGTCAATAAATGTTTTCCTACTCCTACTCTTACTCACTAGTTGAACTGCTGGCTTTAGGGAGACTGGCTGGTAGCAATAAAAAAAAGAAAGGGAAATAAACCTGCTTAGAACACAAACTGACATGACAACGAAGATTGATTGATTGACAGGCTATATAACCAAATTCAGGGGGAACCGCGGGACGCCCAAATAGATATTAAATTCAGTTGCGTCCTTTGGAAGACTTGTTTCTATTTTTGTACATATTAAGCTATATTATTCACAATAAAAAAATATTTGGAAATGGAGTGAGATGCATTTTCATTTCATTCATTTCCTTTGTAAGAAAATAATCCCCATTAAGCAGGGAAAAATGGAAGCAATGGTCATTTATTTTATAAAATGTTTTATTGAATAGTAAAAACTGAAAGCTGTTAATGAAGGCTTTTATGAGTCCACTAACGTCTCGTTATTAGCAAATTTTTTTTATTAATAGTTAATTAAAAACTAAGAACGTCTTACCACTCAGATGTACACTCTGTAAAGCTGGCGGGCCGCTGAGCAACTCATCTCGCATGTGCCTTATTCCGTTCCCCCGAAGGTCCATAACTCTTAGTTCGGGCATTCTTGTGACCACCTCAGGTGGCATTTCCCACAACATGGGTGAGCCACTGATAACTAGTTCCTGTAACAAAAAGAACACTTAATAAATAAGAATAAATTAATTAATAAAATTTATTCAGAACATTTACAGGGTTTAATAATAGCTACATTAGTTTTACAACTGTATCGCAGCTATTGACGCCCATATCCGAACTAGAGGTAGTCAGCGTTCCGAAGGACTGACCTATATAAAACATTTGTAATAGATATGAATATGTGTGTGGTTGTGTGAAAATACACAGATCCCTCCACTAGCCCATGGTCCTTCCTACCGTCTAGGCATACGGACTGAATCTGGGGAGACGCTCACCAGGTACCTACTTGCTAAAGGCTCTTTCCCCGGTGCGTTTCTTCACTCCCCACAAAGTCTTTGTACCATCTATGTCACTTCTCCCCAAATGGGGCGTGAAACACCACAGCACAAGCGACTCGCTGTCGGGCAGTTCCACATCAATCAAACTCCTTCCTAACCCTAACACACAGTTGGTTTTTGTGTGTTTAATGCAAATAATTCACCACAATAGTCAAACTGCCCTTGCAGTCTGCGGAAATTCTCTCTGGGTTATGTGAATGTAGCGTGAATTAAGTGATGTTTTCTCATAATTAAGTACAAGTTACATTAAAATTATATCCCGTGGGTAACAAGCTTTCTGCTGGTGAAAATACCAGCAGTTTTCGGTTACCTGTTTTAATTAGGCGTTCATTAAGCAAATATGTTGATAAAATATTGTTAAAATGTAAGGTAAGTATATTTTTGAAATTATTATAAGGAATAATTTATAACTTGTGGAACATTTTGCGAAATAATAATATGCTAGAAGATGATAATATCTAAATCTTCTAACTACGAGCAAGGTTAGGTTGTTTGTTTACCATGATTTTCTAATTTACCTACTTTAAAAGGTTTTCTTGCTTTTATTCTAATGAAAACAAACATTTTACTCAAGGAAACCGGTCTAGTTTATAAACAAAGTCACCTTCCCAAACAAATGTGATCAGCTGATTGATGCAAGTGGGTAGGCAAACAGATTGTAGGATGCCCTGTCACTCGTTAGACCACTGCAATAGGGTTAAGGAGACCGTTGATTATTTATTAAGGGGCTATACGAATGAAACTAGCGCCGCCAACCTATTTACACTGATTGTGGCGAAATTGCGATATTTTTTAAGAAAACAAAACATTACAGACCTAGATAAAAGTAAATTGAATTTTTCAAGATTCAATACAATATAATAAAACACGCGACAAGTACTTAACAATAATGTCAGTTATTGCTAAAAGTGGCCGTTTTTAGCAATAATTAACATTATTGTTACTTGTCGCGTGTTAGAAATATTGTATTGCATCTTGAAAAATCCAATTTACTTGGATCTAAGTGTGTAATGTTTTGTTTTCTTCAAAATATCATATTTTCGCCACAATCAGTGTAAATAGGTTGGCGGCGCTAGTTCCTTCGTATAGCCCCTTAAGAATACTGCAAAGGTATTCCTAGCCTATCGTACGAGGCGTCTAAACGGCTTTAGGAGTACCTACGTTAGCACACTGTATTAGTATGATCCCATTAATCCCACTAATATTATAAACGTGAAAGTTTGTAAGAATGGATGGATGGATGTTTGCTCCTCTTTCACGCAAAAACTACCGAATGGATTTTAATGAAACTTTACAATAATATACCTAGCTTATAAATCAGAAAAACACTTTAAAAAAATATATTGTGTATTCCAAAATAAGACGGCAATTAACTCCACAAGTACGAAGTCGCGGCCAGTAAGTTAATAAAATAAATAGTTTTAAGGAATGTGTTACACCATGCAATCAGGTATGTGCATCGGAAGTGTATCTGGGTCGATGACTCAAGTGACCTTTCATGAGTGACGTACCTAGTTGTAGGTAAGTTATTATATATTGTTTTGTAAGATGTGTTGATCGAGCTCTCAATAAACGATCAGCATGAGATTAACATTTTATCACGGCTAGAGAGAAGTCAACCCATAACATCTCGAGCCGGCTGCATTTCACCAGGGTGATAAAAAAAGTATTTAGGACAACCAACTTTCAAATCGCATTTATTCAGACAAGTAAATATATAAATACTTCTGATACATACTGAAACATACTTAAATAATATTTTTCGAATAAATGCGAAATGACTAGCCAATTAACATGATACGTTTGATGTTTATCGAACCACGAATTTTTTCATAAATTATTAGTTGTTATTTTATTTTTTTTCAGTAGGTACCTACACCAAAAAAATAAGTTGTTGTAAATAAATAAAAATATGTAGGACATCAAACCAGTTTAATGCAACCAATTTGAACTCGAAGAAAAGTAGAGATGTCTTCTATAAGAGAACAAAGTTTTTAAAAACATATTTATTGAAAAAATACGAAAACAAAATTCAACCTACATAATTAAATCGGAAATTAATTTAATAAAATAATAAACTTAGGTACTCGTATATTCTGTTGGGAAGAGCCCTTATATCATAAAAGGCCTCAGCGAAAGGTCAACGCCACTTCATAAAACCACTAATGCTCTTAGGGCTGTACCACAGATTATATTGTAGGTACTCCCCTGAGTACAATATAATCTTGGGTGCTTGTTCGGTTCACTAGCGCCGCTATTTCGTGTGTATAGGTAGCTGTGGTGAATTAAGGAATATATACATAGTTATATCTACAACTAGTCTCAATTAATTGCAAATGTTTTTCTCTGATAAACAATACAAGAAACTTGAAACATTACATACATTGTACTGGTTTCAAACTAAGGTTTTCCCTTGTACTATAGTAACCAGAAACAACGAAGGAACCACATACACTCAGACCCAACACAAATATCTGTTTCATTAACAAACATTTGTGTTGATGCGGGAATCGAACCCGCGACCCTTGCGTCTCAACCAGCGCTCAAACCATTGCGCCAAACGGGTCGTCATCGACACCCAAAACCAAAGCCAAACGGGTCGGTAAGACACTAACTAGTATTATTTTGATTGCATCATAATCCGAATCAGCAGTAGATTATAAAATTTGACTTTCATAAATATTCTGTAAAGGACTTCAATTGAATAAAGAGGTTTTGATTTGATTTGATTTTGATTTGGATATAGTATTTTGTCTAGGTTAAGATACACAACATAATCACAAAATAATAACTTACACATAATATGAGTAATGGCTGATGCTGGCCAGTTGGCGTTTTGGTACCTACTGAGGCAGGGGCCTCATACGCCAAAGGTTGTGGGTTCGATTCCTTCCCTGGACAAACATTCGTGTGACGAACACTTGTGCTTGTTCAGTGTCTGGGTGTAACATAATATGTATATTTAAGTATTATATTTGTGTTTTCCCAGTAGTCTGATATCTGTGACACGAGTCACGACTTATACCAAACATCGAAATAGCTTACTTACATACTTTAATTAGAATAAACGTATGTATGAATCGCATTTTGAAGTGGTAGGTAATACACAGTTTTATTCGCAATATCAGAGCGCGCGAATCGATCTCAGAGAGTTGGCCGTTCTATACTCTGATTCATAATCATGTAAAGTAAACTGACAGATGTCAATGTGTCATCCCCATACATTATCACTCAATTTGACACATGCAAAACGTCAAAATCGTCAAAGTAAATTATGGAATCAAATTAATATAAAATAATTGATCGTGGAATCAAATTATACATATAAAATAATTGATACATATAAAATAATATCAGAGAATTGATCGTTCTAGATGGAAGTGGTAGCCTAATGACGTTCTAGGCGATCGATTTTGTCTGGTTAACAGTTTATTTGACGCTTTACATCATTACATTAGATTCACACAGTTATTATAAATGGCGGCGCTTATGGAGCCAACAAGCAACCTTAATAGGCACTTAGGTTAAAACTAAAGGTCCTATATATGGGCTTTTGCTAGATTTATGGAATGGGCTCCATTTGACAGGCGTTGACTCCATTTAAATCTTCCATATTTTTTTTTAATTCATTGTAATGCCACTAATTTTATTGATGACTAGCGACCGCCCGCGACTTCGTACGCGTGGAGTTAGTTGCACACAATATCTAAATATATAAAAGGAGAACTGACTGACTGACTGACATATCAACGCACAGCCTAATGACTTACCGTTGTTGCGATGTTTTCAATCTATCTTTAGATTTTAGATTTTTTCATACGTTTTTTCCCGTTTACTCCCGTTCCCGTGGGAATTTTGCAATATCCTGTTGTAACTAAGCTTTAAGTTAACTAAGGTACCTGTATGTTCAATTTCAAGCGTCTAACTTAAGCGGTTTAGATTTTTCATACAAAAGGATTTTCCCCCTAATTCCCGTGGAAATGTCGGGAATTCCTCTGTTAGTTCTCTCTCTCTCTCTACGGTACCTAAGCTATGTTCCTTCCATATTTCAAGTGCCTACGTTTACGCTACGTGTTGCACGCTTGGATCATGATTCAGGAATGGGAATGTCTATAGTCTATACTATTTATAAAGAGATAACTTCAATAGACAACGACAAGGCTTATAGGTAAACCGAAAACACGAAACGCTTGCGCGATGTAATTATACACAGCGCCATCTATTGGTTCATTTCGGAATTCCGGTCCCGATGCGAAGTGAGGGCGGGCCACTAGTAATGAAAATAAACCTATCAAACGAAGCCGTCTGACATTTAAAGTAAAGTAAAGTATCAGCCTATATAGGTACCTACTCGTCCCTACTGCAGGGCAAAGGCCTCCATCATAGAAATCATGTTATCACTACTATGATGGGATTAGGCTTAATCACCACGCTTGCCTAATGCGGACTGGTGATCACAGACCCGAGGTATGTTCGCAAAAATTCGAAACATACTTTTGCTCGACCTGGGAATCGAACCCGGGACCCCGAGATCACGACCCGGTACTTAAAACCACTAGACCAAACGGGGTGTTACTTACAAGGGAAATCGGAATAGCTGGTTACACGTTTCAGGAACTAGCACAACAGGTTATTCACGATCACATAGCCTGAAACACAGGTCCAACCTAGCTCAGGCAAAGAAAAACTCTGGTTTTACTATATTGTTAAGTTCTTATGTATTGTAATGATATCTGCCCTTATTTTACTAAATAAACAATTTATTATTTATTTATTATTATTTACTTAGCGCAGTGGTTTGAGCTCCGGTTCAGATGCAAGGGTCGCGGGTTCGATTCCCGCACCAACACAAACGTTCATTGATGAAAACAGATATTAGTGTTGGTCCTAAGTGTTTGTGTCTCCGTCGCTGTTACTGGTTTCCATAGTACGAGGGAAAACCTAATTTTGAGACCAGGACAATGTATGTGTGACGTTGTCTCAATTTATTTATTTATTCACGATCAGTTTCTTCACCGCTGAGCCATGCATATAGATTTGAAAAATCAGGGATGTATTTTCAGATTCGTTCCTATCTACTAAGGTACTATCACTTACTTGTTTTTTTTCTTTTTTTTTATGTGATAGGTAGCAGACTGAGCAGGCGGATCACCTGATGGTAAGCAATTACCTGCCGCTCATGGAAACTTGCAACACCAGTGGAGTTACAAGTGCGCTGCCAATCTTTTATCCCCTTCCCCCCGGGTGGGCCTCCGGTACCCTTACTCACTCAGCGAAACACAGCACAGGGGCTGCTTCACGCCGGTTTTCTGTGAGGCAGTGGTATCACTCCGGTCGAGCCGGCCCATTCATGCCGAAGCGTGGCTCTCCCACTTTACTGTAGTAAAAGTATCTATACCCTTCCCTTTTCTTCTTATACCCACTTAATTTCGTTAACAACAATTAAGTATACACGTACCTACTTTATTCAGTTAGTAACAATTAAAGTTAACCCCGTCCTTTTTAGGGTGTAGGAAACCCTGTCTGTGTATACGTGTATACGTAGGAATTTTGGTGGGACCAGACCCCCAATTCTCGTGATTGTGAAGTCATAGATAATAGAAATATATCGCAAAAACTTACTTTTTTTTGTATTTTAATGCGATATTAAATCACGAAATTGGGGCGAAAGTCCCAAACTCGATAAGCGATTGCCACCGCCCTTAGACATCCGCAATACCAGTGGAGTCACAAGTGCGCTGCCAATCTTTTAAAGGCGCAGTGGGTAAGGTTCTCCCGAAGCGCGAAAGGTCCCGGGTTCGATTTCCGGTCAAGTCAGTTGCCGCCTCCAGTTAATTTTCTTCACCTGGTACTCATAGTAGTAGAGTTACCCTAGTTTGAGACCAGGTTGATTGGTGTGATTGTCTGGCACATTTATTCAATCTTTTAACCCCTTTCGGCTAAACACAGCACAGGCAATGCATCACGCCAGTCTTCTGTGAGGCCGCGGTATCACTCCGGCCGAGCCGGCCCATTCATGCCGAAGCATGGCTTCTCCACGTTAAAATAATCAAAGAATCATGCTTATTCTAAGCACAAAAATACTGACATAGCATAGCCTACTTTACCGCGCGCATGATCAGGAAAAATATTTGCTTATTGTATTTTGACACCACCTAAACATATCAGCAAACTTAGCAAGTTATTTAAATTGTCATTAGCATAAAATTAATAATGTCAAGTTACACGTGTTGATATTTTTCGTTGATCAAAGTGAAATAAACGCTACTTACTACCTAAGTGTTGCAAAAATTGCGACATTTTGCCGATGTTGACTGTATTCCTTGAAAAATGAATACGATAATGCACAAACAAATTTGTATAACATTATATTATTATTATAAGGACCTTAAAGCTTAACGTGCATGATTGGACGAAATTGGCACAAGACCGAAAAAAATTACGAACTTTGGCGTCGGAGGCCAAGACCCTTGTATCGCTGACCCAGCGTAATAAGTACCTAAGTATAATAAATAACTAAATAAATCAATTCTCACAACATCCGGAACACTGATATAAAACGACTAAAGTACCTACTAAGTATATCTTTTATCACGTGATGCACATTCATGTCGATATGTAATTCTGTACTTATCCTCTGTAAAGAATATGGTATCGCATTTATATAGTTTCAGGACTTCACTTTATACGAATAGATGGCGCTAGGTGTCGATTTCATCGCGCAATGGTTTCGTTGGGTTCACCTACATTTAATATTATCTTGTTGTTGTCTATACAATTTACCTCTTTATAAATAGTATAGATAGATAAAACATGCTTTTAATTTATCTAAAGGACTTAAACGATTTTCCATTTTCAGGCGAGCTTACGTTAATAGCTTTGTTTTGTCGTAGATATTTCGAGGTCAAAAAAGGCTTTTCATTCTTATTTGAAGGTTTTCTTCACTTTAAAAAGACTAAAGAATTTAGGCCAATTTTAATAGTCTTAGAGGCTTCAATTTTCCTAAAAAGAGAATAGACTTATTAAAGTAGGTAATTCTTTTGAATAGACATTTTTATAGTAAATTTATTGCTAAAATTGCGTAGTTTTACCAGGCTATAGCAGGCAGCTACCCTTCCTTGCCCATAGAGATGGGTAAATCACGTATACATGAGCGTAACCAGAGGGTTACGCCCATGTATACGCGATTTATCAGTATTAGTATTAAAAGAAAGGCTCGCAGGAGGTGGCGCAGGACCGTTCTAGATGGAGGCTCTTTAGAGTACTATCGGAGGCCAAGGCTCACTTTGGGCTCGTTGCGCCAGCGTAGTTAGTTTTTTTTTATTGAAAGACGAATCTTTATTTGATGGTTTTTACTTTAGAATAGCCGAACCGAATTAGCAAACTGAAGTGGCAGTGGGCTGGTCACATTGGCCGCAGAACTGACAACCGTAGGAGCCTTAAGTCCTTGAGTGGAGACCGCGACTCGGTAAACGTAGTGTTGGACGCCCTGCTACAAGATGGGATGACGACATTCGAAGGCTGGCTGGAGTGAGCTGGATGAGAGTGGCCGAAAATCGGGAGCGGTGGCGTGCATTAGGGGAGACCTATGTCTAGCAGTGGACGAGCGTGGGTTGCTGATGATGATGATTTTAGAATAGAATTTAATTTTATCAAGCAACCCCACATTGCAAAAATATCTTTTAAGCACATAAGAGCATTAGTTCAGATAAATTGTTTGATTTGTAAGTTGTCGGATTACAGCTTACTCTTAGTAGAGGGATGTCTTAGACAAGACTCAATAATCCGGCAAATTCGATAATCCGACGTCGCCGTGCAAAACCTAAGTTAGTTTACTACGAGTCTGTGTGCTAAGCTCTAACTTTCAAGGCACTGATTCTAACAATGTTAGGTACTTATAAACCGCGTATTAAAACTTATCCTCAGTTTGAACTTGGCATAATTAAGTATGCAAAATCACGACTAATACACTCAGCACAACATAAATCTAGCATATCGTAAAATTTTACAAATTTTAAAGTTACAAAGTAGGTATACAAATCCAGGCTGCTAAATTAAATTACTTCAAAGACAAGTTGTACGAAACGACCTCTGTCTAATTTTTCATTTCAAAAACCTTCATTTGCACAACTAGGTTGAACTATTTTACTTGAAACTCGGTGCCTTCAAGCTTTCAGTCAGAACGTAACGTGAGTACTCTGGTACTAAATTTTGAACAAAGGACGCTGCTTCTAACGTTATTTCATAATAATATCATGAGAGCTGTGAGCTGAAACTAAAAGCGGTTAGGTATAGGATAGAAATCTGGATAGATACACAATATTGCTAACAACATGAAACTCTTCAAACGGCTCAAAAGCTGCCGACAAACATAAAAGTAAATAATGCATTTCAAAATTAAATTAGCATTGTATCTTACTATTAACATATAAGAAAATGGAGTTTTCCTGAAATAAATATTATTTATTATTAAGTGTTATATAGACAGTCTTCGGTGACACTCGAACCCACGATCTTTTGCTGATCGGGCGACGCTTTGCCGACTAAGCCACCGGACTCCTCGGTGAGTCAACAAAATTATTAGACTGTTTTTTTCCGCTATCGGTAGTTTTTAAGTGCATTTCGTGTATACCAGCTTTGGGATCAATCAATCAAGCAATCATTGCGAAAGATGTTATATTCATCATTATCATCATCAGCAACCCACACTCGTCCACTGGACATAGGTCTCCCTTAATGCACGCCACTGCTCCCGATATTTCGGCCACTCTCATCTAGCCCACACCAGCAAGCCTTCGAATGTCATTATCCCATATTGTCGCTGAGCGTCCAACCCGCCCAACGCTACGCTTACCGAGTTGCGGTCTCCAGTCAAGAACTTTACGGCTCCAACAACCAGACACAACCAAGAGTCACCGACATAGCACACCAAATTAGCAAACTTAAGTGGCAGTGGGCTGGTCACTTAGCCGCAAGACTGACAACCGTTGTTATCCAATTCATCTTGGGGGGGGGAAGGAGTAAGAAAAGAGGGTGCCATTAATACCACTACGCCACTGCACTGGTGTAGAGGGGGCGGCACGTTATAATTAAGGGGGAGGGGGGAGTTTAGGCTGTAACTAGAGGGGAGGGGGTTCTGTCTTCCGCAACAGGCGGCCGATACTCATGCTACGCCACTGCTTTGGTGTTGTATCAAGTGCGAGACGCCAGTTCGATTCTCAGTAGAAATTATTATTCCAAACTACAGCGGTAGATTATAAGTCTCTAAGTATCTATTCTATTCCTATTCGGATCAATATAGGAAATTAACTTCTCGTAATTTAGAAATTAGGGGTGCTGGGAGATACCCTCGGCCGACGTTCGTCAGCCTGTGCTAATTGTACAGGAAATGTCCTAGTTAGAGATAATAATTAATTAAATCCCCGAAACCATTCACTAGTCACAGTTGGAGAGATTATTATGAGCAAGTAATGAGTAAGTATTTTTTTTTACTTGCTAAAGAAAAAGTTTTTTTTGTCTTTGTCAACGTTTTCGAATTTCATAATGTCACTCTCTGTCGAACGTCCCGCGAATTAGAAAAAAAATGAAATTGCTAAATAAAAAGTAGTCTCATCAAAACTCATTATACCGACTATAAGCAAAAAAGCCTTGAAAATCAATAATGTACCTAGCTAAAACGTTCACAAATAAAATACTAAAAGCAAATTTTTTACCCCTACCACAGAATACATAATAGTTGCCCCTACACAAAACCAAATAAGTTGTTTCCGAATCAGAACTCAATTCGATGAAAGGGTAGCATCTCATTGTAAATCGGCGTACTCTTTGATTGATGTGCAGCACAAAAAATATTGGAAGAAATAAAATATGTCTATCAGTATTAAGAATAACCCGATGTAATCGCAATAAGTATTTAGCTCACTCATCGACTTTTGCGACACAGGCCTGCGAGCCTAGTGCATAAGTCACTGAATTGAGGTTTAGCCTCCGACACGATTTGCTAGCTTTGTATCCACTCGGTTTGCTAGCTTTGTAAGTAAGTTAACAACGTACCTCTATTTTACTGGCAGTCCCAAAGTGTCCCCTAAACGAATGCAATTTGGTGCAGTTAATGAGCTCCAGCTTCTTGAGTTCTGGGAACTGCTGTTGTATGCGGCCAGCGTTGACGCAGGGCCCCGGGCAGTCCAGGACTATCAGATGTGATATATCACGCCTGTGGACAAAGAATACGGTTAGGGAGCTTATTAGGTTATACATTTTTTAAGTGGGGGACTACGGCATGTTACGGCATGTAACTTATCTCAGCCGCTTTATTCTAAACTAGTGGCCCGCCCTCACTTCGCTTCGGGACCGTAATTCAGAAATGAACCAATAGATGGCGCTGTGCTAAATTACATCGCGCAAGCGTTTCGTGTTTTCGGTTTACCTATAAGCCTTGTCGTTGTCTGTAGAAGTTATTTCTTTATAAATAGTATAGAAGAAGATAGACTAACATTTGTTGGAAATTAAATAACCCTGCAGTTGTCAACTTCCCAATATAATTTCAATCTTATATGTATGTATGTATTAATTACACTACAGATTGTGTATCTAAATACTAACAGGACAGATTTTATTGCTAGAGCTGATTCAATTTCAATCCTCATATGAAAGGAAATATGAAATCTTATGTAACGTAGTTCTAATTATTCAACATACATGTACGCGTGTGAAACTTCTTTGTGTAATTTGAATAGGCTGGTAATACCGCAAATTTGAATAGGCTGGTAATACCGATATTAATTTTCTTTATCTTTTGTTAGAAATGTCTGAATCTCTTTTGATATACGCATACCTACGTTACGTAGATAATACCAATCGTCATCTGGTATAGCTGGAGGCACGAAAGTATAGCGATGACCGTTATGTTTGCGCACTTGTAAAAAATAAGACTTTCTATCAAAATTGGTTTCTGCGCACTCAAGGTCATAACTACACTTTCTTGCCTCGGACTATAATAAACTTTTAGCTTCTGTACGATGTCAACCAAATTTAACGGCGCGGCGCAAAGGCTACAGAGAAAGTATGGTTTGCTCGTAAGCGGTCAAACTATGAGAAGACGATTGCATGAAGTCAACTATGTGTACGTGATCGTAGGCCACTTCGGGATTGAGGGCCCGGGGCTTTGCCCCGCCTAGCCTATTAGCAGCTACGCCATTTTGACTCCTCCTTAGAAGTTGACCGGACTGCATAATCGACTGTCTCTACGTACGTACACTACCCTTTTGAAAGTGAAATTCGTTAGGTTTTTTTAAAAGGTACATCTCGGTTGTAAATATTCGTCTTTATAGCGACACAAGGCTTTGAGCATAAAGGTTATACTTACAGATTATTTGTGTCGAAAATTAAAACCCTGAAAGAGAGGTGTAATAATAAGAAAACTTCTGTTTCGATAGTGTACGTAATACGTAGGGACAGTCGTGATGCTAGTCAAAACGTTACGTTACTTACCAAAAGATGTAGAAACAAGTACTATCAATTTGTGGAACTCCGCAACGTTCCTATTCATTAAACGAGTATTGTAAATTATGTTTATAAAAGCGACCTCAAGATAAAAGGAGTTTCGTCAAGTTTGGCGGTCGCCGCACTAACCACTGTCTGCAAAACAAAGGTTTACTTGGACTAATTAATCAACGTTCTTTAACTTTCCAAAACTCGACTCTATTAAGGCAAGACTTTTGTATAGATATTGTTTGGGCACTTGACTGTAACTAAAGTTTGCAATATTTAACAAATAGTTTTCACAAACTCAATATTTCTCTCAATAATCTAAAGAAACTTGCATGATTGAGATACCTACGTTAGAAAAAGATTACGATCACATTGTATGAAACTTTTTTTTGAAAATAGTTTTCTTCCACTTTGTAAGCGTGACCATTATGTATGTACATTATTGTACTTACATATGTATACGCTAAATAACAGCTGTCTAGAGCAAATTGGTGCACACTTAGACGTCAATTAAGTTTAATAGTCAATTAACCTTAAGAAAAAATATTGACACTTATTTTAATACGCTTAAAGACTACATAACCATAATCACAGAATACTTAACCATAATTAAGATAAAGACAGGTAAGTGAATGACGTCCTCTGTGTGCGGCAGTAAGCGGACAGATGGACGGACGGACGTTGACTACAGAATGGTAAATCAGGAAGAGATTTTTTAGAGATGTTTTTATTGCAACTGAAATTTCACGAGTTGAAGGACTTTTATGCATAAATTATCAGCTTCGTTACTTTTACAAAAGGGAAATGTTGGTTTAATGTAAAAAAAATCCATAAGGAGTTCAATTCACATGATTACTCCCAAGAAAAATACAGGGACAGGAAAATAATGCCCTACTTTGAGATTAGGTGATCGGTGTGTATTGTCTGGCGCATTCAACTTTACCTACATAAAGAGGTATGTAAATTCTATAGATGCCGGTCCTATATCTAATACAAAAAAAGACAAAACACTAGCGCGATGAAATCGACACTCAGCTCCATCTATTAGTCATTAGTACACTTGTGTTTGTTCGGTGTCTGGGTGTTATATATGTATTTAAGTATTATATTTGTGAACCTCTGTTGTCTGATGATGATGATGCCTTCCCAGCCGATTTCGGCTACGGCGACCACTTTTTGTACATAGGTACATTGAGGATCTAAGGTATTCTTGCCCTCTGGTGTGCCTTATAGTGACTGGCGTAGCCAATCTTAGCAGTAAATGTGCGCCCACAGAGGGGACATGTTAGCACACCAACATTGTAGCAATAGGGGATCCTCTGTTGTCTGATATCTGTAACACAAGTGCTTAAGCTACTTAGTATGGAGACAGGTCAATGTAAATTCAAATTCAAATTTGTGGAACTAATGGTACAAATTTGAGCTCCAAAAGAAGGGGCGCTACTTATTTATAGATAGTGAGAAGTTGGATGAACACCCCACCACTTACTTCGGTTCCTTCATCCACTGCCGCGTGACTCCTCCCCTGCAGATCAGTTTGTGCTCAGTTTGGACGCACTGGGTGCTGATGCTGTGGTCCAACAGGGAGCAGACTCTGTTCAGCGGGTCTGTGGCGTTCCACCGGTGGTGGATGTGAGGTCCTGAGGTGACCACGCTCATCACGCTCAGCAGGAGCAATGACTGTGGGACTGCTGCAACAAATTATACAAATTATTTGCTACACTTTCGACAAACAACAAACAAACTTTGGACAAATATTCGTGTGATGAACACTTGTGTTTGTTTATTGTTTGGGTGTTAAATATGTATTTAAGTATTATATTGGTGATCCTCTGTTGTCTGATGTCTGTAACACAAGTGCTTATGCTTCTTAGTACTAAGTCAGCTCAATGTATAAGATGTTATGTGAATTTAGTTATTATTATTTATTTGGTATTTACATCCGCATTTGGCATTGTTTGGATTATATTACAATAGCCATGCCGCAAGTATCATATCTATTATTGAGAAATAAAAGTGTGCCAGGCAATTAAGGGAACCATATAATCTCAAAAGGATGATCTAGGCTCAAACTAGGGGGCTATAAGAGCAAGTGAGGTGGCTATTAAGACAGCATTAACATAGTTTGTGTGTGTGTTCGATACTGGGTTCGATATCGGTATATTTACATCACTTCATCTAACAACTATTTTAATCAACATTTTTATTATACGACTTTAAAAAAAAAATTGACTCCCCATATAAAATGGCTACGTCACGTGAGCGTTTTGGTATTTTAACCAACTTTGTATGAAATGTTGAATATTTTTTATGCGCTTTTCTAAAAGTCATTCAACAGAATATGTCGTTCAAAATAGATGGTCACATGGTTAAAGCGATGTATACCGATTCATCCTGTATAATGTAGAGCCACTGGAAATAAACTCTGTTAAAGAAAGCAATGAAGTTTTTTTGTAACTCTCCTACAGGAAATTACGGCAAGGAAGCCGGCTCTTTTGGAAAGTGTACGTAGGGTGTATCCCCACTGAAAACTTATAATGAAAGTGGGGATGTCTACCTAGCGGATACTATTACAGTCTGCACTATTGACGAGGTACAGCCAACGACGGGACCCGCCTACTGAAAGCACTATTGCAAGTATGGAGGGAACTATCGATGAGTTCGTTATTATGTATCCTAGTTAAATTTCCCGCAGCGGTATTTCTGAACAGGTATAATGATCAGATCTTTAAGAAACGAGCCTTCACCTTGCACCTCTATAAGACTAAAAAAATCTTTACCAACGTAATGAGTTTTTGACTCTTTGTCTAAATTCTGATTTTTAATCATGTGGAGTAAACTGATGGCAATGTGTCATCCCCATACATTATCACTCAATTTGACAGATGCAAAATGTCAAAGTGTATAGAAACTTGATATTTGCATCTGTCAGTTTACTCCACATGATTAAAAATCAGAGTATAGTCTCCCCATATTTGGTATGAATCAAATCAAGTAAGAGTGACGTCACGAATCACAGGGATTACACAACAGATTCCAATTTTGTGATCGCGCTTACCGCTACTCCGAACTTTATTTTTATCTTTTCATCCTCCAGAGGCTCAGGACAAAATTGTGGCTTAGCCAGTAGAGAGGGAACGAAGATAGATTTTAGCGAGTAAGATTATCCTATCATAGTAGCTGTGACTTGATTTTTATTATGGAGGCCTTTGCCCTACAGTGGGACAGTATCTTAGATCATAGTTCTATGATCTGATGGCAGTACTTATATAGGCTGATACTTCTTGATACACCTGTCTTTTAAGGGGCATGTAATATGGTACCTCACGCGCCACAAGTCCGTGCCGTGCCGCTTTTCTTTGCTTGGCTTGTGGGGCTCGCTTAAGAATACTCGTACTTATTAATTTCTTATTAAGTAGTCTTATACATTTATTTTTCGAGTCTATTATTTTGTTATCGATTAGACATTAACTGTCAATATTGTAGATATAGTACTTTAAGTTCGCGCTATCAGCGAAGACGCACCATACTCATTTGCGACTGGGTGCCTATTTATTTAATATTGTAGGTACAAATAAGTTATACATAATATGCTATTGTTAATGTTACTTATTGCTACCATAAATACTGTTGTTGCGTTTCACGACTGGCAAATAGCGTTATGTTGACATAGGTAGTTAATTTTACGTCGATGACTTTGACGGATAAATATTGCAACTTTTATTCTCCAAAAACATATAAAATGGCCAATAGAAGTAAATAAGTAAACCATTCGTTAATTTGTTTTTCATCTCGTTACCGATCCCACGCGCTTTAAAATTTCCGTACATTATTTACTTCATGATTCCTGTTTTAATATATTGTTAAAATTTAATGTGTACTTAGTACATTTTGTCCGTTAAAAAACACAATAATTATGATTGTAATTTAACACGTCTAGGTAGGTTACAGGTATTATTTGCAAGTGAATGTGAAATAACAAATCTGTTTATAGACTTAACACAATACTTAAAAGAATAAGAAAGAAATAAAGCTTGGTAATCATTTGGATTTACAATTTAGAATCTGACACATTTTAGATTAGCATTGTAAGAGACTGGTGCTTGAATTTGATTCTAGAAACCGGTAGGTTTCTAATATCAAATTCAGTGGTAATAAGTAGGCATACTTATTACCTAAAATGTAGAATCAAATAATTTACGCACCTACGCCGTCTTTTACTGTAAATCCGTACCGGGAAAAAAGTGTGATAAAACGGAGGCAGCCACAAAAATCTATTTTCAGTTTCATATCTTTCGCGATTAATCTTTAATTACAACATAATACATACAATATAACATAGTTTAGCTCCATATGTATGAGGTTCTCGTTCACCTGATTTGCATGTGTGTAAAAAAGTAAAAAACAAACAAAAAACTCGTGACTAGTAGAATAACGTGGAGATAATAAACCGTTTGTATGTAATACGGGCATATTATTTTAACAATGTTTCAGACATTATGAACAAATTGACTTTTTGTTGTCTGTGATGTTGTTTTAACAAATGCAAAACAATTTTGTGAAAAGAAACAAACAATACGATGTTAGTTTCAAGCGTTGGTAAAATACTAATTTATATTACCAATACATACAAAAGTTAATGACGACCGGTTTAGCAGTAGATAAGTACATATAAATGAAATGAAAATAGTTAATTCAATTTAGGTCCATACAGAACACTTATGTCAATATGTCTACCATTAGTTCCGAATGTAATTTTCTGCCGAAAAGACATCAGTAAGAAACTCAGCGGTTACTTTTTTCAAAAATATGTTTTACACATAAATAAGAAAGTAAAAAGATAAATTACTTCATGAAACTGATTGACCTTATCTTTATGGATATCACAAACTAGTGGCCCACCCTCACTTCGCTTCGGGAACGTAATTCAGAAATGAACCAATAGATAGCACTGTGTCCAATTACATCACGCAAGTGTTTCGTGTTTTCGGTTTACCTATAAGCCTTGTCGTTGTCCATAGAAGTTATCTCCTTTATAAATAGTAGTATAGAAGTATTGATAGATAGATATACCTCTAGAAGATGTAATTTAAGGTATTATGTATATTATATTATAGACCCTGGTATTGAACAAACACAATTGCTCATCAAATGAATGTTTGTCCAGTGAGGAGATTGTTATAGCTCTAGGTCAACGGGAAGTACTCTATAATTTTAGATTCCTTTGAGAGTATTAAAATTGGATATGGTGCTTTTATGCTGAAACGGTTCAGTTCAAACTGTACACCATAAGTGGTGTACAGTTTGAACTGAACCGTGGTTCCTGGTCACCTAAGGGTGACCTTAGTTTAACCTACGGTTTGAATTCCAATTCAATGCCTTTACGTGTTCTTGATACGAAGGGCCTTGACAAACAGACGGACAACAAAGTGATCTTCTTTTGAGGTACGGAGTAGGGATGTTACGAATGTCAAAATTTTCACATTCGCGAATGCGGATGCGAATGTTTAAGCCGCGAATGTGCGAATGCGAATGCGAATGTTAAGTTCTTAAGACATCAATCACATCAAATGTAAAAAAACAACATTATAAACCAATCATTTTTATTACTTGTAAGACAAAAAACATACTGCTGCATGGTCCGCACGGCTGATGTAGCCGATGTCAGTCTAGGAAGATCAAAAGTCACTAGTTCACGCACGAACGACCTGCACACATTCGCATTCGCATAACATTCGCATTGATTTAAGCGAATGCGAATGTCGATGCGAATGTTAAAAACGATGCGAACCATTCGCATAAACGAATGCGAATGCGAATGTTCGTAACATCCCTGGTACGGAGTCCTAAAACCTCAAATATATTAAGGCTCCTCTTTTTGTTTGCAGGGGATAAAAAGGTCGTGAAGGTTTGTTTCTTGTGTTAGCACAAACAATGATTGTAGACTGCGTGTCCATCATTTAGCATTTTATTTTAGCGTGGGCAACTAAACCGGGTTTTTAGGGTCCATGAAGAGCTCTTACTTTCGCCCTGTGGGAGAGGCACGCTTCGGCATGAATGGCCTGCTCGACCGGAGTAATACCAACTGGCGTGAAGCAGTGCATGCGCTGTGTTTCGCTGCATGAGTGAGGGTACCGGAGGCCCAATTCAGGGGAAGGGGGGTTAAAAGGTAAGCAGCGCACTTGTGACACCACTGGCGTTGCAGGTGTCCATGGGCGGCGGTAATCGCTTCCTATTAGGTGATCCGTCGGCTCGTCTACCTTTATCATAAAAAAAATGTATATAGTAAAAATTACTTTCCTCCGTCCGCCCATAGCCTAGCTCAGAGACGCGCGGGCTCTTTCGTCTCCCCCCGCGTGGTGTGGCAGTAGGTCGGCGGGTGGAACACCACTTCGATAAGTACAGTAGCCCTACCATGAGTTTGAAATACTATCCTCGCTATCGAAAACTATCGCTTTGTCTCTTTCATTGTGATGCATTTGAAAGAGACAGAGCAATAGTTTACGTTGTGTCAGTTTTAGATGTCTACTCATGGTAGCGCTACAGAACCCTACATTGCACCTGGCCCGTTACGCATTTGGCCAGTATTTTTTAGTATGGAAAACCCGGGTTGCCCTAATTTTAGCTCGTTTATCAGTGGCATCGTAATTGAATTCATTTTAACGCGAAATCTGAATTAGCCTTCATTTGCCAGTTACGCGGATTCCCCCAAATGAATGCTAGTACCTGCCTACATGAATTTGCGCTATATTGTTGGAAAATGGTAAACGCAACCTATTTAGACTTAACCCAGAAAAGGTATTCTGTATAGACTATAGTTTATGGTGCGTGCTCTCGGGTTGTCTGTGATCGAAGCCACGTTCGTACTATGTGTTGCTCGAAATAAATATTTTATTTATTATCTCAATCTTGGTTTTCCTGCTTACCGCAATTCTTACCACCTCCAATATGGTAGCAGAGCGTAGTTTCGCTACAATATACATACTTACATTAACAATGTTGAATTTCAGATTTGCTTTCATTTACATATTTCAGTAGGTACTTTAGTAGTCGAAAAGGAAAAACATTTTGCATGGGCTAATTCGAGCTTTGACCACCTTTCCCATAACTTTAACTCTCTCTCTCTCTTCTCCCTCCAACTTTAATAATAATAACTTTGAACTTTAGGCACCACACCCAGCCAGGACACAATGCCTGATTCCGGTCTGCCTGACACCAGGGGGCGCTGTTTTGAAGAAGGTAAGGAGGGACACGCTCAGGGATGGGAAAGGACGATCGGCTAGCCGCAACCGGCCGACCACAACCAGCCTGGTGTACACCGCTGCAACCAGTATGGGAAATTAGGAAAGTTGGACCCCGACCAGTTTGGACGAGGGATGGTGCGCACGTGCGTTCGCCAAGGCTGCTCAAACCGATCTCCCCCTTTTACTTTAATAATAATAATATAACTATTATATATCTCATAGGTAGGTAATTAATACGGACAATACGAAAAAAAACTGAAATCAAAAATACCATTTCTAAGTTTGCCTCATAAAAAATTAAGAAAAGAATAGAATAATAATGTAAGTATCAGCCTATACACCGTCCTAATACAGGGCAAATGATTTCATCATATACCTAAGGTTGAAAAACTCGAAACATACTTTATGCTCGACCAGGGAATCGAACTCAGGACCCCGAACAACACCTACCTACCTACATATCGCCTTTCCTCGAAGGTCACCTTTCTTCAAAGGTCACCTTTCCTCAAAGGTCACCTCTCCTCAAGGGTCACCTATTCTCAAAGTCAAGACACATTAAAACAATCCACTTTCTAAATTGACTTGACCGGGATTCGTATCCACGACCTTTCGCGTTTGGGTAAAACACCTTAGCCACTAGCGATTTCGATAAAGGTTATTATTTTATCTTCTGAAGAACATCTTTTAAAATCAGAAAATATTGAACGAAGCGGTTTGGTAATTTTATTGTATAACTAGTGGCCCGCCCTCACTTCGCTTCGGGGCCGTAATTCATAAATGAGCCAATAGATGGCGCTGTGTCCAATTACATCGCGCAAGCGTTTCGTGTTTTCGGTTTACCCATAAGCCTTGTCGTTGTCTATAGAAGTTATCTCTTTATAAATAGTATAGAAGATAGAAGATAGATATAGAAGATGCATCCTGTTCATTTTCTATGTTCATAAATAAAAACTATATATACGTTTTGTTATGTATAACATTCCAAAAATAGGCGAGTGCTATAAATACAAAAGATACATTTTGAACACAGAACCTTTTAGTATTATACTCGTATATAAGTAAGCCTTCTTGTTCGCTTGAAGGTCGATACTCAGATATTAATGTGTGAACGACTTTGTCACGAGAACTCTTCAGAAAATAAATCATTGTATCGCTATATTGTTAACATAATTATTTCTTATTTGATATTGCATCTACGTATGAAGAAAGATGAGCAGTAACTCTGGTCTCTGTAATAGATAATAATAAGTTATAAGTATACGGGATGTAATAAGTATACCTAATAATAATAATAAATTGAGACAACATCACATACCTACATTGTCCTGGTCCCAACTAAGGTTTCCTTGTACTATGGAAACCAGAACCAACGACGGAACCACAAACACCCAGACCTAACACACATATCTGTTTCATCAACAAACATGTGTGTTGGAGCGGGATGCGAATCACCTGGAGACCTATTTTTGAATTGTCGTCTCACTCTAAAAATGTGTGACTCGCATGATTTTGACATTCGCATTTTGAATCATTCGAAAACGAGCGATTTGCAACGAGTGGTGTAAACCACTCGTTTCCGCTAGGCGAGTGGTCGCATTTACGTCAAATATTAACGAGATAACACTATAAAGTCATTTACGAAAAAGTCCCCTGGACGGCCGGGACATTGTCATACAAATAGGTTTCTATCTCTTTCCCACTCATTAGTAGACTGCCATGTCATTTTAGTTCATCAAAATCCGGGGGACTCTTTTCGTGAAAAGGACTATACTGACAAGATTGGCGACACACTAAGCGAGTGCTTTCAAAAATAGGGAAAATTATGAATCATGCGACTCACGAGACGACGTGACTTGCAAAACGAGTAGTTTTGTTTGGACGAAGCGAAATCAAAAATAGGTCCTGCAACCCTTACGTCTCAACCGGCGCTCAAACCACTGCGCTAAACGGGTAATCCTGGTCTATCTCCTGAATTTGTCCTACGATGATACAGAGAACTTACTAATTGTTCCCAAATAACTAACTCTTAATATAATTTATAGCATAGAGTAATTATATAATTCTGTTATAGTAGTAAAAATATTCCAAGACCCTTGCTTAGCCTGAAATACAGGGCATCCTAGTTGGGGTAAAATGTTAATAAATATAAGCACTAATTGTTGATCATAAGTTTGTGCTAGATTTAAGTTATTGTTAGAGGGTCACCAGTGTCAGTCTTTATTTTGTGCCAGTGAGCTGTGAGGCAGTTACTGGTATACTGCCACTACTGACGTCAATCGTCTATCAAATACGTGGTAAATCTGCTGACACAGCGAACGCGTACGTGATACAGATAACGATCGCCGATGGAGATCAAAGATTTGCATCTTTGGTGGAGATAGGAATTCAATGTGCGCGAGTAACCGTCACAATAATCATTTGACCTTTGTAACTCTTAGACAGGTAAATCAGACTAGGTGCATCATGATTAGATTAGGTAGGTACTTGTTCTGACTCATTGTGTGTTGAGAAACTATCCGTAAAGTACAAGCTTCCATCTAATATTTTCCGTCGTTGCCGCAAGTGGTAGAAATACCGTGTCAGATTTTTTGGGAAGAAATCATTTTTCCTTCTTTATTATATGCCATTCGACAAAAAGTAAATACAATCCCATCGAAAAATACTTCACTGAGACTCTTGCATTATATCTAATCTACATACATAAATAGGTACAGTCAGCATCATATATAAAGTTACATCTAAGATGTCCAAATACTCAGTAACATTCACGGTATGCAGTAATATCAACATGAACAACGTAACCATTTTTAACAGAGCATTCACAGTGGTCAAAAATATCGGAACACCGTAAACTTAAATTAATTTGGTACATTGACATTTGGAAAGATACCGCCAAAACGCCAGCGGTAACATGGTTTGCTATGTTACCACTGACGTTTTGGCTTTCAAAATAATAGAACATATTAGAGAAATATTTTTTCTGTTGTTATAAATACGGCTGATTATCGTCTGCTTGATAAGGTATTTCTAATGAACGTAAGAATTTTAACTTTGACATTAGTTTGGTTGCTTACGTTACAACGATTATTTCGTAATGACGGTGTGCATGTGACAAAGTAAATGCTATTTTCGGTGTTCCGATATTTTTGATTACATACCGTGAAATCTCTGTTAAAGGCTACGTTGGTTGTGTTAATGTTACTGCATACCATGAACGTTACAAAGTTTTTGGACATCTTGTATGTAACTTGATTTATGACGCTTACTGTATACCTCCGTTACTAGGCAGATTATCTTGTGCGAGATTTTCTGATCCGTTACTTTCGGAACTCGGTGGATATTCAATGTTCATTCAGAAAATGACAATAATTTCAGGAATTCAGTGACGGAACGACAACAACCAAAGAGGGTTGCGGTGTGAATAGCCTTGAAGGAGGTGGTTTTAGCTTAGCGCGAGAAAATGTTTTTATTTCCTTATATTTTTTCACTGGTTATTTGAGGCTCTTTTCGGACGTTGACTTCAATGAAGTCAGCTGCATTGACATAAATGAAATGAATGCATTTCCTCTAAGACCCCTGCGTTTTCCATCATCGCTCATGAATATGTTCTCTCACTCACTCGTAGAAACACACTGGTCACTTGCCATTTCCAATTCATTTTTCATACTATTTCCTTAAAGACAATAAAATTAGTGTTTAGATTAATAACTTTTTTTATTTTTTAAAAAGACTCTTTCTTCCCGGCGGCTAACAGTACGCTAGCTCGCCCTATGTCAACCAGTGTGTAGGCACAAAATAAATACACACAGAAAATAGGCTGCCCACTAAAAGCTAAAAACGTGTCATGTACTCACGCATGCGCACTAACGGGGAAATACGTCTTTTTGACCATATTAATCATAGCCTATGACATAAGATTGTCGAACTGTCGAAGTCTGTGGTAGAGCCCGCGCGCTTATGTACTCATGCCGGGCAACAACCCTAGCGTATGTCAACGAACTCTTCTAAATTCAAAATCAGGCTGAGTCTACCTTCTGTGTGTAATTATTTTGTGGTGTAGGTATGTCTACCGATTCACGCAAAATACGAGTGTACCTACTCGTCATCTCATTCCATTTGATGGGTTGACAGTAAGTGGCGGTGATGCTGAGAGATTTCTCCTAAAATCGTTAACCACTTATTGAGATATTGAGGCTCAAATTTCAGTCAGGTCAAATTAGGAAATTAATTGGGTTTGTTTGTACCAACCAGATTTGTGTCGTCCCGCAGTAAGTAGATGTTTTATTTCACTTCAGTGGCCAGTTCTTTTCACTCACTCTTTACTATTTCACAGTAGTATTTTTTTTTAGGGGAACTCAAAAAAGCAAGCGTGGTGATTTGGACCTACAATATTTTTTTCATCCAACTAATTTTAATACTAGAGTAAATTATTTAAACCTAGATAAGTGATACAGTTCTTAAGTAAATAATGCACTTAAAAAACCTCTGAAGGGTTCAGGTGGGACTCGAATCCACAACCTTCCACATACCGGGTGGCTGTTCTACCAACCCCATCCGCCAGCTACCTAGGGTATGTGGTAAGTGGAAGGTTATTTGAAAAGAATAATTTTTTAAGTACTGCATTATTTAGTTAAGAATAAATTTCTATAGCAAAAATTATGATACAGTTCTTCAGATTAAGAAGTATCGCATCACTCTTTTTAATTCAGTGAACGGTTTTGAGCAAGTCTAGTAGCCAGGTGTCTTCAGAAATTGTTTGCTACAACGTCAAAGGGAAATTGAGCCGATTAATAAAATTTGGGCCTCTCCTTGTTACTACGTCGGTATCGGCAATTCAATGAATGGCTCATTCCATAAATGTGAGCATCCTTGATATTTAGGGTGTAAATAATAATAAGAGAAAAGAGTTAAGAATAAGATCGGTTATGAAACGGAAAATAAAAATTGGTGTCTATACTATTTATAAAGAGGTTTATAAGCACAGACTAAGGAAAAAATACTTTTATAAGTAAACCGAAAAAGCGAAATACGCCACTTCCATCACCTTGCTGTGAAACCGCACATCGCAGCTAGTGTGTAAATGAATATTGTAGCACTGAAACATGTATTAAACAGACCCTATGTTCATCAGCTGAGTGGTAGCGTACGATGGTGGCTTTTCCCTGCGGCTTCGCTCACTCCCCCACTTCCCTGAAAAGGGGGGTTAGAAAGGGGCAAAAAGTAGCCTATGTTACTCTCCATCCCTTCAACTATCTCCCCTTAAAAAATCACGTCAATTCGTCGCTCTGTTTTGACGTGAAAGAAAGACAAACAGACAGATAGACTAACACACTTTCCCATTTATAATATTAGTATGGATGGACATTTAGCAGTGTCTGGATGAAACATTTCTTCTTTCTTTCTTTGTTTCAAACAGTTTTTCTCAGACAACTTACGTAAAAAGCTACCCACATTTAAAACAACCTTCGCTTGAGGAAAAATAAATATTTCATTGTTACATAATAATTCAATGGTAATGTCAGGTGGAAACAGGGGAGCAATTCTCGTCGAATCAGATTTTTTTATGGACGAATATAATAAGAAATCTTTAAAAGCGACTTCAATGTCGAATGCACGATTGGCCCCCGGTTCATATAATAATATCTTTTATCAAATCTTGTACCGTATGTGCTGACATTTGCAACAGCAGAAGACCTTTTTAAAACGAGTTTTGAAATATAAGGGTTCCGTTTTTTGTCATTTGGCTACGGAACCCTAAACAGAGCAGCTGCCATGGTTGTGTTCTGGCATTTTTGATGTCTATGAGCGGCGGTTACCTTTTTATTTGATAGGTGGCAGACGCGAGTAGACGGTGATCCGACACCTGATGGTAAGCGATTGCTGCCGCTCATAGACACCTGTAACACCAGTAGTCTCAAGAGCGCTGCCAACCTTTAACATCCTTTACCCCAATTGATCCTGCGGTACCTTCTAACACTCACATGACGAAAGACAGCCATCATCAAATCACCATCAATCAGATTTACCATCAGATGGGTCGCATGTCTTTTTTTATACCTCTATATTACGACAGACAGCATATGACCTCGATCACTCTTGATGTTGAGTGAAGATGACGTCTAAGGAGGGCCCATCTTTATCATATTTTAGCAATAAAAACAAACTAAGTATTACGAGTATAGGTACCTCAAAATTAAGATAGCTATAATAGAAACGATCTTTGTGCGATTACGGGACCCTAGTTGATACCGTGTCAGGAAGTCCACTCTAGCTCATTCGATAGTTAATTGCGCCCTAATGTTTCTATGGGGACATGACCTTTTCTTATAAAGACTACACTGCCCTACTTGACATGTCGTGCGAGTATATTTGACTGCTTATTTTATTTCCCCATTTAGGCTGCTTTTCCACCAGAGCTGTGCGAGGTAGCTAGGCGGTGTGCGAGGAAAAAATCCACCAATAGAATCACTTCTACAGAGGAATGAAGTGATTCTATTGGTGGATTTTTCCTAAGGTATTCCAACTCGTCTTGTAAACAGTTCTGAGGGCCTAAAACGAACTATTCAAAGAAATAGTAGCGCATGCGACATGCGTATTGTAAACAATGTAGCTCCCTCTATTGTACAGTCGAGTTACAAAAATATGTATACACTTAGGATCTTGTCACGTACATATGTATAAGAAACGACTTCCACTTTCTTATAAATATGTATTATGACAAGGTCCTAAAGTGTTTACATATTTTTGAACTCGACTGTACGTAAGCATACCTAAAATTGAGAGCAAAAATCAGGCTAGTAATGTCGTCGTCAGGCTAGCAACGTCGTAACGCAAGCGTCAAATTTTTACGATGAATAGGTATACGCTACGATTTCTTTGAAGAGTTCATGCTACGTTCACTGGCGTAATCGTAGCGTAGGCACGCTACGTTATTGTTACGAATTCTTTGAATGTTCATGCTTACCCCTTACAGTCTAGTTTATTGCTTGGAATATTCATTAAATTTCTCCATTTAGGTACTTTAACTCGTCTAGTTGTAACTGTCGAAACAATTCTGTACACTTCTACTGAGTTTATCGCTTAGTAGCTTACTGTAGTCTAAGATTTTATTCTCCTTTAGCCTACTTTAGTATTCGGATTTAACACCTTTGCGTAAGAATTTGTACTTTGAAATAGATTATTCCAGAGATTAAATAAATCTCTCAGTATTTTTGTCTTAGTGTTGGATCGTAATAAAAACAACATAAAAACTTGGTACTAAGTACGGTAGCATCAATTGAAGCTAAAAACTTAGTACTGTGTCAAAGTAACTGCCTGGTCAGTTTCCTAAGGGTACAGACAAAATGTTACCATGACATGGTAATTACTAACGTTTCTATTCATAATAACCGTCCTACATATAAAACCAATCATCAAACTAAATTTATATTTTGTATCATTTTTACACTTGTCATCATGTCTTGTATCATTATATTTCTGTGCAATAAAGAATATCTACCTATCTATCTATCATGTTTTGTATTTATAGACTTATAATAACTATTTCCGTAATATGAAAATAAAGGCTTCCAGCTGTGAAGGTGTGACACGGGTCGCTTACGAAACTCCACGTAATGTCTAGTTTGTAACAGTGATATTACGGATATGAAACGGTTACGGGATGGATACGGATATATGAATGATTATTTTATGTACGGTTACGGATACGGAAATTAAATTATTTTTTAGGATTATCCGTTAGTTTCGGATGATTTCAGTTCCGAATACAGTTTAAGGAATTTCAATAATAAGTTAGCACTTACTATTGAAATTGGCGGAGCCGGAAGATATGCGGACGATAATGTCTTTATTTTGCTCCGCTATAATGAGATATTATTTGATACTTTTATTTTAGATTCAGTTACGGTTATAGATATATTTTTATAAGTAACGTATATCCGATAATTTCGGTTACGGTGACGGAGCACCCCTAGTTTGTTAGATAGTACACAACTATTACAGAATATTTATGTACTATTTCAGCGGTTTTATCGCTTTATGCGATAAATAGAGGAAAGGTAGGTGGTGCAATATTGAAAAAGAGAAATAAGAGTAAAATACGTTTAGGTTAAAATAAAGATAGCCATCCTCGTTTGTTGGATATGTACAGTAGCCGGCACATCAAGTTACTACAATCTGTTAAATTTCCTCAGTTGATATTGAACCAAACACGTTTGACATAAAAGTGAGGTTCGATTGAAGAAATTTGACAGATTGTAGTAACTTGATGTGTAGGCCACCGTACATACATGTTCGGGTGTACTCACATCTGTGAACATTTACATTGACATTTGAAATTCATTGAAATTCCTCTGTTGCAGGACATCTATAACGCGTGCTTAACTTACTAGTATGGAATCAGGTCAATGTATTGTTGTATGAAATACAACATTACATTACTACAATATGCTTACTATTTATGTTGAATGTGCTAAACAGTTTTACCACTAATAATCTCTTAATAATTGACCAAAACGTTTAAATCTCTGATTTCAAATCATGAAATTGAGGTCACGATCTAAACCAGGGATGGGGAAACTACGGCCCGCCGACCGATTTCGGCTCGTGAAGCATAGAGACTCGGCCTACGACCAAAAATCCAATGAAACTTTTATTTTATTCCTATTTCAATAGATATTTTGTAAAATCTATACCATTTATAAAGAGACTAGTGACCGGCCCTCACTCCATTTTGTTACAGTAGTTCCTCTGTCTACCAATAGATGGCGCTGGTTGGTTTTTATCGCGCTAGTGTTTTGCTTTTTTGATTCGTATATAAGGTATGATGATGTATATAGAATGTATCTCTTTATAAATTGTAAAGATAACATCTATACACAACCACGAGGCTTATACATATTATGTGATGTGACCCGCGAGGAAACGATTGCGGGATTTAATCGACACTCACCGCCATCTATTGGCAATGATTGGAACTATTAGCATAATTAAGTTCCGAAACCAAGTGAGGGCGGGCCACTAATTGCTTAATAATATCAAAATTCCTAAAAATTACCTGGTAGTAGGTATCAGGATCTCCCCGAATAAGTTCCTAACCTTTGGCCCCCATTAATTTCGTCAGTAAATATTGGTTCGCGTCCGAAAGATTCCCCATCCCTGATCTAAACGATCGACAAAAATATTCATGTAAACAAGTCTAAACGTCTCCAGAGCATTTCCTTCCATTCCCATCTCGAGTAACCTTTTCAGGAGCCTACGTCGCGTAATTATCCTTAAGGGTTGTTTTGGAGAAATAACATAATTTTCTTCTAAGTATCGGCCTTTGAAGTTCTGGAAATTCCATACAGGACTTATTTGGAAATTAAATTAGTTTGGCATATATGTGTGTTGTTTGTCACGTGGCAAACTGGTAAATGGCAAAATAATGTTTTTTGTGATGGTAAGCGATTGCCGCCGCCCATAGACCAACACAGAGTTACAAGTGTTCTGCCAACCTTTAACCTCCTTCCGGTACCCGGTAAACACAGCGCAGGCGCGGCTTCACGCCAGTCTTTTGTGAGGCCGGCCGAGCCGGCCCATTCATGCTGAAGTGTGGCTGTATACTCGTATGAGTCGCTTGCTTGTCTTGCTCCACTATATTACGTATTGTAGGTATATACATATATATAGGCCCGATTCGACCAATCTTTATAAGAGGACAAAATATTAGGGGGGTTATAATTATTGAGTGATGGGGGCAGACGCAGACGTTCAAATGGTTAACTTGAGGATTGCAACTGCCGTCAGGAGTAAGTATTAAGAAGTCAGCATCTAAAAAACGAATGGGCTTTTTTCTTGATTTGCAACTTTCATCGTGATTTTTTTATAAATTGTATTTTTGGCCGAGTAGGTACAGTCAGTCACACATCACAGGTTACCACAACCTGTCAAATTTCCTAAATTGATATTCAACCTAATGTGTATGACAGTAAGACGAGTGTCGGTTAAAGAAATTTGTCAGTTTTGTATACTTTGATGTGTAGCCGTGTAGTAGGTACCTACCTAACATCGATCCGAGCTGATAATAGGACCTACTGGCATTGCTAAAAAATATTAACGAAACATAATTAGGAACATAATAACGAAATTCCGACACAGTACCTACTTTGTAGGTACCGCTATAAATGACACTTTATTATTATTTTCTTGAAAACAATCATCGTTTTACTTTATTAATATAATACGCGGAATTCTTTGTTGTCGGAGTATCATCTCTAATATTTTATGACTTCATTGGAGCTAAGTTAATAAGGTAAAATCCGATATTCAGGCATTCGTGGATATCTTCTCCCGCCTAGGGCTGAATCTCGTTGCTATACAGGAAGGTAGGATACTCAATAAGGTAGGACTCAAATTATAATATCCTGATAATAATCAGAATGCTACATTTAAGATCAAATAATCTTTACACCGTGCTTTTTTAACCGTCGTGCACACTTTTCGAGGGCGTTTTACTGATGAAAACAAATTGCAACTATCAGCTGATCACTTTTGTATGGGAAGGTGTTTTTTTTTTGAGATTTGGACCTATGTTCCTTGGAGAAAAATGTTTGTTTTCATCAGTATAAAGCCCTCGAAAAGTGTGCACGCGGTAAAGAAAGCACGGTGTATAGTTCGTTAGTGTGCATAAAGTCGTGAGACCTAAAAGCCTTTTAAAGGGCACAAAACAAAATAGATTTTCTATTATGTCTGTTGTCTGGGCCTTACGACGTTAAAACTCGAGAACGGCTGAACCTATTGGGCAAATTTTGGTCTTTAAATTAAATGTTAGAAATATGAGAAAAAATGCAATGTGGAGTTCGCTGGGTCAGCTAGTTAAACGTCGTAAGGCCCAAATGGTATAAAACAATTGATTTTCCATTGTGTCTGCTGTCTGGGCGTTACGACGTTATGATAATAATGGATATATTATGAATTGTTGACCCAATCCAGTTACTTTCTTGACAGAGTCAGAGAGAGAGAGACAGAGAGTAGTGTATTGTAAATCTAAGATAAGTGCCCTGGTACTTTGTTTGAGTGACCCAAGTTTGGATAGGACAAAGCAGGATTAAGTTCCATTAGTGGTTGAGTTGAAAACCCATAGTAAGTTAGCGGACAATTTTGAATTACCGCGTATCTAATAGAAAATATGCATAATTCTCACACATTTCTCGCTTTCAGAAAAAAAAAATATCAGCCTATATATTGTCCCACTGCAGGGCAAAGGCCTTCATCATAAAAATCAAGTCAACGATAATATGGTGGGATTAATATTATTTTCAAGGTGAAAAATATTTTCTCTCGCAGTACTGCGGTATTTAAACTGGACTCACGGGCCTATTTTTTTTTCCAGGGGAAACCATCATGGACTTCACCTTGCCACATGTGGGGAACAAGGTGGTGTGTGGGACTCTAACCCTAACCAAAACGGATACCCCACAGCCGGGACTGGACCGTACCGCAAATCGCTGCTCGCCACTTTGAGCCAAATTGTTTGGCGCAATGCAGCCCTTCCCAAATGCGCGACCTACCAGGACACCCAGTAGGATTTTTTCCCTCGCGGAGTCGTGATACTGAGCAAGCCACTCCCATAGTAGTGGCATGCTCACGTACTTCGAAGCCCGTTTAGTCGCCTCTTACGACAGGCCGGGAATACCTTGGCAGTATTCTTAACGCCCCTAGCCACAGGGCAATATGGTGGGATTAGGCTCAACCACTCGCTTTTCAAATGCTGATTGGATCACAAAAAGAGTTCGATATCTTCGAAAACTTTCATATTTGAAATATAAACAAAAATAAATTAAGGGGAGGACCTTCCCATTCATTGTTTTAAGACTTTTAGAAACCTGTTATCTAAAAGGCGGTAAAGCTTGCGGCACATAGGTACATCAACATGTCTAAACTTAAATTTCTAGAATTTTCATGTACCTATAATTACTTAGTAACAAAATATTTTTAACCGGGTATATGTAAGTTAATATATTAGAGGATGTACGTAATATATCTAGAATGTTATCCATGTTTATAATAGACAACCCTACGACATTTTAATTTTTTACATTACAGTAACTCACCCCTTATTATGTGTTTCATTTTTTCCTTATAAGTATTAACACTTCACCAAACAGAAGATCAATGTACGAGATAAACGGGTATTCATATGACCAGCCTGTTTGATCTGGACAAATTGTTTGAACATTTAGTATAGGATCCCGCTATACAACGACCTTCACCGAGATGCTTATTTGATGAGACGTATTTTTTATGTTATTAAATATGCCAATAAATATATCCTATATGGGTTGCCTAACAATTTCAGTCCAGAGTATTTTTAATTAATAATTAAAAAAAATTTTTTTTTTAAACATTGCACCGGTGTGATTATTTAATAAATTTGATACCAATCGAAAATTTGAAGCCCATAGAATATGCAAACGTTAGGTTGCCTATTTTTATCCGGTCACAACCACGGGTTGCCAGGTGTAAACAGGTAAATCCATACAAGCATTTTGCAACGTTCTGATTATTGAATCAATTTTAGATAAAATGAAAGATTATTTCATAAGGAACACGAACATAATTGAATCTGAAAAATTATCTAAGCTAATACATTTTCTATATTGTGTCATGTTGAAGTAATTGGTAGTAAAACTCACTTATGGTTTTTTACCCGACTACGGCAAAGCAAAAGGAGGGTTATGATTTTGACAGGCTATGTATGTATGTATGTATGTATGTATGTATGTATGTATGTATGTATGTATGTATGTATGTATGTATGTTCATCTGTTTCCACGTAACTTCTTAACTACTTATCAGAATTCGACAAATGACATATCATTATAAGCGTCTTGATCGTCCGCTGGTTATAGGCTAAATGAAGTTTCACAAAATCTAATGTGGCGCCCTCTAGCGGACAAAACATACAGAGTAAAAAAATAAAGTTATGATAAATATGCCGTGTTTGGTATCATTTGAAAGCGCTTGACTTGTACATTTTGAATATATATATATATTACTAGCACTTGGACACCAAAATAGTACAAATAAAATAAAAGTAAAAAAACTAAAACCCAACTACGACAAAAAACGTCGCTGAAAAAGTATAAAACAAGCCTTCGTTGTCAATTTATGCAATATTCACTATGTAGAGATAAAATTTCATGTTTGGATTGATTCAATAATCAGAACGTTGCAAAATGCTAGTATGGATTTACCTGTTTACACCTGGCAACCCGTGGTTGTGACCGGATAAAATAGGCACCTAACGTTTGCATATTCTATGGGCTTCAAACTTTCGATTGGTATCAAATTTATTAAATAATCACACCGGTGCAATGTTTAAAAAAAAAATTTTTTTAATTATTAATTAAAAATACTCTGGACTGAAATTTGTTAGGCAACCCATATAGGATATATTTATTGGCATATTTAATAACATAAAAAATACGTCTCATCAAATAAGCATCTCGGTGAAGGTCGTTGTATAGCGGGATCTTAGACTAATTCCAAAACCAACATTTCCGTAAAATCGTTGATAAAGTCACTTAACGTAACGTGAATGGAAAAAATGAACTTTATATCATTTGCATTTAGAATTTAAACTTGTATGAGAGGAGTTTCGTATTTTTTTAGAAGTTATTTTTCGTTTTCGCGGGAAAACTTGCCGGCTTTTCCTGTAACTGAAAAGCGGTTCGTTCTACAGACGGACAGAACGCGACTGAAAGCCTGAAAATGAAAATCTCGTACCAAACACGAGTTTAGTTCGTGAGCACATCATCATCTCAATGTAATCCGGCGCGGACCAATAAGGTGTATTTATCTTTGCCAAATTATGCCGGTATCACTTCAGATTACGTGAATAGTTAGTGTAACATTTACTATGGTTTGCATAGTATCATATTGACTTAAACATTTGTACCGAGTTTGATAGAATTGAATTAAACGATGCTTAATATCGTTGTTGGGAACTCATTTATTCTTAACGTAAGCCATAACGTAAGCCATAGACTTTATGTGTGGCCTGCTACGTCGGCAACATGGTCCCCCCGGTGTGGCAACACCATACAATAGGGCTGACGTAGCAGACCACATTAACATGAAAATAATTAGAAAGGGTACAATTATTAGGTATGAAAACAAGAATATATAAAAGGATAGGGTTTCGTTGCGTCAGGGTTTTCGAGAACGCCGTGTTGATGCTGCGGACGAGGCGCTCCCAGCATCCTCCCATGAATGGCGCTGAGGGGGGTATAAACTTCCAACGAATCTTTCGGTTGGTCGCAAAATTGAGGGTAGATACCGTCTAGGTAACCGGCGTAAACTGTTAGGCGTATACAATGCACCACGCTTCTCTTCTCTGTGTGGCGTCCCGCCGTGATTGTAACGGGACCCAAATAATCGACACTCACATGCGTAAATGGCTGCACATGGTGCGCGAGTCTCTCCGGGGAAGATCTTCGATGGAGGTAATAGTCGCTGAAGCCCGGTGCGGCAGCGCAGGCATGACCTCGCCACGCTTTTCACAGCTGGACTGAAAACGATGATATGGAACCGCTGCCGCCGAAGTGCGTTCACTGGCATCTTGGTTAATTGAATGCGCTACACATTTGTAGTGGTACGCGGTCAGCATCCTGACCACCACATCTTTGCCGTCGAGGGTTATGGGGTTTCTCTCAAAGTCTGGCAGCTATCCGCTAGCGCTGTGGTTCGCCCAATAGGCGCAGAAGAGTAGGTGCATGTATCGTCCACCTGCGTCGATAGTTTTCCGAAACGACCACGTCTGGATGGGGACTCGCCGCGATGGGTCTGGTTTTGTTCCTCAAAGCGCCGAAAACTGCGAGTGGAGAAGGAGGAGCCGCTCTGTACGTTCCATGTCTTCTGGATGTATTTCTCGGTACCCTGACGCAAAATTTAGTAATTTTGAAAATGGGTCTAAAAGCGCCACCTTGAAAACGTTTGGCGCAGACTAAAATACAAGCGGTGGCTCGTAACAAGCGAAGCCATCGGCTGAGTTGGGTGGTGTCTGGAACCACTAGTTGAAGCAATCCTAGCCTATCGTTGTGAGTGTTATAAATTAACTTTCACGCGGTTTCTCTCACCGAGAACTGGTGAGACATCCTTAAGTGGCTCAGCGGGCCATTCGGTCTCAAGGTATATTAGAAAAGACGGGCCTGAAAATCATCGAGACGAAATTTGGAATTTTTCATCACGAGTAGGACGTTGTCCGCTACGTTCTATGCCGTTGGGGCGTACCTTCAATCAGACACGTCAATTAGGTTAGGTCAGCGATCTCACCAACACGGTGCGCCTCAAAGGGCTTGAACGAGCGGGCGACCTTTGAAAATAGGAAAGAGTCGGTGCGCCTCTAAAACGTAAACGTAAGGTACAAAACGCTCTCCTGTAAGCGCGCAGCTTGGTGCGGCCTCGGGATGGGCTGCGGTTTTAGAGGCGCAACGCGCAATTTGGCTGAGCCTCACGCTTCCGCCAACGCACGCGTAGGCGAGCTCGCTTGCGCCCGCGAAAACGCGGAGCTGAGCCGGATGAGTGGTATTCTCCAGGACTTGGTTGGCAATTAGGTCGTTTTGCAGAAAATATCTTTTTGGAAATGTCTCTGGAGCCCACTCGAAGGTACTCTTGCAACTGCGCGTCGTTTACGACGACACAGTTGCAGGATTCCCTTATATTGGTGAATATTGGAGGCTCAGAAACCGCCGCGTTGCTGGAGGGGCCAGCATGAGAGCTAATGTCGACAAGAGGCTCATGTACTACAGTGTGGGTTTGAGCATCCACAGAGGGTTGCGCAGCGACAATGGAAGAAGACCTATGTAGTAGGGTGTGATGACTACTTTTAGACTTGCAGCCATCTACTTCACACGAGAATCTCCTGCAGGTGCGATACGTATGCGCCCGGCGGAGGCACTTATGGCAGACTCTTTGAGCAGTAGCCCACTTCCACCTATTTTGCGACGAGAGACGGCTAAATTTATTGCAGGCTGTCACGATGTGGCCTGTAGTTTTGCAAAAGGAGCACTCCCCCTTGTTAGGCATCGGAGGAGAACTATGGTGCTGAGCGGGTGAGGTGACGGCAACATGACAGTGTTCTTTGCTGTGGACCTGGCTCTCACCTCCGGAGTAAATACCTGGTACCTGATCCGCAAGTTGGCTTCGTGAGTTAGGAAATCAGCCAGAAGCTCCAGCCGATATCGACCAGGACCTGCTGCTTCTCTACTGGCGGCAAAATCAGCCCATCTTGAACGGAGCAGCGGGGTCAGCTTGCTAACAATTTCGTTCGAAAGCTCTGGAGAGGCAAGATATTCGGGACGTTGTAGAAGTCGCACCACCTCCACGCAGTTGCGCACCTTACAGGCAAAAACGTTGATCTCATTCGCGCTCTCGTGATTGGACAACTTTGGAAGTGCTCGAACAGCCGCAATCTCTACTAAAATGATTTGCTCAGGCCGAGCAAAAGCGGTCTCAAGTGCTCGAATAACCTCCGAGGGATCGCGTGCAGCTACGAGAAGAACAGCTACAGAATCTCGTGCGGGTCCCCTAAGGGCGGCGCTTATTCGTATGAGATTCTCTGTGGGTGTAAAAGATGAGCTTGACTCGTCGTAAATCTTCTTAAAGATGAGCCAGTCTGTAGGTTGACCATTAAAAATAGGTAGCGGAAAACTGACCTTTGGCTTCTTCGCTGCAACCGCGAGGCTGGTAATGGCTTCCGCTAAAGATTGTAAAGTGTTTTGGTTTTCTAAATAATATATTTTTGTTATAAATTTCGTTTTGAGTGCCTAATGTTGTGTGTGTGTGCGAACATGTTGGCTGCCAAATCGACGCAGCTGGCATCGTTGTGATCGATGGCTGTGGTAGTGGTACGGCCGAGCCGCCCACCTGGGAAGCATGGACTAGCGGCTGCGGTGGTAGGGCGGTAACAACGCCCCCCTGTGAAGCATAAGCTTGCGGCCGTGGTAGTATATCGGTGCCGATGCATCCCTGTGAAGCATGAGCTTGGTTATTATATGGCTGCCAAACTGACGCTGTAGGTGCCGTCATAAGTGGCGGCTGAAATGAATCCTGTGCGCTAATTATTGGTGGCACGGTGGCACTTAAAGAAGTGGGTATTAGGTGTCCGCTCCTTACTGGGGTCGAACAATACTCCTGAGTGCCCGTGCAAAGCGGCAGTGGGACCTGTGTGTCGCAGTCGCCACTGGTCACAGGTACGTTGGTATCAAGCCAGCTTTTTACGCCAGTGGGGTTGGAGCGACGGCTACGGCGTCCGGAGCGACATGAGCAGTTTGAAGCCTGACTCGCTGTCTCTTGGGCCTCAAAGGCGGCTATCTGCGCCGCGAGCTCGGCCTCCGCTACGGCTTCCTCTAAGGCAGCTTGGCTTCTTTTAATAGTGGCTATACGACGAAGGTGTGCAGCCTCCGCGGCCAGCTTTTGGGCCTTGATCGTCGCTGAACTTCGAGCGGAGCAGACGGACGAAACATCGCTCTCATTGCATTCCATAGCTTTGGCTTTGGATCGTGTAATCATATGGGTAGGCGAAAAAGGTAATAAATTGTTGGAGTCGAAATTACTTACGTTTGGGCATTTGTTTGGGTGGTCGTAATGAAATAATTATTTTTCCACAAACCTTTCCTGGGGACTGATAAAATTATAGGTAGAATATTTAATTTCCTTTTAATAAGTGTAGGGCTGAAAAGAAAATATTCTTAGGGATAGAAAATTATAAAATTTTGGAAAAATTCGTGAAAATTTGACCACTTCTGTCACCACGTTGTTGGGAACTCATTTATTCTTAACGTAAGCCATAACGTAAGCCATAGACTTTATGTGTGGCCTGCTACGTCGGCAACAATCATGTTTGAGGAGTAAACGGCACTTGGCTCACTGCCGACGATGAATGAGAAACGTGTATTTAAACACACACACTCTCAAGGAACATAATTTAGATACTCAGGACCTACAATGTAGTTTTTAAACAAGCTTGCTCAATTCACAGTTTCACTAAAATAAAAAAAAAAACTATGGTGTGCTGCAATGACAATTTTATGTGAATGCAATACTTAAGTAGGTATTGTCTTTACTGATAGGTAAAGAAATGGTTTGATGCTACCAAAAAAAACAAAATATTATAATCAATTTTCCCGATTTATAAACTTTTTCATAGGTACGAAATTTTTATTCTATAAATGTAAGTATTTAATTTATGACATTGTGGATGTGTAAAAGTTTGAATAATGGGTGCGATTGGCCTGAAAAAAGATATTATTATTTTGTTATTCTACTTTTTAGGAGGATATTCACAAAATTGCGGACTTTTAGCCAAGCAAAGTTGCTAAAGTTGATGTCGATAATAATATGTATTCAATTCATATCGGGATCTGATTCATTATTTTAATTATTATGAACACATACCAAAACATATTAAAAAGATAAAGAAAATATTTTTTTATTTTTCGTTTGTAAACACAAAGGAAACTAACAAGTTTTATTTTATTTTATTAGACTATAGGCCAACGCTTGACCACAATCGCAACTGATGGAAAGTGACGATGAGGTCTAGGATGACACGCGATTGCCTAGAAGATGCATGTTCACTCTTGCCTTAAATACTTAAAATAATAAGTATATGTAGGTAGGTGACCAAAAAATATTTCATTTGTACTAGAATACCTCCAATTTAACCTAATGGTTTTTTTAATTTAGCTCATAGGGGTACACACATATAAATTAGACCTTAGGTGTTATTATTGACAAAAATATAAATTTGAATGCAACAGAGCGTAGTTAGTATCTTTGCTGCTTATCTTGTCTACATATTATCTAATCAACATATAGACTTTTTTGTTGAAAATACTAAAGTGTATTTTTAGCGTTATTGGCAGCGGTCACCATACGTCATCGATTTCCCATAATGGTGATAAGATAGGAAGCAAAGATTTATGCAACAACCTTAGGAAAAGGGGCCGTTTATCGAAAAAAAAAACATTTTTTTATTAACATCACATACATTGTCCTTTGTCCTAAGGTTTTCCCGTGTGTTTTGGAAACCAGCAACAACGAAGGAACCACAACACAAGGGTCCCGCACCAACACAAATATTTGTTTCATCAACAAACATTTGTGTTGGTGCGGGACCCTTGCGTCTCAACCGGCGCTAAAACCACTGCTCTAAACGGGTCAACCAACATAAGTAAAGTATCAGCCTATATACTGTCCTACTGCAGAGCAAAGGCCTCCATCATAGAAATCAAGCTATCACTACTATGATGGGATTAGGCTTAATCACCACGCGTGCCTCATGCGGATTGGTGATCACAAATACAGTTGCAAAACTTCTGAATTAATCCGAATAATTACGGAATAGTTCGCAGAATACTTCTTTCAGTCAGATTTTTTCAAATTATCGAAGTAAATGTTAGGTGATGTTTACACGATATAGATTGAAAAGTAAATTTGTCCAAAATCTTAATTGTAGCAGCTAGCGTTTCTTATAGAAATCCGGGAGCACAAACGCATGCGCGATGTAAAAATACATAGTGACATCTATCGGAATTCGGAAACTATACCGAACTACTTGCTTGATTGCTTATTCTTAGCGCCATCTATTGGTGTTCCGTGCGTGCACCACGCGCTGTGCTGTTGTTCGTGCGAGCTGCGTGAGGTGCGGGGCGGGTGGCCCTCCCTGGAGAAGTTTTCACCCGCAAAGATTCCCCCTCTCATCCCCCGCAGGGAATGTTTCGATAATAATTCGATCGAACAATTCGCAGTAGGAGCTGAATAGTTCTGTGGATTTTTGATGAAGGTATCGAAGTGAACTGATCATTACTAATATTTTATGAAGATTTCTCCTGTGTTCGGGTTACTGGTTAGACAGTCAAGTTTTCATAATTTGTTAGTGAAATTACCGATTCGCGGAGGAGTTTTAAAAATGATAATCTATTATTATAAAAGTAGATAATTCATTCATATTGCAATTAAAGAGCCTGACAATGAAAATAAAACAGAAAGAGAGAGAGAAGGATCCCCTTTCTTTTATATATGTAGATATTCTTATTTTTTTTTCTTTTCGGTACCTTAACTGCAAATGTAACTTTGTATCTGGGGGCATATGTATGGGTTTACAAAGTTACTTATGCAGTTAACGTATCTAGAAAACTAGACTGAAATTGAAAAATGTTTATAGCATTTTCTTTTATTTATCACATTTGTAGTAAGGTTTCTTTTATAAATGTAGATATTCTTATTTTTTTTCTTTTCGGTACCCTAACTGCAAATGTAACTTTGTATCTGGGGGTCAATGTATGGGTTTACAAAGTTACTTATGCAGTTCTTGTATCTAGAAAACTAGACTGAAATTGAAAAATGTTTATAGCATTTTCTTTTATTTATCACATTTGTAGTAAGGTTTCTTTTATAAATGTAGATATTCTTATTTTTTTTCTTTTCGGTACCTTAACTGCAAATGTAACTTTGTATCTGGGGGTAAATGTATGGGTTTACAAAGTTACTTATGCAGTTCTTGTATCTAGAAAACTAGACTGAAATTGAAAAATGTTTATAGCATTTTCTTTTATTTATCACACTGTTCTCTGTCCTTGGCATGTTTTTCTGTGAAATCCATACAATTCCATCCATCCATAGTTGATACTCGCTTGCAGAATAATCGTCACCAATAAATTGGACCTAATGTGTCTTAGAGTATTTTTTTTTCTCTCTCATCCAAGCCGCAAGGAAAGAACAGCCTGCCTGACTCGCCATGTAGGCGGGGGTATGGCTGGGATGGTCATGGGTTGACCCTCTTCATCATTCATGAATTGATTGATGATTCATCGTTCATGAAGGCTCGCGAGAGTACCAGACACGCGCTTTTGTTATGATAATCCCGATTTTATTCCTTAATCGAATTATTCCGATTAATTCGGAATAATTCAGATCTATTCGGAAGTTTTCCAAGCGAATGATTCGGAATGTTTCCCGGCCGCAACACTAATCACAAACCCGAGCTATGTTTGAAAAATTCGAAACATAGTTTTGCTCGACCCGGGAATCGAACCCGGGACCCCGAGACCACGGCCAGGTACTTAAACCACTAGACCAACGGGGCGTTAACTCGTAAAAAGATTAATATGTAGATCAAATTCTTAGAACGCACCGCGTGGGGTACTGACTGGCTGGCTTCTTTTGTATTAGTAGACGGTGAAAATTGCTCCTATTGTTTTATTTTTGACTGTTATTGTTAGTTACATACGGTTTTGTGCATCACGGACAAAAGGGAAGTTACATCTGTTTGTCGTTCCCTTAGTCGTTCCACATTTTGACACTTCTGTCTGCGGGCAGCGATTCAAGGAACACTTTTTATTTGTAAATACTTATGGTCTTAGTATAATAGTTCTTTTACTTGTGATTTGTACTTCTACAATTTTTATTTCAAATACATGTGATGGCCCGAGCGGTGGCTTTTGGATATTGGTATTGTGGGATGTCTTGGTTAGAGAAACGCACACGTTGGTTGTATGTAACTTTTACTTGACTTGATCAACTTATTAACTTATTCCGATTTAGAGTTTACTACAATGTTACTTCTATGATGGTTTATACGTTACTGTCTAATTAAGAGCAGTGGAGACTATTTATAATTAGTAAAATACCATGATGGTAGGGATGATAGTCCCACGTCCCTTGTACACTCATTAGAGATAGGTAAACATGTCATTACCATTAACACGACATTAGTGTGAGATTTGTAAATAACACATTACTATGAGATATGTAAAAATACATTAGGACATGACATCATTACATTATACGTGAACGAAGAGATTTTAAATATGTTTTTAAATAAGGGCTTTCCGGTCCTTTACATACCTTCTAGTAGCCCGCCCTTACTTCGTTTCGGGACGTTTCCCTCTCTACCGATTGATGGCGCTGGGTGTCGATTGCATTCCGTTAGTGCTTTGGCCTTTTCGACTAATATATAAGGTCTGCCGTTGTCTATATAATAAACCTCTTTATAAAATAGTATAGAAGAAGATGCTATTAAAATGCTATTCACAATTAAAATAATAATGTAGTAGCTAAGTAGAAATTGTAGTATTAGTAAGTATTAATTTCATAGAAAATTACTCTTAAAAGAACAGGATACATACAGACTATACTAGAAAAACATATGAACACAATAATAACACACTATAAGGTCCTGTTCATTAATCTTGAATGGACCCATGGGGCCTTCGGTTACGTTACGCCTAAGATTGCGAGGTAGGATTCCATTCTGGACAAATATTCGTGAGATTAACACTTGTTTTGTATTTGTCAAGGCTCTGGGTGTAGGAGTCATATATTATTAATTACGGTTCTTAATTTTACTTTGGGATTAGATTGATGTACTTATATATTCTGTTATCTGTTTAACTAAGTAATCTGAAATATAAATTTTAGACAGCGACAATGTTGATAGCTAAACCGACAATTGACATCCAGCGCCATCTATTGGCGCAGGGTAGACCTAATGTCCCGAATCGAATCACTGAATAATTTGTCTAATATAAACGCACCAGGCCGTAATAGTTTTTTTTATTTGGTACCTACCATTTTGACCGTCTAAAGAGACATCTTTATATGTATAAGTAGATGTAATTTTTAGAGCGTCAAGGTGGTAGTTAAGAAGTGTTATCACGTCTTTCTACATAATTGATTGATGGCACTGTTTGTGAGTATGAGAAAAGGTTTTTTCAATTTCCGCCTTTGGGAGTGACACATTTTCCGAGGTAAACAAAAAGTTAAATAACTTTCTGTACAGTCACGTGCACTAATAAGTGTACACGTGTGCAACCTTATTCAAATATGAACCTTATAGTCCTGGCTTATGAGTCAAGGTGTTTACATTTTACAGCAGGCAGACTGTACGTGTGGCCATACACAGTGTAACATTATCTGTTAAATTAAAATAGTATTGCGGCTTTTTATTTTTAGGTGGCATGGCATGATAACAGCTTTGCAAATTTTGAATATTGAATTTGAACTTGCTTTGTTTCGTTTTCGATTGTTGCATTTCATTTCGTTAATAGGGACATCCTAAATTTTTAAACGGATCAATTCAGTTTCAAATATAATGTTACGTTAGTAATTTAGGCGCCAGATTGTGCTTAATTTATTTAAGCCTTTTTAAAGTATCTAATTTTGAAAATCCTCATGCTGTCCTATATGCGTCCTCCATGTTCTTCCAATCTCCACGGAGACTAGCCGATCTCCTCCAGCCGAATGTAAGTAGAATCTTCCCATCTACACAGCAGCCTTTCTAGTTTACTTTTTCCATTTCTTGGATACCAATTGGTTATGTCTTTCGTCCATTTTTGGTTTTTGATCTTACTTATCATTATGATATGGTTTCTACTTACTTACTCCGATGGATCAACGACCCAAAATGTATCTTGGCCTCCGATATAAGACTCCTCCACTGGTCTCGAACATTCGCGGTTTCACGCCAGTCACGGACTTGCAGCTCATGAATTATGGTTGATACTTCGTATAGAAAAAAACCGGCCAAGTGCGAGTCGGGCTCGCGCACAAAGGGTTCCGTAGCAGCAAATATAATAAACTTAACCAAAATTACAGTTAAATCAACCTATCTCAAAAACTATAAGAGATACTTTGATCAAACCAAAAATCGTTGAAAGAGTTAATTAGCATGCATCACCTCTATTTTTTTTAGAATTTTATACCCCGTAGTTATAAAAATAGAGGGGGGGGGACATACTTTTTACGACTTTGAGAGCTGATATCTCAAAAACCGTTCACTTTAAGAAAAATGTTTTTTAGAAAACTTTACATCATTTTAAAAGACCTTTCCATTGATACCCCACACGGGTATGTACATCGAAAAAAAAAATTTCATCCCTCAGTTACATGTATGGGGGGCCCCACCCCCAATTCTTTTTTTTACTATTTAGTGTCTTATTTTTGTAGCGGTTCATACAACACATATTCCCATCAAATTTCATCACTGTAGTACTTATAGTTTCCGAGTAAATCGGCTGTGACAGACGGACAGACGGACAGACGGACAGACGGACATGACGAAACTATAAGGGTTCCGTTTTTGCCATTTTGGCTACGGAACCCTAAAAAATATCTAGTACGCTGATTCTGTATATCTATGATATAGTATATGTATTATTAGAAATGCTAAAACATATTACTATTTCACGTCGATTCCCAGCTTACACATTTGTGTCGACAGGTGTCAGTTTGTTTTTGCTGATGTTTGCTCAATTCGTTTCTTTTTGGGATATTACTTACTCAATAAACATAAAATGTCAACCTTCAGTATTTTCTCATTCAGTGCAACACCTACATACGCCTCCGAGTTGTTTTCTTACAGCTGTCTTATTACTTAATAAGGACGAGTATTTTGTTGTAACCTTTGGATATAATATAGTTACGTATATGATGGTATAGGTCAAAGGAAAGTACCCTTAAATCTTTTTCTTTCTTCTTTTTATCCGTTACCCTCTTGGCAGAGCGGTCGTGATTCACATGTACTGTACTAGTAGTCTGGGTAAGGGCAGTTGTAATGCTCGAAGTCATCCTGCTGCACTAGTTGGCGGAGTGCCCAATAGCAGACTCGATTTGTTCAGTCCAACGCAAGGGTGATCTCCCGCGTGGTCTTGTGCCTTCTACTTTCCCTTGGATGAGGGGTTCTATGGCCGAGAAATATGCGTTGCTGGAGTTTAGTCGGTATGCCTCCGCCGGCTGCCGGAGGAGAGCACGACATATCTCGCCTAGCCCCGGCAGGAAGGTTATGCTTAAGGAGGCATTCTCCAACTTCAAAAAAGAAGGGTGTTCCCGAACAACAAATCAAAGTTCAAGTCATTTCAATTCTAATCAACTAAGTATTAAATTAAGCTTTGACTGTTAAACACAGCTATTCCTAATTTGCTAGTTTACTAGAGTTTGACATAAATTCTGTTGAACGTCTCCACAATCTCGCTGTAAAGTGAAAATCATTTTAGTTCAGTACGATGTATTGTGATCTTTCTTTCACTGTGTTCGCGGTTATAGGAATTGAGCGGTGTGTGTGTATCGCTATTAATAAAAACCAAGCCAAATTATGGTAGTTTGCTATTATTAATTTATATTTTGTTATTTTTTACATTCTTTTCAGACAATCTAAAGTTATCTTAGGTTCACCCTAAACCGAATAATAAAAAAGTAATTCTAATATCTAAAATAATAACTGAAGTGGCTGTGGGCTGGTCACATTAGCCGCAGAACTGACAACCGTTGGAGCCGTAAAGTCCTTGAGTGGAGACCGCGACTCGGTAAACGTAGTGTTGGATGCCCTGCTACAAGATGGGATGACGACATTCGAAGGCTGGCTGGAGTGAGCTGGATGAGAGTGGCCGAAAATCGGGAGCGGTGACGTGCATTGGGGGAGACCTATGTCCAGCAGTGGACGAGCGTGGGTTGCTGATTATGATTCTAATATCAGTATCTATATCGAGATCCGAAATATTAATGCGTAACATCCCTATTAAACTTTGCCCTTTCTGGTGGCATTTTCCCATTAAATAATCACATTAAAAAAATACAAAAATGAAATGTCGAAAGTGCGAGTGTTCTTATCACGTAGGCGAAAACGACGAAACGAGGCGTCTCTCTATACTTTTTGTCACTTTAATAGAAATTGGAACATACGAAGATAAGATTTACGTTTTTTTAATGATGGCACTTGTCCTCACTCTAAACCCCAGAGTTGAGAAGAAGCCTACGATAGGGCGAGCTTACCCAGAAGTAAGTTGGTCACTGGTTTTTATTTGTATTAAGTAAATTAATTGCCCTTTCAATCGTCACTATACTCTGATTCATAATCATGTAAAGTAAACTGACAGATGAAAATTACAAGTTTCTATTTTTTTTTTTTTTAATGGCCTGTATTGTGTTCATGACACATTTAATTTTGCCAATGTCAAGTGTAGTTTGATAAAGTGTAGTCAACAGTCGAAGTCAGTCGAAGTCACAGTCACTCAATAAAACGCCGGTGTTTAGCGTTTTAATGTCCTAAGGATTCTGTGGAGACTATTTTTAACAAAGCCGTAGGTTTTAAGACTCTATTAGGTCAAAGCAGATATTTGGATTCTGTGGGTAACTGTGAAACAAGCCGCATCGGCTGATGCAATCCAAAGGTTTTTAATTAGTATCTAGTGGTTTTTAGTGTACAAATTTGGTGTTACTTTGTGCAGTGAAGTGCCGCAGGGTGATATTAATATAAGAATCATTGAATTGTGTCGTTTTTAACACTGCTATTGTGTGTCGAATGAGTTGTCACGTGAACAATTTGCTTTGACCTAATAGAGTCTTAAAACCTACGGCTTTGTTAAAAATAGTCTCCACAGAATCCTTAGGACATTAAAACGCTAAACACCGGCGTTTTATTGAGTGACTGTGACTTCGACTGACTTCGACTGTTGACTACACTTTATCAAACTACACTTGACATTGGCAAAATTAAATGTGTCATGAACACAATACAGGCCATAATTAAAAAAAAAAATAGGTCAAAGCAAATTGTTCACGTGACAACTCACTCGACACACAACAGCAGTGTTAAAAACGACACAATTCAATGATTCTTATATTAATATCACCCTGCGGCACTTCACTGCACAAAGTAACACCAAATTTGTACACTAAAAACCACTAGATACTAATTAAAATCTTTGGATTGCATCAGCCGATGCGGCTTGTTTCACAGTTACCCACAGAATCCCCTACAAGTTTCTATGCATTTTGACATTTTGCATGTGTCAAATTGAGTGATAATGTATGGGGATGACACATTGACATCTGTCAGTTTACTTTGCATGATTATGAATTAGAGTATACCTAGGGTCTGCTAGTCCGGCAAGGACCAACAATCTATTAGTGAAGGTCGCGGGAATTCCTTGGATGCGGGTGGCACAGGACCGATCCGTGTGGAGAACATTCAGGGAAGCCTATGTCCAGCAGTGGACGTCTATTGGCTGAAATAATGATAACGATGATGATGACCATAGTTGTCTCTGATAACGTGTTTGTTACCTGATAATCCCGAAGAATATTTACTTACCTACTTATATTAACGTTGATTTGGTCGGTTTATTATCTGGAAAAGCAATTAATGCTTCCGTAGAACCTACTCGTTCGGATATACTGTAAGCTCCAATGCTAATCAAGGACTTGTTTTCCTTAACGACACTGAACTCTCTTCCTGTGGTTACTAATCGTTTTTCCTTCTATTTAATTAAGTGAAATATTTTCATTATTTCACAGTTTAATTTCTCAAGTAGCTAAATTAATTTGGGAAAAATATTACAGCTAGATTTATTATTGTTTAACATTATTCCTTTGATCAATCATTCTCTTAAAATGTTTTTATGTACCAGTGCAGTCTTCAAACCCATATAGGTAGGTTCCTACCTGTGAAACCGATATTAGAATCTTAAACCTTACCTACCGATCATCTGTATAAAGAAGCATAGACCTCTATCTCTTTATTTCAAATATATAAATAGGGATTATTTATATATTAGTCCTTGTTATTAGTCCGACTCGGTTAGCGTAGTGTTGGACGCCCTGCGACAAGATGGGATGATGATATTCAAAGGCTGGCTGGTGTGGGCTGGATGAGAGTAGCCGAAAATCGGGAGCGGTGGCGTGTTTTAGGGGAGACCTATGTCCAGCAGTGGACGAGTGTGGGTTGCTGATGATAGATGGCGCTAGGCGTTGGTTGGCTAGTGTTTTGCCTTTTCGGTTTGTATTAGGTAAGTCGATGTCAATGAAATTTATCTTTATCAATATGATGATGATGATGATGAAATCACCAAATTCGACTTCAATGTTGAGTGTATGAGAATGGCCTCCCAGAGGTATATGTAGTTGTCATTTTAAATTTGGTTTATTTTGTCGAGTTACCAGCGGAAAAAGGGCGCCAAAATCTGGCATTGGCATAATTTTAGGTTAGAATTGACGTTTGAACAGTTTACAGCAACTCAATTATTCCTTTGTCTGTTTATTATGCTATTTTTATCAATGCTAATAAAAGAATTATTTTGTCAACTAGACATGTTTGCTCGAGAAACCTAGACCTGTCCAGTGCGCGTTTACCTACATCAGATAGCTTATGTGTTCAGTGATAACATAGTTTATGGAATTATTCGTCCAATACCATGATGATTTATAGCCAACAATGAGATAAAATACTTCAGGTTTCTTCTTTATTTAATTAAATATTATTATAATTATTTGTACAGCGTGTATCTGTAAACATTTACATCCCAATAACCACGTGTTCTACTAAACATTCTGAACAACATTTGTTCAATGACTTTTAAAAAAATTGCATATAAAACATACAAATTTGGTTACCTGACTTGGTATGGGGAGTCGAAAAAAAATCGACGAATTTCCAACACTTGTAGAACAAATGTTGTTAAGAATGGTTGTTAGAACACGTGGTTAAAGGGATCCGGAAGATGTCGTGGTGCTAGGCTCCGTGTCGCGGACCCATGACATCTTCCAAGATGGACGATGAGGGAGAGTCCCAGGGGTTTTAGTCGGTAAACCCCCGCCTTCAGCGGGGGGAGTCCGACATAACCCGTCCACCCCCCGGTGGACGGGTATGCGTAACGCATTTCCCCTGGGTCAACAAAAAAAAAAAAAAAAACGTGGTTAAAGGGATGTGAATGCAGATACACTATGTATAAAAAGGTCGTGTTAGTTATTGAATGACTTGTTGTCCAAGTAAAGGTTGAGGGAACCAGGCCACGAGAAAGACCACTTATGAGGTGGACTGACCAGATAAAAGCAGCAAGTGACTCATCATCACTTAATGAATGCACGGCCACCAGATAAAGAGTGGCGGCGCGTAGTAAAACTTGCCACCAATAACTGAAGTGATGACCACGACCACTCTGTCAAGAGTGTTACCGACTCAGAAGAAGTTATATGACGTCGTAACGCCCAGACAGCAGACACTTATGGCCTTACATTACTTTTAAAAGGCTTATGGGCCTTACGACGTTAACACCATACATTTCCCTTCTTTAAAACACAAAAAAAACATATGCGAAAAATAACTATAATAGATAATAACTTAAAAATGGTCGAGTCAAAAAAACCCGTTTCTGCGCGGTGACTTAAAAAGTATTTTAGTAATATAAATATGTAGTACCTAATTTGATTAAAACGGGCTTGTTAATTTGAAACTACATATTTGATGAATCATCATCACTTTGGTAATAGTTTTGTTTGTAATACCATTCAGATTTCGAAACAAATTAAGTATGTAATTTAGTAATTATGATCATTAGTTAATCACGATTTTATTAATTACCTGTTCACTAATTAATATAGCATTAAGTATATTCGACTTGAGGCATCCAGCCAGTCTAACCGCAATTTTTCGCAGATCGCCTACAAGTACATAGCATGCAGCTTTCCATATGGTTCTTTAAGGCTGCACTTTCTCGATACCTAGGTAGATGTGATAATTGAACACAACGTATTTACCTAGTAATCAAAGTTAGCATTCATAATCATCACCACCAATTATCATTTCAGTCATGGACGTCCACTGCTGACCCTATCAGTCAGGCCCCCTCATCGACCTACAATCTGATAAAATATATTTTTTAAAATAAAGATTGCATAGGTAGGTCTTAACCGAACTAAAGCTAAGTGTGCAGTGAAGAGACAGTACTTGCTCTGAATCAGGTGTTTATTTACTTGTCGCAGATTTTCACTGTCTATTGTATTGGGATTTGGGGTTATCGATAACGGCTCTTTGTTCGAATTAATGCTCTATTCAGTCTTTGTGGTCCACGGTGTTATCATAATGCGTCCGGCGTCTAATGAGCCATTGTTCGGAAGGTCACCCGAACTATCCTTGGTAAAGGTAATAGTGGGTGTTCTTATATTTTTAATAAGTTCCCGATTGTGTCCTTGTTGATTCGTGTACTGAATCCAATGGAAGTACGGCGGTGGCCTGCAGTTCCCAGGTCTACGTCCATTGGCATAGGCTTGGTAGGGCTAGACTTGGAGCTGGCTGGAGAGTTACGGTCTCTTTCTTAAGCTTGTCCTGCGACGTAGCATGGCATATGTGTGTGATGGGGCCTGTAGTCCTCCTCTCTGCGGTGGGTGCACCGTAATCCAGCAATGTAGATGCCACCTGGGAAAGTACTTAAGCGGGTTTCAGGCAGCCCTGGGCTGTTTTGGCTGGAGACTAAAGAAAGCCGTACAGGCCAGCCTCTGTCTTAGGGAGGGTGGTGGTGGTGAGAGTTTACATCTGGTTTATTGCCCCTTCTCTCACCCACTCTTAAGGCATATAAAATGATAGAAGAAGAATTTATGAATGAAATCGAATAAGATAAAATTAGGAGGGCAAGATAAGAATAAAATAAGAATATTTATTTACAAGAATCACGGAATCCCCCTTGTCTACTTCATGTAATGCAAGTTTGATGAAATAAATTATATTGTATATTTGTATGTATATAAAACCGGCCAATAGCGTGTCGGACACACACATGAAAGGGTTCCGTAGCCATAAGATGGGCCGACCTTATTTTCATAGTTTTTAGGTAGTTATTTCCATACATTACCATTTAGGGCAACTGCACGTCATAAGTTGGTCGAGTTGTATTAAAAGAACTATGTATGATATAGAGTCCGCTATAGTTTTCGTTGAAACTACTTACTTGGAGGTATACAGCACATTTTTTTCAAAATTATTGTAATAGTATTTCAAAAGATAAGGGGGGGAGACGCTCTAATTTTAACTTTGTATTAATATATCTATATAAATATGTATATATGAGGTTTGACCCACATGGTTTCAATGCATTTTTTTTTGTATTTAAAGATACCTTTTTAACAATACCCCACACGATGGGGTAAGTAATTTTTTTTCGAGTTAAATTTTAGCTGTATGGGAGAGGGGTGAAAAATAATAATTTTTCGATAATTTTAGAAACCTATTTTTGTATTATCAGTATACATCTCTCCACATTTTTCGTGGCAATCGGTGCAGAAACAGCGGAGAACGAGCCAGGGGACAGACATGACGAAATTATAAGGGTTAATAGTAGACTACGGAACCCTAGAAAGAACTACGGCGGGATAAGACTTAACAATTACCCTTGATGAAAAAATATGACAATATAGCTGATTAAAAGGACATTTATATCAAAATATTTTATAATATGATAAAGCGGGAGTATCTCATAAAATCAGTTCAAACCACGCTTTAATCTTACTGTTTGTTGGCGACTGGCTGTCAACCTGTGCAACCATGGTGCAACCTAATTTTTTATCTATGCTTTTTCGAGGTGTCAAATGGTTGTCGTCTGACTATTATCAAATTGTTTTTATTTGTACCTATTTTCACGTAATTACTTTTTTGTGGTTTTTGTTCTCGTTTACAGGTGTAGTCTCTCATATTAATCGCCATTTACCACGTCATTCATTACCTACACTTAGAACATTTATTTTTTGTTAAAAAGAACTACTTTGTCAAGTTAATTCGTAGAATTCGAAATATATTTTTTTTGGTGAATCAAAATACTTTTTTGATGAAACGAAATACGTTTCGTTTCATCAAAAAAGTATTTTGATTTAATTTGATGAAACGAAACGTAGCGCGTTTGACGCTAGATAAAGACAGTGACAGCTAATCAAATAACGGTTTAAGTCATTTCTTAGGGACGTAGATAGGTATTTATTCTATTCTAACCTGTTTGGTTTGGCCTTTAATAAAAGTACTAATTGTGCTTGAATCTATTTATTTTAACACCAAGTAACTGTATATATAATAACACTGTCTATCTAAGCCGCTAGTCTGCCTACTTTAGCAAAAATAAAAAAAAAAGCTTCTTACTACTTCTTAGGTTAATGTTGTATATTTACAAGAATACCATTCCTTAAAATGTAAATAACGAGAATACCATCCTTTGACAGTAGTCTAGGATAGTCTGTGGTTGAAAGAAGCTCATGAAAGAAGCAATACGAATGAAACTAGCGCCGCCAACCACAGACTATCCTAGACCTACTGTCAAAGGATGGTATTCTCGTTATTTACATTTTAAGGAATGGTATTCTTGTAAATATACAACATAACCTCTAAACAAAACATCGGTAATATAAGAAATTCCCGCTTTTACAAGAAAACAGTGATGCTGTTTTAGTTTATTTACTTAATGAGCAATCCATTGATACCTAGGTCGTTAAGGGTAGCGGAGATTTTAGTTCAAGTCACCACTTCTATGAAAACCGCCGACGTTCTTTGCGTTTAAAAGTTTCGCCAAATTAAAGGCAAAAAAAAAGTAAAAAAAAGAAAGTATGTTTATAATAATTACATAGATTGTAAAAAAAGTAAAGTATGTTTATAATTCCATTGTTCTAGGGCAGATAAACAAAATAGCCATTACTATTTCAATAAAAGCGCGATTCACATGAAATAACGCTGTTTATGGATAATAATTAACCACAGATATGAACATCATAGTGTGCAGAATTACTTACTTAGCGAATTGCAGCTTTTCGGCCGTCTACAAAACCGGAGTTATAACCGGCTTATAACGAAGACGTCCCGTAACGATTATGAATATACCTGTCACCACGGACCTATAAAAAAGACGGACGTAACCTCACATACAAAACACGTGAAGCTAGCAAGACGGGACACTTTTGTTCGTTGTACATAAAATACACGCACACTAATGCACTTGTTGCGACAAACCGCGCGCCGCCATTACACCCTGAGCGACAACGTCAACAACACGATTCCAAGTTGAAAGTTTTTATTATAAAATGTCGTCTTGTGTCGTAAAACACTGCAAAAACTACTCCAGAAAACTTAAAAAATCACAAGGTATCACCTTTCACAGGTAAATGATGATAATTTGTGATATTTCTTTTTAAAAAGGTTTATTTAGCGTAATTAAAAATAAACGGTGTTACCACTTTTTTAACGGGGATATTACCCTCAATGTGGGGAAAATTGCATTTGTTATTAATTTAATAAATAATTAAATCATTATAACACGCGTTATTTAATTTCATGGCTGATAAATTTATTAAAGTATGATAAGGCGTTTTCTCTATAAAACCTATTTCCACAACATGTAGGTACTTGATTTTTTTTTTTTTTTTTTTGATGTCCCAGGGGAAATGCTTTACGCATACCCGTCCGCCGGGGGGCGGACGGGTTATGTCGGACTCCCCCCGCGGCGGCGGGGGTGTACCGACTAAAACCCCTGGGCACCCTCTCATCGTCCTTAAGTGGGGAGAGACCGTGGTGACCGGCACGAAGCCTTCACGCTCCACGACCCTCCCCGGACGGGGCCCGCCTAGACGGCGGGCAGGACGCTGTCCCCCCCAGATGGGCTGGGGGGGACGATAGGGACAACCGAGGGTGAGCGGCCGTCCCTAACAGGCAGTGAAGGTGGCCGGTGCAATGCCGGCGCTGGTACCCCCGTACCATGTGCCGGCTGGCCTCCTCCACAGAGAGGAAGGAGACGCGCATATTGTCGGCGTCTCCTCCCCCTCCTCGCCTTGCGGAGCGCGTCGGCGGAAGGATCTGCCTCCCTCACCCGCTCCGCCGCCTCTTTCGCTGCCACCACCTCCTCACAAAAGGAGGCGAAAGCCCTCAGGCCTCCTCCCCTGCCAATATAGCTTGCACTATACTGACAAGGGCGAGGTCCTGGCCGACTTTCGCCACCAGCGCCTGGCGCTGCTGATCCCACGACGGACAATACCTGAGAGTATGGTCCGCGGTGTCGTCAGCAGCGCCGCACTCATGGCAGGAAGGGGTGCTCTCTCGGCGGATAAGGTGCAGGAATGACCCAAAGCAGCCATGCCCGGTCAAAACCTGCACCATCCTAAAGGAGAGAGCCCCGTGAGGCCGCTCGAGCCACCGGTCAAATACCGGGGCGAGCGCGTCCAATGTAGGTACTTGATAGCGTAAGTCACCCTAACCATATGATAATTTGTTTAATCCAGGTTCAATTAATTAACTAATATTATTTTCAGTTTGAATGAAAGAATTGATGATACATAAAAAATAAGGGTTTTAAGAAACCATATTATTGATTGAACAGATAAGAGACTTTTACTTGTTTTATACCCCTCCTCCCCCAATACGTAAGAATATTTTTACATTGTTGTATTTTTACAACTAAGAACTTTCTATGATTTTATTATGTACTAGTGGCCGCCCGCAACTTCGTTTGCGTGATCTTTAGGACTCTTGACTTAAAGATGATTATCTAAATAGTAGATTGGGCCAAGGAGTCACGTAGTCCCATCACCAAACTTGGAACCCCCTTTAAGTTCGAAATATCCTTCCTTATCGGATCTCATCCAAAAATGCTTATCACATTTGACAATTTTGCATTCCATTTCATCCCATATTTGTTATGGTGTAGCTGGGCTCTTAGAGTTCCACACCAGGTGTTCCATGATCTTTGATTTTTTTCATGTCATCATAAAATGCTCATCAATCTAAACAATTTTTGTTAAAGTGCCATTGACCTACCTCTTATAGTTTAGCTGGGCTGTTGTGGTTCTACATCAAGGAGCCTGGTCTTCAAAAATATAATATATCCTATAAGTTGCCCTGATATTACAGCTATACAACAAAAAAAGTTTCATTCGAATTGGTTCAGTAGTTTCCGAGATTAGCGCGAACAAACAGACAAACAGACAAACAGACAGACAAAAATTTTAAAAATCATTGATTCATGTTCTGTTACTGTTTTTTAGTCGTCCTAAGTTATTTTGAGATAAATATCTTCAATGTACAGACACAACTTTTTTACATCTTTATTATATGTATAGATATAGATGATTTGGAACCAATCGGCGCATCAGTTTTTTAGTTCTACATTACTTTCTATTCAATGAACTATGTTTTGTTTCACGCGCCGGCATGTTTGCTCGTTACCCATACAAGTTAGCAGTCCTTGTACGCTCGCCGAAGTGCACGAGATATTTTATATACAGAGAAAATAAACTGAATACTTAGTATTGGAGTTGTATTTTTTAAATGTTTTTGTTTGTTTCAAAAATAAATATTATAATCGTAAATTATAAATAGAGATAAAGGCATTTTGTGATTTTTAAATCTTTTAAATTGGTGGTTCAGCGCACGGGTACAGCCACAGAGTAACTTATAATATAGGTACAGCCGTCACTGCTCTAGAGGTGACCGTGTGTCGATTAAATAGACGAAATATTAAATAGTCTAAATTTTAGACTGATTGCCCACTATTTAACTTGCCTTCTTCTATGTATTAGACTTGTATATGAAAATATGTATCCACTACAAAATACAGGGTGTAACTGAGAAAAATTTAAATGTATTCCGTACACCACGCGTTATGCTAACCATTCTGAATAATATTTATTCTAGGACTATAAAAAATTCTTCGGATTTTTTTCTACTCCCTATAAAAAATTAACAAGTCACGTGACCAACTTTGTATGAGAGACGACATTTTTTTATGCGAACTTCCAAAAGTTGAAGAATACAAGTTGTCCAGAATGGTTGATAGAACACTTGCATAAAGGGATATAAATGTTCACAGACACACTCTCTTCTTCTTCCTTTGTATCCACTAAGGAATAAATAAGTATGTTTATAGAATTTGGTTTTATTGGACAAAGTAAGGAAGCACAAAAGAAAAAACGGTAACTATAATCTAAAGCTAAATAGAATTAGATTGATAAGGAACGCATAAGTTTAGGTACCTACATGTATACATCGTAGATTTTAATAACATTAAAGTGATTGTCTGTCATAATAAGTGTAACTATTATTTATGAATCTATTGTGTAATGTATCATCTGCCCTCGTGTTATATAAGTTAACTTGCAGTATAACAACACACAACCTTAATTTTATCGATTTAATACCCAAAAGCAACACTTGTTTAATCACCATGTCGAAGCATCGATATAATGCGTTTATGTACATCCTTATTATGCGCATGAGCAACGGCAACGGTTCTTGCGTCCCCGTCGGCAGTTCGTTTCACTAGCCGGTCGCGACCGGAGCGCTACGTTAAAATAAATAAACAACACTATTAATCAGTTCAAAGTGTACAAAATAAATATTGTGTGATTATTATTATAGCAGTTGTGGTTTGTGGATTATGATTTTAAAATTCATCTTGGATTGATTCTCTAATTTTAAAATAAGGTAAGTTGCGTATTATAATAAAAAAATAAGTTAGCTGCTGAGCGTAAAACTGTCAATGAAAACTTATGAAGTGGAGTTTATACGTTCGGACAGACACATGTCAATGTGTGCAAATTTAAATGCCTACACAAACAAACCTTTTTATATGCTCGGCTCAATATCAATTGATAAAATTTTACTGATTGTAATTGACCAATAACCTGGCTTGTGGCTGTCTGTACTCGTAAGCTTTTGGACTTGAATTGAAGTGCTTCGCTGTTTTATACCTACCTACTGTAATACATGCCGTATCTCTGAACATTCAGATCCCTTTAACCACGTCAATCAATGTTGTTCAGAATAGATAGATAGATTTGTTAATATTTCTTTTTGAATATTTGTCGAATGTTTTTTGGACTCACCATTTGAAATGAACAAGTCTCTAGACCAATTTACTGTGAAAACTTGAAATTGTTTATTTGTGTATCCAGAAGTCATAGACCAACCTTGTTCAGAATTATTGGTAGAAGACGTTGATTAAAGTGATGGAAATGTTCAGAGGATACGAGTAGGTACCTACACCTTGTTATAAGTAAGGTAGTCAGTTTCATAAGTTTATTTTCTTTTGACGGTAGTTGGACACATACAAAAGAAAAAAAATACGAGTATTGCACTACATTGCCATGCCTCAAGTTTTTATTTCATTGCATGCACATGCGACGGTTTTTAGAGTTATTTTAGTCATATGTTTTTAAGCTAGTTAAGTATAAGTACTGAATTGGTGCCAAACTGATAAGAAAAGTTATGCTCAGCGAGTGATTTCAAAAATTTCAAAAATAGGGAAAATTATGAATCATGCGACTTGCGAGACGACCTGACTTGCAAAACGAGTAGTTTTGTTTGGACGAAACGAAAATTAAAAATAGGTCTCCTGCTGTGAAAAAAATGTGTTCAACATGCCGAAGCCCTTCAAGACTTATATAACTTATACTTATTCAAAAAGCACATTTATGTGAGATCTTTGTCATTACCCTAGCGACAGCGAATGTGATTGGGACGAAGATTAATAACAACACTGCCCTGTTACACACAAGTGTCAAGTATGCTATTTTAAATTAGACGAGTTACGCGTAACCAGTGCGAAATACTCTTAAAAAGTGTGATCTATATGGCACTAAAGACAAAAAAAATGTATCAATGAGCCAGAAACTCATATGACAAATTCGTTTAACTTAATTTTTTATCGTTGCAGCCATGCTTAACTCATTCAATTTTAAGTTAACAGAGTCATATTATGATGCCTATCTCTGTTAACTTAAATTATTGGTATATTATACCAATAAATTCTGCTACTTAATCTAAATCTGTTAACTTGAAGTTGAAATAGTTACGCGTGGTCACTCGATGCGCGCGGAACAGTGGGCGGCGTGCACTTGCGGCTATTTATTTCTTTACAATTCATGTCATTCATCATCAACAACCCACACTCGTCTACTGCTGGACATAGGTCTCCCCTAATACACGTCACTGCTCCAGATTTTCGGCCATTCTCATCCAGCCCACACCAGCCATCATCCCATCTTGTCGCAGGGTGTCCAACACTTGGCTCACCGAGTCGCGATCTCCACTCAAGGACTTTACGGCTCCAATGGTTGTCAATTCTGCGGCTAATGTGACCAGCCTATTGCCACTTCAGTTTGCTAATTCGGTGGGCTATGTCTGTAACTCTGGACTCTGGTTTTCTGTCGGATTACATCATTTCTGATGCAGTCCTTCAGAAATACTCTGAGCATAGCCCTTTTCATAGCTCTTTGAGCGACTTTAAACAAGTGGAGTAGTCCAGCCGTGAGTGTCCACGTCTCGGCATCGAAAGTCATGACCGGGAGACTTTCGACTTAAGACTTTGAGGGATGGGCGATGAGAAGACTTGACGAAGCCTACCAAATGCTGCCCAGCCTAGCTGAATTCTTCTATTAGCTTCTCTCTCGAAGTTGTTTCTGCCTAATTGGAGCGTTTGTCCTAGATAGACATATTCCTGTACAACTTCGAGAGGTACTCTATTAACTGTGACCAGTCCCGGATCAACGAGCTCGTTGAACATGACCTTGGTTTTATCCAAGTTCATCCGAAGTCCGATGTGTTTGAAAGATTCAGCCAGGCTGCTCACCATCTCCTGTAGGTCATGTAAGGTTTCTGCCAAGATGACGATGTGGTCTGCAAATCGCAGGTGTGACATCACCATTAATATTGATTCTGCGCTCTTTCCAGTTAAGCGTTTCGAACATGTCCTGCAGCGCAGCGGAGATGAGTTTCGAAGATATAACATCTCCTTGTCTCACACCACGTCGCAGCAGGACAGGCTCAGTTTGGCCATTTTGGATTACTACGGACATATTAGCGGCGTCATACAGACACCTTAACACCTCGATATCGCCAATCGACTTTGCAAGGCCTCGAGAAGTTCTCGACGGAGTCAAAGCTTTTTCTTAGTCCACAAACGCCATGCGCAGGGGCTGGTTATATTCTTTGGTCATCTGTATAACCTGTCTCACTGTGTGAATATGGTATATGATGCTATAACTCCGTCGGAACCTGGTCTGCTCTGCAGGTTAAGCTTCGTCAAGTCTTCGTGTAAGGCGATTCGAAATGACTCTTGAGAACAACTTATAGACGTGACATAAGAGTGAAATTGGTCGATAGTTCTGCAGTAAGATTTTGTCGCCTTTCTTGAAGAACAATACGATCAAGCTCCGCTGCCACGCCCTAAGAGTTCTTCCGGAGAAAAGTTCCTTCAGCACCGGCTTTCAGATGCTCGGTTGTGACTCCGTTTTCTCCCGGGGCTTTGACTTTGACTTTATAACTGGCTATAGAAGGTGTAAACTTCCGAAAGAATCTCTGGCTTTGACGTGGCGACTTCTCCATTTGTTATGGTCAACTTCGACAGGTGGCTCCTTCCAAGCTATTGTACGAAGACTTTGGGCCCCTGGTTCTGCTCAATTGCTCTCTATGTTGAGAGTGCATTGAAGCTTCGGAGGTCACGTCTTAACAGCTTGGAGATGGACTTATTCAGAGCCCATTGTTCTGCCGAAGTGACTGATGGATCGTTCCGCCTCTTGTCCATTAGGTCCAGAGTCTCTTTCGAAAGTTTAGACCGCTTGCCCGTATGTCGCAACTCACAGAATTTTGCAGCCTCGTCCCGAAGGATTTTCACCACTTGGTCGAGTTCTTCGGTCAGTGTGGTGTGGCGGCCTTCCTTATCCCGGAGATTTTAGCACCCCCTTCCTGTCTGCCTGTCGTTAACAAAACCAGAGTAGCAGGGCTGCCGGGAATTGAGGGCCGAGGCAATATTGTCTTCTTCATTAGGAGGATTATACCATAACCCACCACGCTGAACCAGTGCAGGTTGGTGGATGGTTCGCCAGGGCCTCTTTCGTTGATTAGCAATCGCTTATTGGTTCAGCTAACTATTGGTCAAAAAATACATTTCAGCGATATTTAACAATTTGTTAAGGTTTTTTGGTTAACCACTAGTCAGAAAACAGGGCCTTTTAGTCAGACGCATCTAATACAACTAAATAGGTAACATATATAGACTTTCCCTGCATCGTGTGTTTTGGTTGCACCCACCTCGTCTAACTTAAGTTATCACACGACGCGTAACCACTTTTGTATGAAGTTCTGATTATACGAAACTCGTTTATCTCAATTTAAAAATTAACCTTTATAGATATAAAAAAATATATATATGTCAATATGTTCTAGAAGCATTTACACACCTAATCTGTGAGTTTCAATTATATAGCATGTTTCCTTAATACGATACAAGTAAATGTTTATTTAAAACTTCAAAGCCATTTTTCTCAAAACTATGTTTTTTGAGATAGCAGAGTTGTGCGTAACACGGCAGAACACCTATTTTATTTATAAGTAGTTGTAATTGCATAGTCATTTACTAATGATGTAGGTATTACAAGCTCGCGGCAGGAAAGAATAGCGATGACCGTTATTGCGCAGAAATAAAAAATAAGGTGTCTCAGGGGGCCAGAGGAATGAAGGGCGGGAGCTTTGGTGCACCCGATCCCGAAAAAAGGCGATCGCTCTAATCCAGCTAACTACAGGCCGATTGCCATAACCTCCCTTCTCTCAAAAATAATGGAGTCCATTATTAACAGCCAGCTCATTCGGTACCTTGAAGGTCAGCAGCTGCTTAGTGACCGGCAATATGGCTTCCGTAAAGGCCGATCAGCTGGAGACCTTCTCGTGTACCTGACTCATCGGTGGGCTCAGGCCATTGAGAGTAAGGGGGAAGCCCTGGCAGTTAGTCTGGATATAGCCAAGGCCTTCGATCGGGTTTGGCACAAAGCGCTTCTTTCGAAGCTCCCCTCTTATGGGCTTCCCGCGAAATTGTGCGAATGGGTCACTAGCTTTTTGGCAGACCGAAGCATGAAGGTCGTAGTTGATGGTGAGTGCTCTGACCTCATGTCTGTTAATGCTGGTGTCCCGCAAGGCTGCGTACTATCACCCACTCTGTTTCTCTTGCATATAAATGATATGCTGCAAATCAGCGAGATTCATTCTTATGCGGATGACAGTACGGGTGATGCGTCTTATACCGGCCGCGCTAATATTTCGCGGGAAATCGTCATCGCGAGTCGAGAAAAACTTGTGTCTGCAACTGAGACATCACTTGGAAATGTCTCTAACTGGGGAAGACTTAACTTGGTCCAATTTAACCCCAGTAAAACTCAAGTTTGCGCGTTTACCGCAAAAAAGCTACCGTGGGTCGTATCTCCTTATTTTGAGAGTATCCCCTTAATTGCCTCAGCTCATATCTCGATACTTGGCGTTGACATATCGAGCGAAGTCCAGTTCCGCGGTCATCTAGAGGGCAAGGCTAAATTAGCCTCAAAAAAGCTTGGCGTCCTGAATCGATCGAGACAGTATTTCACTCCGGCCCATCGTCTATTGCTGTATAAGGCGCAAGTTCGGCCGCATATGGAATACTGTTCTCATCTTTGGGCAGGGGCGCCCATGTACCAGCTTCTCCCTCTAGACCGGATTCAACGGAGAGCGACTCGAATCGTTGACTGCCAAGATATTTGCAGTAGGCTCGATGACTTGCCGCTGCGTAGAGATGTAGCCTCGCTATGTATATTCTACCGATTATACCATGGGGAATACTCTGAGGAATTGTTCGGATTGATTCCTGCCGCTTCATTTCGCCACCGTTCCACTCGACAACAGTTCCACCCACATCATTTAGATGCTTGGCAATCTTCAACTGTGCGTTTCTCCAGAAACTTTCTGCCTCGAACTACAAAACTATGGAATGAACTGTCACCAGCGGTATTTCCGAACCGATACGACCTACAAACCTTTAAAAAGCGAGCGTATTCCTTCTTAAAAGGTCGGCAGCGCATTTGCGACTCCTCTGGAAAAAAAAAAATCGAAAACAATCGAAAATTGCTAATTGAAACTTCGCATATACGTTTACAACGTATTGAATATTTAAAAAAAAATAAGCAATATCGCCATGAAGGAAGGCCTATTGTTTACACCGACGAATCGTATGTAGATTCTTCGCATTCGTCCGCAAAGGCATGGACTGATGGTACAACTAAGGGTCTCAAAAAACCGATTTCAAAAGGACAGCGAGTAGTCATTGTCCACGCAGGGTGTGAAACTGGGTTTATACCCAATGCGTTGTTGACGTTTAAAGCTGGGTTCAAGTCAGGCGACTAACACGACAACATGAATTACGAAAATTATGAGAAATGGCTGAGAACTCAATTAATGCCCAACCTACCACCTAATTCCGTCGTGGTAGTCGACAACGCGTCATATCATAATAAACAGTGGGATCTCGCACCCAGTTCTAATTCGTTGAAAGCTGCAATGCAAGCTTGGCTCACGGAGAAGGGTATTCAATACGATTTAAGTCTTCAGAAACCCGAACTATTTAAATTGATAAGAATAAATAAAGATCGATTTAAAAGTTTTAGTATTGACCGAATCCTTGGCGAACAGGGTCATGAAGTATTAAGATTCATCCAGATTTAAATCCAATCGAAATGGCATGGTCAGATATTAAGCAATATGTGGGCAGAAAAAATGTGAATTGGAGTCTTAAAAAATGCATCGAGTTAATCAAAGAAAATGGGTGCCACGGAATGGAAAAAATTATGCCAAAAAGTGAAGAGCATAGAAGAAGAATATGCTGAGAGTGACCATGTCGTGGATTTGGTCACAGAGCAATTCATTATTCGCGTCGAAGAAAGTTCAGACGACAGTGTTAGTGACGATAGTGCAAGTGCCGACGACCGAAGCAGCCCTGAGCCTGGACCCTCAAGCAAAAGGCCCTGTCAAGAACACATCGAAGGCGTATTACCATTGTCTGATTCCGACTAGATTCCATTTATATTTAAAATAAATTAATGTAAACAAATCGATATTGTTTTTATTTTTCTACTCCGTCCGTATGTGCGCTAGATTTATGATTTGACTTTACATTAAAATAATGTTGTTAAGGTTCTTGTACAGATATTTTTGTTCAAAGTAATTAATATGAATATTCATACTTTTTTTGATTTGTTGTATAATTAGTACGCCAATAGTACAGACATATTCCAAAAGTAACCATGCTATTTCCAAATGATACGAAAAAATTTAATATAAGTAGGTACCTACCGCTTTTCTCAAGAACAAATAAAAAAAAGTGCATATTATTGTATTCCGGCCGAGACTGTGCTGAGACCATTCTTTCGTGCCGTTACCTTGTACTTGTAATTATTCACAATGGACAATTATGATTCTCTTAAAGTTTTACTCTTAACATCGAACACACACACATTCATAAGACACACACACACACTTAACCACATCCAAGCATAATTACACTAACCACTTACTAACTACACCCATAAGTTTTGTTTCTTTTGTTCCTTTTTCGCAAATTTTTATCCATGGTTTTTCATTAAGTTATATTACTTTTAATTTTAACTTGTTATGTATTAGTTTTGGCATTAAAAGAACTGGAGCATTATGAATAACCCGATGCAATTGCAATAGATATAGCTCACTCATCGACTTCTGCGACACAGGCCTGCGAGCCTAGTGCATAAGTCACTGAATGTATGTAAATTGCCCTCAAATTTTGCCACTACAAAGCAACATATTTGAGACTGTACCTATTGAAATAAATATTTAATACATCATAAGAACTTTGTTCGCTTTTACGACGTAGTAATGTAGCCCTTCCTTACGTCATTCACCATTTTTAGGGTTCCGTAGCCAAAATGGCAAAAAACGGAACCCTTATAGGTTTCGTCATGTCCGTCTGTCCGTCTGTCCGTCTGTCACAGCCGATTTACTCGGAAACTATAAGTACTACAGTGATGAAATTTGATGGGAATATGTGTTGTATGAACCGCTACAAAAATATGACACTAAATAGTAAAAAAAGAATTGGGGGTGGGGCCCCCATACATGTAACTGAGGGATGAAATTTTTTTTTTCGATGTACATACCCGTGTGGGGTATCAATGGAAAGGTCTTTTAAAATGATATAAAGTTTTCTAAAAAACATTTTTCTTAAAGTGAACGGTTTTTGAGATATCAGCTCTCAAAGTCGTAAAAAGTATGTCCCCCCCCCCTCTATTTTTATAACTACGGGGTATAAAATTCTAAAAAAAATAGAGGTGATGCATGCTAATTAACTCTTTCAACGATTTTTGGTTTGATCAAAGTATCTCTTATAGTTTTTGAGATAGGTTGATTTAACTGTAATTTTGGTTAAGTTATTGTGCTTACACTGAAAACGATGGCTGAACCTTATAAGATAGATCAAAAAATATAATTATATTTGCTGCTACGGAACCCTTTGTGCGCGAGCCCGACTCGCACTTGGCCGGTTTTTTTATAATGTCAAGGTTGAGATCGTAAAAAACCTATGAACTTTTATGGCTCATAAATTAGATTTAACTTTGAAGGGTTATTTAAAATTGTTCAATATTAAGTAAAATATCTACGAAATAATGTCTCAAGAATGTTAAGTTATACATCATACCAGTTTTATATAATTATGACAAAATAAGAATAACAAATAAAAAGAAAACCAATAAGTAAGGGGTTATATCGATGAAACTAGCGCCGCCAACCAATTTCCACTGATTGTGACGAAAATGTGATATGTTTTAAGAAAGTAAAACATTACAGACTTAGATAAAAGTAGATTGGATTTTTCAAGACGCAAACAATTTTTTTAACACGCGACAAGTAACAATTATTATTCCAAGGTTAAATGTGCCGCTGAGTGTTATCTAACTGCACTTTTATTAAACCTTTGTATTTTACCTACCTTTGTCCTGTTAGCCATTAGCCTCAAACTGTATCTTTGTATAAATTACGGTTGAGCTCTTAACTGCTCATCTTATCTAAATTACTACCCCATGCCAAAAGGTTCTCTCTCGAACCCCCGCGTCACAATTAGTATAAAAAGGTTATAGGTTTAGAATAAAAGTCCAAACATTGTAGTAGTTAAGGCAGTTGGAAGCAAAATCTTTGAGAGTACACATCTACATTAAATCTTCCAGCAAAACTCGGTGTTGTCAGTTTTTGCAATATAACCGACATTACCAAATTGTAATGCTTAAGTTAGCTCGTTTGTTTTTCGTACTTTAGTCAGCTCCGCTTCAAAACCAATATTGTACCTACCTACTAATATATTCTAATTAAATCGGTTGTACGTTCTGCGTAATGTACAAAGCACAGCTAAGCTACAATCTTCTCTTAGTAAAAGTAGGAAGTATACCGTAAAACCTAACTCCAGCACTGTACACAACTCCACGTCTTTGAAACGTGATATTTTGCACAACAAGCTGGACAATAGGCTGTTAATTTTAAGTATAACTCTAAGCCTTAGTACGTTTAAGCTGAAAGTGCAGATGAATACAAAATACTTAAATTGAATGTTGGTATTACGTTAGGTATTGTAAAGTATGCGGGTATCGGTAACGACGCGGGCGCACAAGTGAAACAGCAAAGGCTGTTAGCAAATACTGGTTTATGAGGGTCCGTAGCCAAATGGCAAAATACGGAACCCTTATAGGTTTGTCGAGTCTGTCTGTGTGACCGTATGTTACAGCCATTTTTTCCGAAACTATTAGCACAATGAAGTTATACTGTTGAAACTTGGTATTAAAATTGTTATGCAAAAAAGGCAACGGTTAGCAGTTTGTTATATTTTTTTAATATTGGAATAATTTGTTACAGGAACTGCTTGTAATATTTACTCGTATTTACATAAAAAGAACAAACCTGTTAAAACCTAACATGGACGGTAAGTATCTAAATGTAGTTACTACACCCGCACACACAGATTCTAAAATTATTTCTATTTACTTAAAAAGTATTAACATTTTTATTTATTTTGTTTATAGGAATAACTCTGGACGATATGAAATGCTTCGACTTTAGTGTACCATTAGATGAAATAATTATGTATGACGATAGCGATGAAGATGATAAGAAAACGATCATATTAATATCTGATGAAAACGATGCGCCAGATATTCCAGAGCGTGCAAGTTCGAAAAATGAAAATTATTCACAACATCAAATAACATACATAGCAGAACAAGACAATAATCAACACAGAGATATGCCAAATATCAATAAAGAAATGCATTCTACAAGTGAAAATCTTTCACAAAGTCAAACAAAAAATATAACACAAGTCAGTAATGAACAAACAAATGAAAGTGATGATGGTACAAAGATAGCTAAGAATAAAGTTGAAAATCATGAAGCAAAATGTAGAAAAAGCCGGAACGCTAATAAACTATCGAAAACAAATGAAGACAGTGATAGTTTAACAGCATGTTTTACTCACAAGACTTCTGAAACTGCAAGCCCAAGTAAAAAAAGAAAAACTGTGATTAAAGCTTCAAGTCACGATGAAAATGCAAACGAAGATACTGAAAGTACCATTAAAACCGGACATTCATCAATAATTGAGATCACTAACACTGAAGACAATGTGCTATCAAGCACAAATAATTGTGGGGAGCTTAGCGATTACATAAAAGATATTTTTGACACTATATCACAGAACTTAATTTTTAGCGTGGAAGCGTATCACCACCATTTAAATAAGTTCAATCATTTAAAAAAAGATCAAGCCAGTGCAGCTTTGCAAGATTCAAAGAAACGTTATCTAAGTTTAAAATATCATTATTTCCAGTTGTCGTATTGTGCTGTTGTTAATATAATATTGCCACAAGAAACAAAGAATAATATAAGATTTACTGAAAGTTTTCTAAATAACACTGTAAAATATGCCAAAGAAAAAATGAATCTAGTTTTGAATAAACGAGATTTAGAACCATTTTATTATGAGTTAGTAACTTGGGCCAAAAAGAAAAAAGATTCTTTGAAAAATGCTCATAATTATTCAAAGCTACTTGAAGATCAAGAGAAGACAATAAGTCAAACCCCACTATTAGTAAAACAACTTGCTCAGCCACCATTGCCATTTCAAGTATTGCCAGACTACCCAAATAATAGAAAAGTAGTTGATCAATCAACGCATACTACCCCCATTTTTAGGAAAGGTGCTCCTGATCAAGAAGTCATAATTAGTGTAGACACGAGTACAGCTAATGTTGTTACAAACTTGGCTAATCAAATTGCACCACCTGTATACTCATCAGTTTGTAATATGTCATCTACTAGTGGTCGTACTGATTTACACCATCAAGATAGATATCCAAAAAATTCAAATCCTGTTCAAGATACTATTTCGAATATAATTATTCATCAAGCCAGGGATTTCAATGGGGTTGTAGAAAACATACAAAATTATGGTTCATTACCACACGGCTACAACAATGGTATTTTTCAATATAATCATCCAGCTCCTCCAATAGGACCAAAAAGTAATAGTGGACAATTAATGGATCAGTATCGAAGGACGATACAGCCAAAGCCTTATTCACCTTATTGCGGCCTTTACAACCATGTTCCAAGTATACCACACCAGTATTCAAACCAACTTCCATACGCTCCAGCACAACAGTATCCAAACCAAATTTCATATTCACAACCGCCCCAGTTACCAAGTTATAATCAAACATTTAATATTCAAGCAAAAGACAAATTATACCAGAGTCAAGCAATTAATAGAATAAATCAGAATCAAGCAAATAATATAAATATATATCAGAGTCAAGCAAATGAACGAATACATCAGAATCAAGTAAATGATAGAATCCATCATACTCCAGCAAATGATAAAATACATACCAGTCAAACTGCATTGAGAGACCAATACAGGCAAAATGAACTACTGAATCAGTCTTTTGAGAGTAGCCGCTCGTCTGTTTCTACTGACAGTGGCTTTGCAAGCCCTCCGCAGTTCAATTGTGCGAAGGAACCATTGGTACGTATTTTTGCTACAATTAATACCTATGAGTCATATTTTATCCATGGCAGGAAATATGACCGTATTTTAAATACAACATCTCATGCATTAACCTGATTCCGTCAATATAGCTAAATAGCACTAGGCTTGTTATTTTTATATCTCGTTTACTTCGGATTTTAATAATTAATAATGTAGCCGAGCGATTTAGCGTAAACGAAAAAAAATTTTATGTATTGCGATCTGTTTAATTTTAAGAAAATACTGATCATGGTTTATCTACCTTTACCTAATTACATTTTTGAGATGGTAAATAATATTATCTGCGGTTTCTTGCAGTTATGTCATTATTTATGTTTATTTGAGAAAACCTAAAAAATTATAGGACTCCCATAATTAAGTCTCAGTCTATCCCGCTAATAAATTTTGTCACGTTTTTTTCCAGGTGTCACCTTCGTCATTAGATGACAGACAACTTGTACCGTTGATAACTCACGTGACCTCATTAAATCCAAAAGCCATGCATATCGCTGAAGGATCATGTCATGTTTGCCAAAAACGCACCAGGGAAAAATGTCTCGGATGCTACCAGGTTTACTACTGCAGTACTACTTGTCAGGTATGAGATTCTCTGGTTTCTTTAAGCTAGTATACTATTAAGTCAGCGGAGGGACATGACTGAAGAGCCTTCATGTCCCTCCGCTGACTTAATAGTACTAGAGCTGTCTAGTCATTCAGGTGTAGATGGGAGCACCCCTGGTGTTTTAGAGGGTATGCCTTAGGCCACGGCTATAGGACAGCCTCAAATAACCCGTTCGCCTCCCAGCGGCGGGCATGCATAAGAAATCACGGGCCGGCTGCATTTCACCAGGGTGATAAATAGAATAGAATAGAATAGAAATAATTTATTCAGTACTTGATATGCAAAAAAAAGTACTATTAAGTCAGGCGTTCCTAAAGTGTAATAATGGGGCCATTGATGTCTATAACTCAATGAATGGGGCCGTCTACCGTCCATCTCTCCATACGAAGAGACCTATTTTTCCCGAGATTCATTTGAAAATACATAGTACGTTGTGTAGTTGTACGAAACGGAACATCAATGCAATTCTTGTATACTTAAATGACTATAAATCCTAAACATTTTAGCGAAGTTTGAGAATCTATGGTCTAAGCGACATTTGAGGCGCGACCAGGCCTGTCCCACTCCGCGTGTAGTATCAAACTTGCAAGTACATGCGGCGTCCCCTCCGGAGGGGCCAGTCAGTAGAAAATCACGAGCGAGCGGCGACGCATGCGCGACAGTTGCGTGCGATAGAAAGAGAACGCACTTCTAGGTATGAATAATTGTAGGTGTTGAACGCTGGGCGGCCGGAATTTCAACTTTATGTCATGGTAGCCTGAGCCTTTATTTTTCTATAAACGGTTTTTAGAAGTGGGCATTCTGTACTTGTACTATTAAGTATTCTGTGGCGCGACAAACGATACTCATCCAATTGAAAGAAATATTATATTGTAAGAAGTTTTGCTTAGTAGCTTCACAGGTAATATAAACAAATCTCATTCCTTATGAAATGCTGACAGCCCTGTTTACAAAAGCAACGGATGTTTATGTTACGATTTGGTTTCGAAATACGAATCCTTTCATGACTACGTCTCTCATTAGTTAAGCATTGTTTATGAAGTAGCTACGATACAATGAAGTAGATTGTGTGACCGAAGCTTTCGATATAGTATAAACTATAAATAAGCACTATAATAATTAAATTTGAAATAATTTTACTCATCTCATACGTGGTATTAGTTCTTTTCAATTATTTCTATTGGCGATCATCGGAAAAATAAATCAGATTAACTTTTGTTTTTTTAAGACAAATATGTACAGACAGCCACACATCAGGCTACCATAACCTGTCAAAATTCCTCAATGGATTTTCAACCTAATGTGTAACACGAAGATGAGAGTCGATTGAAGAAATTTGACAGTTTTGTATACTTTGATGAGTATACGTACTACCTTATATTTACAGCCCGCTAGCCCGGCCGATGTAAATCAATTTTGGCCTAATAGTGCGGAGGCCCACCCGGGAAGGGGATAAAAGGTTGGCAGCGCACTTGTAACTCCACTGGTGTTGCAAGTGTCCATGAGCGGCGGCAATTGCTTACCATCAGGTGATCCGCCTGCTCGTCTGCTACCTATCACATAAAAAAAAATAGTAGCGAAAAATTAGAGAGACGCCACAGTTTTAGGTTTAACTGACTGGCGGTCCTTTAACGGAGTGAAAAATATTTTGATTCACCGTGGTTGGCTCAAACCAGAGAGCCTAATTTGAAGCGGGCGTTACGACCGAATCGGAGTGCACCTCCTTTTCACACGCGCTGTACGCACTTCTGTTTGAATGCGATCGTTATTCTCATTCGCTACGGGACAGCTTCATTATACTTATGCCACCTACTTAAAACAAAGCAAAGGATCAAATAGACAGGCCAAGCGCGTATCACCGTAAGGGAGAGATATCTATACAGGGTGTATCTGTGAACATTTACATCCCTTTAACCATGTGTTCTACCAACCATTCTGAACAACATTTGTTCAACAACTTTTCCAAATTCTTCGAAAAATTTTTCGACTCCCCATACAAAATGACCAAGTCACGTGACCGACTTTGTATGGGGAGATGAAATTTTTTTATGCGAATTTTCAAAAGTCAGTCAGTCAGTGGTTAAAGGGAAGTAAATGTTCACAGATACACCCTGTATATAGCCCGGCCAAATGAAAAATAACTAACAAAATGGCGGATCTATATGAATCTCCAGTATGGTAGCCTGTTATCTCTTACTACGACTGAATTTGGTTGGTTATTTATTACGCTAGTAATAGAACAAAAATCGCACTGAGCAAGTAGGTAATTACTATGGGTTTCTATGGCAACTCGATTTGTTGGGCACACTTCAAAGTGTGAAACTCTGACAAAGAAAAAAAACATGTTTCTGTCTGTTTTACTCTTAGCCAGTTCTGTGTTGTTCCGATTACACGAGTATTATTATTTCCGTGTCCGGTCTATTGCTACTTTGTCTTAGGCCACCTGAGGGCTTAAGACGAAACGGAATCCATTTCGTGAATTTTTCGTCAAACAATTAAAGGATTATTGATTACAAAAAGTTATTACACTTTAAATGAATATATGACTGACAAATGTCTAAAGAATAAATAATTTTTAATTTTTGACTTGAAAGGCGTCATCCTCTCATCTAATTGCTGTGCCCAACAGGGTCCAAAATTGTGACTTAATTATATAAATTACCATCTGTATGTGTACATTTTGGAATGCAATAAAATATTGAGTATTGAGTATCTGGGGGCACGGCAGTGCCCCCACCAAGTCGAGCAAAAAAGCGGCACGGCCTTACCATCCTTTTCTCCAAGTAATTCAGGCCATTTTCGACCCCCTAGAACTTCGTTGTGGATAAAACTAGAAGACTGAATTTTCAGTAACTATGCAGGCATTGTAAAGACATGCAACATAGTATATTTCAAATTTTAATTTTCCACGTCCTTTTTACACGCGCTGTCAACTCGTTTGTTTGAATGTGACAGGTATATTCTGGATCATTACCGGACGATTCCGTTATAAGCCTGGTGGCCAGGTGATTTAATCTAATCTCTTTTTCAAATAAATCTCCTGAAAATGTTTGCGAACGCTATCTAATGATTAAAATCTTTTCAAATAGGTACTCTCATCAAACTAAATAGATTTTCATTGTGTTTTTTGTTGCAGTTGCAGGATTGGAGCATACATAAAGTCAGCTGCAAGGTGTAAGAAGATGATTTCGAAAGATTTATTTGTATAAATTATTAAATAAAAATCTAATTGTTATTATAAAGGTGTTTAATTGCAACGATGTAAGGGCACAACACGCGGACGAAGTTGCGGGGAATAGTATAGTACATCTAGTTAATTATAGATTAAAGTTATTCCCAAGTAGGTAGGTATATTTTATTTGTGTGATAGCCTTAAGGAGCTACACGAATGAAACTAGCACCGCCAACCTATTTACACTGATAGTGGCGAAAATACGATATTTTTTAAGAAAGCAAAACATTACAGACTTAGATAAAAGTAATTTGAATTTTTCAAGATGCAATACAATATATAAAACACGCGACAAGTAACAATAATGTCAATTATTGCTAAAAGTGGCCGTTTTTAGCAATAATTAACATTATTGTTACTTGTCGCGTGTTAGAAATTAATATTGTATTGCATCTTGAAAAATCCAATTTACTTTGATCTAAGTCTGTAATGTTTTATTTTCTTCAAAAATATCAAATTTTTGCCACAATCAGTGTAAATAGGTTGGCGGCGCTAGTTTCATTCGTATAGCCCCTTAATGAATATCTTACCTACCTTTCGCAAGAATACAAGAGCAATTCAGCAAAATGTGTAATAATATAAGGTGCTAAGTAATGTTAAACGTGTCCGCATCAAATGACTGGCGATTGTAGCATTTTGCTGCGTTTCAGATTTTGACTAAGCTCACTATAAGATGATACGGGTAGAATCACTGTATAATGATCTCTTTACTCAGCGAATTAGATACCTACATCCACATACATAGAATGTTAAAGCATAATTACTGCAAGACAAATAAGTGAAATAAAGTATCAGCCTATAATATAATGACCCACTGCAGGGCAAAGGCCTCCATCACATAAAGCCTTAGAGCATTAAACCAAAAGCAAGTCATCGCTACTATGAAGGGATTAAATGACGTAAGTATTCAAAGAGAGACATGATTAACTACTAACTGCCGCACTCAGAGTCGTTCATTAACCTCAATGGTTACTTAAGAACAAAACTTGACACTTATTTGAATACACATAAAGATGTTTTTTTTTAATGTGATAGGTAGCATCACCTGATGGTAAGCAATTGCCGCCGCCCATGGACACATACAACACCAGTGGAGTCACAAGTGCGCTGCTAACCTTTTATCCCCTTTTTTATTTTATTTTTATTTTTAAATTAGATAATTGACATTAGGTTAAATGACATCTTTGAGTGCGGCCATTAGATCCTTTTTTTTGACATTTGGATAACGGATCTCTAAAGGGGCAGGTTACCGGGAATAAGTAGGTAGGTTCATAAAAATAAATATTATTATTATACTTGTAATAATAAGATTAGTATTTTATGGTAATACCTAAAATAATAATATTTTATAAATAAATACACTTATAAATCGTATGTCTTCGATTTGTTTTTTTTCTAGGATGTCAGAATAAGTCCTACCTAGTCATTTTTGTGATGATAATACTGACTAAACCAACCGAAAAAATATTGGTTAGTTTTGGTTATTAAAATAAGAACCAGTCAAAAAATCGTGAAAATCTCCGGTGAACTGAACATACACAAAGAGTTCGTGACACGAATTGTTCAGGGTGGGGTTCGAACACTTCGAACCCACGACCTTAGGTGTACGAGGCAGGGTTATAACAAAATATACCATCCGGTTATTGGTAATTAAATTCATTAGGTGTATCTTATACTCGGCTAAACAAAACTGTTAAATCACATCTTTAATGGCAATGGTACAATGACCAAATAAATACGTCCATCTACATCTGTGGGTCAAACACATGATTTTGACGTTGTTCGTAATCGTAAGTCATGATACTGGAACCCATGCAATTTAATTTTCCAATCGATATGGAACGGAACTTCCCATCTGGAACGTGTCCAAGCGACATCTGCGGTGAGTGTTGTGAACCATTGAGTAATGTCGTCTCGTTTCATGCTTTCGAAGTCAGAGAATTTAAGTTCATACATCTGTGTCTAGATGGCGTAAAAAAGAAAAATAATCGGTAGGTATACTATTTTGAGAAAATTTTACAAAAGAGTTTCTACCTAGAGGTACTTATTTTATTTTTACGCAATATGACATTACGTAATTGTCGTGCGTATGTTTATAAAATTCACATTATGCCATATTATGTCATCTACAGTGTAAATTATTAATAAATCTGAAATTCTTTTCATGAAACATTTGTAGCCTCTCAATAAACAATAAACTCTTAAAATAATAAGGCCCCGGCCATTGAAATGTTAAGTTCATAAAATAATATTTTCCAGTATACAAAATCTACGCGAACATCATCAAATTCCGCAATGTCTGCAAACTATGAAGATGTAAAATCTTTGGAAGTGGTTTTTGAAAGAAAAAAAGTAATAGTAATATCGATTATGATTACGAATACACCAGAAGACGGCCAGTGGTAGAAACGGAGAACAAAGTTGAGGAAGTTGAAGCAAAAATGGCGTTTCCAAAGAATCTGGAAGCAATGCGAGGCGATTTCGAAAGAAAGACTGAAGAGAGACACGTAAAAATTAGTAATCTAATCGAAGCTATCAAAGATTCCACTGCTCAGGAAGATGCTGCTACGGACAAGTTTGTAGAAAACGTACGTATGATGTGCCGCTTTAGTGACGATTTGAGTCATCTACAGAAAATTTACAGCAACGTGTTGAGGAAACTACCCAAAGTAGAAGCTAAGTGAAGAAGAAAACTATTAATTGAATCAAATTTAATAGTCAGTTCGTTAACTTAGTCCTTTTTAAATTATGCTAAAATTGGCAAAGGAATAAATTTATTTGTAACGCTTTACTGCATATTATTTACTGTTGACTGGTCAAAGGCTTTATATCTAGGCTAACGAGTACCTAGGTAGGTAGTATACATTTATTTTATCTTTTATTTGTAAGCTTTATGGCACAACATTTCTTACTATATTGGAAAACAATATGAATATTACACTTAGATATATTATAGCAGCGCACTTGTGACAGCACTGGTGTTGCAGGTGTCCATGGGCGGCGGTAATCGCTTACCATCAGGTGATCCGTCGGATCGTCTGCCACCTATATCATAAAAAAAATATATTAAGTACACTATACATTTTATTTTCGAATACCAACAGCGTGTGGCTTTTATAATAAATATGTAATATATTACAAGTAATATTTATTTTTCTCTTTACATGATAACAAAACTTATAGGTACATCCATACAGTCTGTCTAGATGTTTGTCTTTCTTTCACGGCAAAACGGAGCGACGAATTGACGTGATTTTTTAAGTGGAGATAGTTGAAGGGATGGAGAGTAACAGGTTTTTTTTTGCCCCTTTCTAACCGCCCATTTTAGGGAAGTGGGGGGGCACAAGGGAATCGTGTATGAGTTTATTTTAAATAGTTTTAAAATAAATTCATACACGATCTTAAACATTGATGCATAACGAGACAAGTGCTTAAGCTACTATGTAAGTAGTTTAAGCACTTGTTTAGTGCTGAATTTGAAGCTATATAATTGGTAACTTTCCCAAAAATACATACGAAAGTATCAATGTTACTCGATTCCGACGTACCAAACCACATCGGCGGCGTCGGCGCCGCAGACAATGACGTCACTGACGCTCGCTGCGCACAATGCCTTCATTATGCGCTGCAGCCAGCGCTATTGTGCCTTCTGTCTGCGTTAATGGAAATAGACCGGTTGAGTACTACTATTTGCGTACTTTAATCGCTGTGACACCACGGGTTGAAAGAAAACTCGATAGCCGATTCTTTTTATTTTGCGAGGTGCTTATTGATGGAAAATGGTAGCGCAGTGTATAAGGACTGACGAATCCGATCACGTGTACCTACTTTACAGAAATCTACACTTTATTAACTAAAGATGGTAGTTAGTGCAACTGTAAACCATATATCGTAAATGGTTAGTTTAAAATTATCCTAACTGCAATCTGCAGTAATTATTTGCAAGTGTGTTCTAAGCCATCTGTTCGGTACGAACACTTACTCAGCAAATTCCTGATATGACACGATGGAGTACTTAGGCCATTGACCGTCGCACGTCATTTTTGTCATATTTATATTAGGAATATTCACTTTTGTGCCGTACGATCGGGTCGCACTCATTAACATTCATCATCTTAACATTTTAACAATAACATAAGAACATTTTTGCAGAAAGTTAAATATACGCTCTGTGTTATCTAAACATTATATCATTCAAACAACATCCCCAAGCTCAGGCACCAACAACATCGATATGCTATGTCAGTGCCCACAATGATGGATCCGCGTTTCTAAAAAGCTTAAAAACGTTATTATTTAAACAAGTGGTCCACATTCACTTCATTTCGGGACTTAGTTTAGCTATTATTTCAAACTATTGCCAACAGATGGCGTCGGGTGTCAATACCATCGCGCAAGCGTTTCGTCTTTTCGGGTTACATTATTAAACCATTTGGGGGCCTATATATATTATGTCTTTACAAACGGTATAGATAACTTTCCGAAGGCCTACTTCCGTGTTATTTCTATTTGGTGACTTATTCAATTTCTGCCGACTCAGCCACCCGCCAATGTGATACATTGCTGGGGCTATTCGATTTATTGGCATTTTGTGTAATGCTGTGCGTCTTATAATTCAATTATAGCTGACGTCGTATATGGAATCCTCCACATAAGGTGGAAGTGATCTCTTAGAGCCTTGGCTAGTAGGTGCAAGGTGCAGCAGAGGGAGGATTTTATAGGAAATAAATAGGGACAAGGACAGTTGCAGTGCTTAGAATAACTGTTACTAACATTTCATTTTATTTGGGTTTTATTTTTTAGGACAACTAACGAGATAAACACTGGTACATATCTTGCTAATAAGCAAGAGAGACAAACTTAAATTTAAGTGCTAACTAAAGTAAATAATATCACGGAATACTTAATAGTACAAGTACTAATACTAGATTCTCACGGCATGCGAAATGAAATGAATGAAATTCGAAAATGAAAATGAAAGTAAGGTTATATTTGGAACACATTTCCGAGCCCTGCATAAACTTAAAAACGTTTTTAAGTTTATCCAGGGCTCCGAAATGTGTTCAATACTTACATCACAGAGGATATATTGTGCCTACATGACATAATAATAAATTGATTCACGCGTATAAGTGCCAATATTTCACAACTGATTTTACTGAGGTCATATTTTGTTTTTTTGATGAGTCATAAGTTGACCTATAATCCTTTTGAGGGACAACTTTGATTTATGAGGAAACCTAACGCAAAATCAGCACTTTTAATGTCCAGGTTATTTTCGAAGAGGCTGATTAGATTAGGTACATTCATAAAGTATGATGAACTGTTTTTTATATTAGCGATAGTTAGCAGAGAAGCAAATGGATCAGCGATTTCTGTCGCCCAAAGACCCTTTATAGACCTTATGCTTCGATCGTAGAAACCCCACGTAAAGCGTGAATGCGTTATGTCTTCGCCGCCAATGAAGGCTCCATTCACAAAAATGCATTACATAAGTACTGCTAAGGGTCAAAAATAAAATACCTATTACATTTTTTTTTATGTGATAGGTAGCAAACGAGCAGGCAGATCACCTGATAGGTAAGCAATTGCCAGCGCCCATGGACACTTGCAACACCAGTGGAGTTACACGTGCGCTGCCAACCTTTGATCCCCTTCCCCTCCCCGGGTGGGCCTCCGGTACCCTCACTCACTCAGCGAAACACAGCACAGGGGCTGCTTCACGCCACTTCATTTCGACTTCGAAGGCATAAAGCACAGCCGCCCAATACTGTGAGCGTAATGGCTGTTAGCGCATAATAAAGGTATTTCCACGTTCACGTCATCGCGCGCAGCGTCGACCCACCGCGCCGTACCGACCCATGCGTTATTTTTGAGCTGACTGGAGATAAAACATTGACTACAAAATAGTCATGCACACGACACTGGCGACACACGCAGCTACTGCGTGACACTCTGAAAATGCAAAAGCAGCGATCATAGCCGCACAAAGACAGTGAGCGTAATGGCTGTTAGCGCATAATGAAGGCATTGTACGTCGCGGCGGATGACGTCATTACGTGCAGCGAACTCAGTCGATGTGATACATTGCCGGGGTAATTCGATTTATTGGCATCTTGCTTTGAATCTCGCAAGGCTGACAGTTCGGTTGGTATTTAAGTACCTACCTACTTTATTTTTGTTAGATTTTTTGGGAAGACCCGCGATGTTCTACGGTTTGTTCCACTCTCTGCTTTTGAGCAATGTTATTTATTTTATTATTTTATTTATTAGGAAAACAAACAGCAATTTTAACACAAAGATTAACAAATACATTATCTGATTTGCCAAGAAAAATATACGATTGAATACTTTAATATTAAGCAACACACTATTCACATCAGTAGACAATAGGTATTACATGTTCCGATGAATAATTCTAAATGTTACAGTAATAACTATTTTGATTTGATTGAAAAAATAAAACATACCTTCTAATTTATTACAACGAATCGGCAAATTTAATCACCTTTCATTTTGGTAAGCAATTGTCCGAACACATACTCTACAAAACAAAGCCACTTTATCACTATGCAGATGTATGGATAATTGTTTGTGACTAGGTATACTCGCAAGTTTTTATTGGCATCATTTCTTCCTTCATCGCTTAAGTGGTTAAGTAACACATAGACTCACGGTTGTGGAACCGTGAGTGGCGTAAGTCTGTTTATTTCGAGTGTTTTTTATTCCGAGTTGGCACATTCCTAACGCGAAGTATCCCGCTCTCTGCTTATCAACGAGCCACCCTCCAAGACCGTTTGCTTTCAATTTTCTTTAATTTCCCAGAGCCATCTTTGCTTGAATCACGGATCTCTTTGATGTGAAAACATTAATTGATTCTAAAATAAATTACAACGATCTGTTGGTATCTTAACGACCCTGAAGATTTTCTTCGCAATTAAAGTAATTAATTAATTTAATTTTTCCTAATTATCGGCGTAAAATAGCCAGAAATGACACTTAATATATTATAAAGGTGAAAGTTTTTGGTGTGTGTGTTTTGTTAATTCTTGACGACTAATCGGCTGCAGCGATTGTAATAAAATTGGTAAAACGTTAGCTGAAATTCTGAATTAACAAATAACGAACATTTTACTGCGAGAAAATATCTTATTCCCATGATAAAATTGATGAAAGTAAATTATTTTGAGCGATTTTAATAAGATTTATGTCTCTCATAAATGCGAGCTGTTGTGATTACGTGCCTATACCTACTGTAATTACAATATGAAATAGAGTCTACATACTGAAGCCGCCATAAGTTAGGCTACAAGTATCCGCCATTACTTCGTTTGGGGCATTTTGTTCCACTCTATACCGATAGATGGCGCTGGGCGTTGATTAGATCGCGCTAGTGTTTCGTCTTTTTGGTTTGTAGGTAGGTATATAAGATTTTTCGATATCTTTACAATTTAGATGACCCATATCCTTTAGTGGGTAACTTTGTCTCCTAATATATTACTAAACTACTCCTTTTTTATTTACTCATCTTAATATATAATTTAGGTATTTACCTCTATTCGTCCAGGACTACATTTTATTTATGTGTAAGTTTCTCATAAAGTAGAATTTTGATAGAAATAACATGATAAAACGTGACTTCTTGATTCGTTGGATCTAAAGCGTGGAATATAATCCGGGATGTTTTACTCAACCCCAATTCCGTTCGTCCCAATCACGCCTAAATAATATCAAACATAACGAAACGAAAAGGTAAAAACAAACGAATATTTACGACACAATTTATGTTTCTCATTTTCCATTTTGTGCATTAATGAAATTTTATCCCATTCGTGTTATGAAGTAAAATGAACGCTATTCCCGCTGAGATATGGCTCACCGCATGTTCCCGCCATCTTTCCTCGTAATTGACTTCAGTGTAATGAAATGTCATTTAAAATGCTTAGCATTTCAACTTTTCAGCGACATCGTTGGAGTTGCACGGATTTTTCTCGTCCTATCTCATATGGAAAATAATAAAGACATAAAAATGTGTCATACAAAAACAGCGGATCTAGGTATGTCAGAGGGATGTAGGAATGATGTCGCGCATGTCTACTTTTTCTCAACACATTGAATATTAGAATGAAGGATTGCTACGCTCCGCATTTGGGCGTGGAGCCCCTTTTTCAATATTAATGTGTTGTAAAGATACAACTTGACATAAAAACTTTACTGCATGTCTCTACAGACATACGTACCTACCATCTAAGAGTTTAAGTAAGTACTTGTAAGTATTTAGAGTGGGAGACACAACGTCTTGAGAGGAATTCCTATGTTTTATTACCAATGGAGATGTCATGCCCTATGGCAGTGGTTCTTAAACTTTAAGTCATAAGGGACCATGCACTTCGGACATGCGTTGCGGTGCCGTTTGCATTGTGTTGAATCGATTCATCACGTCACGACACTTGATTTATCACGATGTCTTCGCGGTCTACTTGGAATGCCTCCAGGGACCACCAGTAGTCCGCTGACCACCGTTTAGGAACCACTGCCCTATGGCATAAGCGGTAGTGGCGCACTTCAAAAATATGTTATGAAGATGAAACAAGAAACAGATAGATCGTGTGATATATTTCTATCGCTTAGTACAGTCAACTACAAAGAGATGTATCCATGTTAGTCTTACAAAATGATAGAACTTTTAGGATACATAAATTATATACCCTCGCTTTTACATTTTCAGTATCCACCAAATGCTATCTATCTATCATCGATTCGATTAAATTGCTATTATTATGTATCCAACCAAAACATAGATACAGGATAAAATATAAAAGAGGTTTGTTATTGTAAATTAGAGAAAACGTAGTTGGATACATCATTATTGCCTTAGAGCATTGTTGGTTTAATGCTCTAAGATTATTGCATATAAAACGAGTCGATGATAGTGAAGGATTTGGTGGATACTGAAAATGTCACAAAGCAAGGGTAATATAATTTTTGCATCCTTAACTGCTTTTTTTTGTAAGACTAACATGGATAGGTTACATCTATTTGTAGTTGCCTGTACATGCGTACTTGTATCGACAAACGTACCTATTCAATTTTACGGGTAAGGTGGGGAGTAAATTTTAATATTATACGCACGTAGCCTAACCTTTGTGCAGGTGATTTTCGTTGCTAGTAATGTCTGACATGAAATTGGTATTTGGAAAATTGAATCCGTAAGCTACGGATTGTTTTGACTAAAACATTTATATTATTGTGTGATTTAGGGCTTAGATGAGGTTGAATGTAATATAAAAGAAAACAGCTTATAAAAAAGCAACTTTCTATTTTATTCTAGGTAATCGGAGTAAATAGTAAGACAGCATATTATTAACCTGGATAAAAAAGTCAGCCTATGTACTACCCCACTGCAGGGCTAAGGCCTCCATTGTAGAAATCAAGTCATTGCTACTATGATGGGATTAGGTTTAATCCCCACGCTTGCCTAATGCGGATAGGTGATCGCAAACCCGAGTAACGTTCGATTCGAAACATTAATTTTGCTCGTCCCGGGAATCAAACCACGGATCGAGATCACGGTATACCCGGTACTTGAACTAATAGACCAACGGGGCATCCCGTCTAATAACCCAAATCTGCAGCATTAATTCTTTAACAGTTTCTTTAATTCTTTAACTGCCGAATAAAATAAAAAGTTCGGCTTTCTTTTTTTAATCTTCGGCCGGTTCATAACGATAACAAAGCGGCAGGTGAGAGGCAATAAACAGACCGGCTTTGTCTCCTAACGAGCTTTTGCAAAGATTTAGCGTGCAAATATAAATAAACTGCTTTTCAGGGCCGCATTAAACACACCAGGGCCCGTAGCGTAGGCTATGCACGCCCAGTAGCGTAGCAAAGTAAAAAGGGAGGGGGGCTGGTAGTCTTCAATACTATTGGTAGTACAAATACTCAGTATTTAAAAAGAATATTCGCTGCAAACGACATAATTACCATACCAGTTCTACTCTTAAATTTAAAACAAAAGTTCGAGCTCATTTCGTAATAAGGAGAATTAAAATAAAAAACTTGGAAACGGAAGTTACTGCGGTATGAGACTTAAAATACAATAAAGCTAAGAGTTCCGTACCTTTTTTATTACGCCTACAGTTCAAGAAAACGTCCTTTAATCTTCTTAACTTTCCGATGTGAGTCATCATCACTTTATATTACTTTGTCAAAAATATATTTATTATATTTAATCTCAAATAAATTCTAAATAATGTTTTTTATGTGCATTAGGGTCTTCTATAATAAAATCTCTATATACACAATTTCATACTGAAAGCGTTTGAAAAAGCCATCCCTAACTAATATCATATTATTAACGGTTTTACAGCTATAGATATTTTAAATTTCGAGCATGCCTTCGAAGTTAAAAATAATAAAAAGGTAATATTTTATTATCGACTGTATTCCACAGTCATTTGAAAATTTTTCGACAGTTTTGATCGAAGATTAGGGTATAGGCAAAAGTATAGGATTTTTAGCTCCATAAAACGTTGTATGGAATCTCAAGTAATAGTCCTGTCCACAAAGTGGTTTTAGACCTTTTTTATTTGCCTACTAGTGGTCCGCCTTCATTTCGTTTCGGGACTTAGTTTTGCTATTAGCCAATAGATGGCGGTGGGTGTAGATTACATATGAGATGTTTCGACTTTTCGGATAACCTAGGCCTTGTGGTATCTATAGTAGAACACTTTTTAAATAGTATAGATTTCGCTTATGCTGCAATATACTATAGATAGAGTCATGTCCAGTAATAACCACAAAGTCCAAATTAATTCCCTGTGAACTAAAATCAATGTTTGCATAACGCCGCCAGCGAAAAGTGAACAAACGACTAGGGTTTCATTAAAATCTATTAACTTCTTAAACAAATAGTGGAATAGTGGTGAAACCAATTTGATTAAAGCTAAATTTTATAACCAATCATGTGGAGAGTTTGTTACACTTTACTAAATTGAGTAAATCAATTGAGACCTTCTGATTTCATACCTTAGTAATTACTGAGTACTTCAGATAATTGAGTGAAATTATCATGATAAATGAACTGGAAGGACTCTCCGTATGTAAAGTCAAGTGTGTTAGAAAGTTAACATCTACCTATTTAATAAAAAAAAATAGAGACCCATATAAAAGTGCACCTATTTGCAATTTTTCAAAAGTATTAACAACTTCTTTTGCTGTTGTCAGACTTTCTAAACGCCCAAAGAACTTCTGACGTAGGTATTTTCGTTTTCTTTTTTCAATTAATTTTGTGATTTATGCTTAGATAAATAATGCGCTATTCGAATAGCTAAGTAAGATGTACAAGGTTGTAGAATATATTTGCTTCGAAGATTGTTTTAAGTGCATCATATACTTAACTTCTGACGTATTTTTTTTTTGCAATTACAAGTTTTTTATGGGTTTGGTGGAAGACGAACCTGCACTACCAGTAGAGTGTACGCCTATTTTGGTCAATTTATTACAATAATTTTCTTGTTACACGTACTTACAAACCTTTAAGCGACCCGAGGGAAATATTTTCACGAACACCCAAAATATCTGGTTTTCACACACGACTATTTTGCAAGTAACCCATCTCAAAAACACGCTTAAGAATTTATCGGCTTGTCCATACACGCCGCCATAGAATATCCATTGCGGCACGTAAGCCCCTCGGGTCCGTGAGGAGAGATAGGCAGGCGGTGGTTTAGAGCTAAGTACGTCTTACTGACGCTGTGGAGAGCCCAATACCACAGTACTGCCCACTTGTAATTTGAGAGGGGGTATTCGCTTCAAAGACGTACCTATCGGGTCGAATGATTCGCCTGTAGGGTTCTGTACTTCAAAAGGAAAAACGGAGTCCATATGATCACTTTTTTATGTGATAGGTCGTAGATGAGCAGACGGGTTACAGGTAAGCGATTGCCGCCGCCTCTACCTGTAACACAAGTAGGGTCACAACCTTGGGAGAGCCACGCTATGGAAGGGGCCGGCTCGACCGGAGTGATACCACGTCCTCACAGAAGACAAGCGTGAAGCAACGCCAACGCCGTGTTTCGTTGAGGAAGTGAGGGCACCGAAAGCCCAATTGTGGCTTTTCCTCCCATTTTTTTTATGTGATAGATAGCAGACGAGTAGGCGGTTCACCTGATGGTAAGCAATTGCCGCCGCTCATGGAAACTTGCAACACCAGTGGAGTTACAAGTGCGCTGCCAACCTTTTATCCCCTTCCCCCCGGGTGGGCCTCCGGTACCCTCATTCACTCGGCGAAACACAGCACAGGGGCTGCTTCACGCCGGTTTTCTGTGAGGCATTGGTATCACTCCGGTCGAGCCGGCCCATTTATGCCGAAGCCAAAGCGGCGGAAGATGTTGGTTTGGTTGGAAGGCTTAGTAGATGTTTGCTTATGTTTGTTTTGTTTACAAAACTGATAGAAAGCGCTATTTGTAAGCAGATCCTCTTCCAAGAACTACATAGTCTATAATCTATGACATTATTTCTTCTGGCTATCGATATCACATAACCGTTCGCTAGATTATTATCACTATTGAATATAGAATACTTTAGTATTATTCGTTATTGGATCGTCCTTTTTTATCTGCAGTAGAATCTCCCCTTTGCCAACTTCTAGCTATATGGGTGACTTTAATTCTCGTATGGAGTTTCCCATTACAGATTCTGTCACGCAGAGAAACTTTCACCACGTGATCGCCTAACAATGCTATAATTATTGAGCTATTTTTTATTTTAGCTAGCGTATTTTAACGCATTTAGCTACATAGGGTACTTTTTTGAATTAAGTATAAGAAAGTTTCTGGAATAAGGGTTTGGTTGTCTATGGTACCTTAGCTGTTCTTTATTTTCACATGTACAAGGGAAAGCCTTAGTTTGGAAGCAGGACAAAGTATGTGATGTTGTATACTTTGTTTAGTTTGTTTTAGGCCCTATTCGACCAGTCTTTATCCGAGAATAAATCTATGGTATAACGCTGCAATTCGTATGTAATGGCCATGAATTTAGTATGTGGGTATTGTGGGTCTAGGTCTATGGGAATGACAGCCTTATACCTACCATTCATAGCTTCCACTATCAGATAAAGTTGGGTCTATTGCATCTTTAGGTATTATATTAAAACACTTTGTACACATTCATCTCAAAACTCCGATATTCCTTACTAGAAATTACTTACTACAAAGGGATCTACTGATCCCTCTAGTAATGTTTCCCAGTTGTCACCGGGGTGGCAAAGTCTCCCACATGCTCACTTCTGATTCATACCAGTTATAACTGGTTACGCGAGACCCGAAGTACCTAATAGAGATTTTATAGTACCGTAAGAACCAAGTTCCAACAAGTGATCGCGAAATAAAGTTAAGTTTATTGCGTCACATTTTATGCGGCAATTTACTATTTAGCCCGTACGACTGCGTTCGTTGCGTATTGCCACAGCATATAGAGATTCAGTAACAAGATTTTCAAATCAAATAGTTTATTGCTAATTAAGTGTTTATCATACAGGTCGTTAGTAGAAATAAGTAACTTAAAAAGATTTAGTGGGATGATTCAACTAACACCTTAGCCTTTTAATTTCATAACAGAAAGTTTAGGTTTACAATTACAGGATGTATCTGTGAACATTTACATATTTTAACCACGTGTACTATCAACCATTCTGAACAACATTTGTTCAACAACTTTTCGAAATTCATGGAAAAATATTTCAACTCCACCTACAAAATGACCAAGCCACGTGACCGACTTTGTATGGAAAGATGTTTTTTTTTCAAAAGTCATAGAACAAATGTTGTTCAGTATGGTATGGGAGAACACAATAGTTAAAGGGATGTAAATGTTCACAGATACACCCTGTATACAAATAAAAAATGGGGTGTGCTATAATGCGAGCGGCTGGCTAAATAAACGCTGTGGCGTTACACTCGCCATAAACATATCACGTCGGGGAAAAATGTTCCGTCAATACGTTCGTTTGGTTCGGAGCCTGATCGATGACACTCGCTGATATTTGTTGAACGCGACGCCTGAAATATGCATCTATTGTTTAAAATATCGCCCAGGGAAGCGGTGTCGTTATTCTGAATAGTAATGAGTCACAGACGTAAGAATATATTCAATACAATTCACATACAGGGACTCTTACGTACCTGTATGTAGACATTTACGTCATCCTTTTAACCACGTCTTCTACCAACCATTCTGAACAACATTTTGTTCGACAACTTTTGGAAATTCGTTGATTTTTTTTTCAACTTAACAGTTGCATGACCAACTTTGTTTGAAAAGTTGATTTTTTTATGCGAATTTCCAAAAGTCATAGAACAAGTTTTGTTTAGAACGAATATTAGAAGAAGTAAATAACACAATACACGTTGTGGGTCTACTTGTATTTTTTTATGATAGGTGGCTGTTGGTCTAGTGGTTTAAGTGCCGGGCTCATGATCTCAGAGTCCATGGTTCGATACCTAAGCAAAAATTATGTTGCTAATTTTACAAACATAGCTCGCGGTTGTCATCACTAATCCGTACTACTTTACGGGACCTGGTACTTTGGCGAGAAAGTATGCCTCTATACTCAGCAGTGGGTACTTCCAGTCTGATGATGATGATGAATCCGTGTTAGGCAAGCGTGGTGATTAGATTAAATTACATCTTCAATAACACTTCAAGGGTTTTGTCTGTATCTGGGATATAATTTACTCTTTTCTGATATCCGTAACGCAAGAGTTTAAGCTAGGCACTTACTTAGATCGGGATCAGATCCAGGTTTTTTTTTATATATTGAGGACAATCAAGATGACCTCACTCCGTCTGATGGTGAGATCCAAATATGAGGTTGACAGGCAGAAAAGAACAAAAAGAAGAACAGAAGGATATGAGTTGGTATATGAATTTAATTATTTATCTTACACTGACTGCCACGAGTCTTTGGCCTGAGTAAATCCAATGCCTATAAGCTCTAAATCTGATTAAAAAAATAAAGTAGGCACATCTAATCTTTCGAAAGCCATATCCACCTATGTTTTTACCGTACCACCTTTCTATAAGATTAGGTCAATTTCCATTTTCGTAAGTATCCCTAAAAACAAAGCGATGATTTTGTGTTAGTACGTCCTGTGTCCATTAGTTCGAGAGTGCATTTTTTATCTGTGGGATATATCTAAAAAACAAACACTTTATATACCAACGTCTAGCATGCATCCAATAGGTAGATAATTTTGGAACTAAGCTCACAAAAGATAGTGTCATTTATTAAGAGCCCGTTATAATTAAACTAATCTATTGGACGCGTGTGTATCAAGATTTTCCATTATAGACTGGTCTCTGAGCAGACAAGATCTGCTTGGGAAGTAGATACTTTGACGTGTAGAGTTCTGCAGGGCGAAGGGTCTAGTTACGTTGGATATGTGCGGCTCGTCTGATCTCAGAGACGCCTTCTTGTGCTGGCAGCCTCCTTTAATTAATGTCTCTGAAACTACACGAGCCACACGTACCCAATATTTCGTATAAACATGACGGAAATTATAAGTTACGTAGTTTGATTAGATATTTGGCGATTCGTTAGGATATTTTGCTTTTTTGGAATACGCTGTTTTCGTAGACGTGTGTGACCACAGATTAATATGTGTGATTAATGGTGTTTTGTTTTATAAGATAGTAGATAAGAAACAAATCACCTGATGGTAAGCGATTACCGCCGCCTATAGACCCGCAATACCAGTGGAGTCACAAGTGCGCTACCACATTGAACCGAACCGAAGAATTGGTGCGAACCAGTGGTAGATTATATTATGTTTTGACATTCATAAGTGTTCTGTATGGACCTAACTTAAATAAAGATTTTTTCTATTTCTATTACATTTCAACCCCCTTTCCGCCAATTGGGCCTGCAGTTGGATTTGGGTTGGGATTGGTTGATAAATAGATCGGTCATTTCAAAAGTACGTTTCGAACTTTTCGAACACCAACGATGGTGACGATGACTTGATTTGTAATATGGGGAGGCCTTTGCCATGTAGTGGAACAGTATATAAGCATTGTAAGCTGATACTTTTTTTGCGCGCCAATTGCAGAATTTCAACATAATAAAGTAAATATAGCACGTTACATGAGTGTACGCGCTGCACGTCGTAGAATTTCATCTATTAACTTTGAAATGCTATTGCCGGCTGCGCCGCTAAGCGATTTTCCTCTGACAGCAAATGAAACGCATCCTTCACAAGTCTCGTCTCAGACTGCGCTCTCGAGTTGCAGCAATTTCACAACCATTTTGTTGACTTAAAAGCCAATACAGTTCTTACAAATTGCGAAGTTAGGTACTGAGAATTTGAATTTACTAGAGTATACTGAATGAAGACTGAGATATTTCAAACAATATACAATTTCTATGTGGTAGGTGGCTGAAAAGCAGACGCTTTCTTTGTCAAAATTACCGACCTAAAAAGAATTTGCAGATATTATATTGACCCCTTTTGAAGATGGTTTCATCACCATCATCATCATCATATAAGCCCATATTCATCCACTGGTAAGTATAGGTGACAGTGGTGGGATAGAGAAGAATATGGTTTGAAATGTTCAAATTAGTTTTTGTTTCACATTTTTTGTACCTAGGATATGATTGCACAATCTCATCCATACTAAATTATAAATGGGGAAGTGTGTCTGTCTGTCTGTATATTTGTCTTTCTTTCACGGCAAAATGGAGTGACGAATTTTTAAGTCCAGATTGTTGAAGAGATGGAGAGTAACATAGGCTACTTTTTGCCCATTTCAAACCCCCCATTTTATGGAAGTGCGGGCGCGAGCGAAGCCCCGGCAAAAACTAGTAATATTAAATTATACAGATGAAACTGACAACATATCTTAAGAGTTGAACAAAACTGGTCTCTCGAAGGACTTAGAACACCAAACTAACTATGTGGCCACCATGAGATCTGCACAGCACAAAGTTGCTAGAAACGTAGGTACCGTGAAAACTTCATAATATCCGTTAAGTTAACAGAAAGTGCATTATAACTTCCACCTGACTGCGGGCGAAGTGATGGCTCAACGAAGACACGGCTGAGAGCTTTCAAATATTTACAGACTGTATAAACATTATGGGAAGAGTTTAATCAAACTGGCGAGATTGTATGATAATTCAATTGATATTTTTGTCGAAAGTGCTAAGTTTTGTAAGAATCTCCGCTTGAAGATTTTAGTTTACATGTACTTGGGTGAGTGCAGGCGCATTTAAATGAAGTCACTTTTACAGTAATTCCTTATTGAATAAAATCTTAGTCTCTTTTTTATAAGTTACTAGTGGCCCGCCCTCACTTCGCTTCGGGATCGTAATTCAGAAATGAACCAATAGATGACGCTGTGTCCAATTTTCGGTTTACCTATAAGCCTTGTCGGTGTCTATAGAAGTTATCTCTTTATAAATAGTATAGAAGAAGATAAGAAGAAGATAGAATTTTATGTTAAAACTAGGTTTTGCCCGCGGCTTCACTCGAGCCCCCACTTCCCTAAAATAGGGGGTTAGAAAGGGTCAAAAACTTGCCTATCTTTCTCTCTCCATCCTTTCAACTATCCTTTTAAAAATTCAAGTCAATTCGCCGCTCCATTTTGCCGTGAAAAAAAGACAAACATAGAGACAGACAGCCAGACACACTTTCCCATTTTTAATATTAATACTAATAAACAAACAAATCATACGATTTGTTTGTTCATTGGTGCCGTTACTTTGGCAACTTTGGTGTCCCTTCAAAAATGAGGATAAGGGAACAGAGTGCGTTTGTGTTTGCGCACGTTTATGCATACGTCCTGCATAGTGGTTGAATGTTGGGCAGGGGAGCAATTCTCGTGATCTTTGAAGTCAAATTAGAGATTTGTACGGACGAATGTATGAAATCTCTAAAATCGACTTCTATGTCGAATGCACGAGAATTGCCTACCAGGACATTATTAATAGGTGGAGGCCACTGCCGGCACATTCAGACCCTAGATAATTTAGTGATATCCTATAAATTGACCCGACCCCGACGTAAATCAAACCCGGGTCCTTACGTGAGATTTTTATGATTTATTTATTTATTCCTTATTGCACAGTTAAGATCGAAACGTGGACTTAATGCTATAGGTTCAGAATTCTCTATCAATCAAAAACTTGGCGAGGCAGAATGATTTATTTATGACAGTTCAAAAATAATTATAAAGAGATAATTTGTATAGACATCGACAAACTTTAAATATAACCAAAACACTGGCGTGATTAAATCTACGCCAGCGCCATCCATTGCTGGACATCAAAACTACTGCCCCGAAACGAAGTAAGGGCGGCCACTAGTGATTGATAAATTATACATTATATAGTTATGTATGCAGTGATTGTTTTTTGTTTTGTCAATATTTACCTATTATATTTATAAAAAGATCAATTCTACAGACATTGACAAAACTTACATAGAAACCGAAAAGGCAAAACATTAGCACAATGCAATCAACGGCCAGCGTCATCTATTGGTAGACAGTGGAACTACTGTTCCGAAACGAAGTGAGGGCGGTCTACTACAGCATATAACTTTAGATCATTGTAATATTCTTCTTATAAATAGACTAGTGGCCCGCCCTCACGTCGTTTCGGGGCCGTAATTCAAAAATGAACCAATAGATGGCGCTGTACGTCGACTACATCGCGCTAGCGTTTCGTGTTTTCGGTTTACCTATAAGCCTTGTCGTGGTCTATAGAAGTTATCTCTTTATAAATAGTATAGATGAAAGAGAGAGCACCTTCCTCATTATCTCCCTATCACAAAGCAACCCCCCTTACTTTTAGCAGAATGTCTTCATCTGTATTCCTTCAATTCTACAACAAAGGTCGGTAATTTTCTCCCAATAATTTTCCGTGCGACCCCTTGCTCTAATCGGGCCTACTTGGCTTCTTATTGTTCAGGTAACGTAACAAAGAAACCTTTGGAGAAAAGTCATTCTCTTTTTATGCGACGATATAAAATCTGATGTGAAAAAGAGGTATTAGTTACTATAGAGGTTATGTTTAGTGGAACCCATAGTTGCTAATTAAATACGTATGGTGTGAATTTGGTGTTCGCTTTTTACTTCTGCACTGTAGCGCTACCATGAGTTGACATCTAAAATTGACATAACGTAAACTATTGCTCTGTCTCTTTCAAATGCATCACAATGAAAGAGACAAAGCGATAGTTTTCGATAGCGAGGATAGTATTTCAAACTCATGGTAAGGCTGTAGATGGCGCAGTTAGATAGTGACCCTGCCTCATACGGCAAAGATCGTGGGTTCGAACCCTATCCTGAACAAACATTCGTGTCATGAACACTTGTGTTTATTCAGTGTCTGGCTGTAATATTTGTTTTTTATAATAATATTTGTATTTCCTCTGTTGTCTGATATCTGTTACACAATTGCATAAAGCTACATAGTACGAAGTTAGGTCAATGTATGAGATGATAAGAGAGTTTAATTTATTTATACTTAAGTTAGAAACCGTAATAAATGTTATTAATGACGTCTGTAATACATTTGAAGGGCCTTAGGATAAGGGAATGTTTCTTCGAAAGATTGTAGGTATGCTAGTTTTTAATACAATTAAGCGCATAAGTAGGAGTGTTAATATGCCAAAATGTATGAAGAACACAAGTTCTACCTACCTAATCTGAGTAGTGGATCTATTGGATTGTTCCAAATTGCCCCAAAAACACTGACGGGAAAAATTACTTTGTACTGTACCGCAGTCATCTATTGTTTGACGAAAGTACAACTATACCTATACTCCCAAAAAAGGGACGCCTGTCAGCGCCAGACGTTGTCATACTTATGCGCACGTAACGTATTTGCGCGTAAAATCTTCTATCAGAACTCCATCAAATTTAACATACATCGATTTGATGTACACATTCTCACTATTCCGTCCACAGAGAGTCCAATCGGCCGCGCTAATAACACTAAAACGCCGACGCCTATTAAATCCGATAGTGTAATTGAATCTATCCAGTACCCATGTGCCAATAAATTGTTCCACCAGTGATTTATCTTGTACGTTTGACAGCGTCTTCCCGACGTATTCCGCTTTGGGTGGACATGGTAAAAGTATTAGAGAATTATTAATATAGACCCATGAGGCTAATATCTAATCTTTGCGCATCCCTTATTCATATAACAAGAAGGTCTATATTAGGACAAACGATTTATTTTATTTGTTACACTAATATCAGTTATAAAATGTCGTCGCTATAATATAATCCATACTTAAATAATAAATGGGAAAGTGTGTCTGTCTGTCGGTATGTTTGTCTTTCTTTCAAGGCAAAACGGAGCGACGAATTGACGTGATTTTTTAAGTGGTGATAGTTAAAGGGATGGAGAGTAATATAGGCTACTTTTTGCCCCTTTCTAACTCCCAATTTTAGGGAAGTAGGGGGCGCGAGCGAAGCCGCGGGCAAAAGCTAGTATTGCATATTTCTGAAAGTATGTATAATAATTATTATCAATTTCTGAAAAGATGGACAAAGTAGCTAATTTGGATATTGACTTCTCGATAATATGTCTGATAAGTATTCCATGCCATGCTTATTATCGATGCCATGCGTATTGTGACTGGTCGATCACTGAAGTATGGAATCAGCCTAAAGTTCAAAGGTAGATAAAGGTAGCAGCTGTTTTTGTTTATAAGTCAGGGAGTTTTTTCAAAGGAAAAGTATTCACAGAAATTGTTATTATCTAATTTATTATTTATTTACACTAACTTATTCTTATCTATTAGACACTAATTTATTTTTGGGGAAATGATCTAGTATAGAAAGTATAATTGGAATGACTGACAAATAAAAGTGTATTTATTTCAACGGCACAAGGGCGGTAAATGCGATACTCGCTACCTGCGTGAGTACGTGAATAAAATACAGCTATGTTTATGAAAATACTAATATCTTGCGTTAATTTTATGATCAATTCTAGTAGCAACACGGTTGATAAAAAATCCTTCAAATAAAGATGGTATTTTTTTTAATATACAATTGATAAAATAATTCATTACATTCGTTAACTAATGCAATTATGGGTTCTTTTGTAACTATTTTTATAATTATGCGATAGTTAAAATTGCTTAGTGCGCACGCCCACAGATTTTGTGAACATGCGATTGTAAAGAACTGTGAAGGCAGTCGGCGTCAGTTTACGCCTTTGGCATTGTGATGACTAAAATGTTATAAAATAGAGCATATTACTGCTAAATGCTGAAAGGACTGTTTCAACACTTAGATTTAAGTTGTTTGTTTTATAAACTTCTTAACGTTAAGTGTGGAGCATAGACAGGTGTGAAGTAGATAATAATTTCTATTTAAACCTCTCCAATAGTAAAAAATATACTTTTTTATAGCTTCGTGATTAGTCTATGATTGTTATTAAACGTTGTAAATGGTTGTAAACTTGTAACTGTCATTCAATGATTTTCGAAGTCTCAGCAAGGTTTTTGGTTGTTTTTTCTTGAAAATCTTGCAATATTTTACCGAGAAGTGGTCTGATAATGGAAAATAGTAACTTAGCAAATGGGGATAATGACAGGGCAGGTATGAAGTTTCAAATGCTGTTAATTTAGAACAATATTGAAAGAAAACTTTCATATGAATTATTTAATTACAGTTTTGTAATATCTACAACTTAGAATAATAACTCTTATTCTAAGGTCTACAACTTAAACAATCCGACAATAATATAAAAAGATCAAATTTTTATCTTTCTTGTAATCCGATTGCTTACCTAGTAGATTTATATACCTCTGAGTACCCTGCTAGTTTAATGGCTGCCTTTAGTATAAAAACAGCATAAGATCATGTTGCAAAATATCTGTCTTCAGATACAGCGTCAAGTCTTCCGGCTTACCGCGAGGATTTAGATGGAGACGGACCAATCAAAGACGACAAGGCAGGAGTACGGAGCGTAAAAGATGAAAGACAAGTTGTGGCCAGTGCATCACATCTAGAGGCAGATGCATCACATCCACTAGACTCGTCTCATCAGCCTTGTTCTTGTTGCGACGACGGCGGTACGTTCTTACTATAATATATATATATTTTTATGTGATAGGTAGCAGAAGAGCAGGCAAATCACGTGATGGTAAGCAATTGCCGCCGCTCAAGGACACTTGCAACACCAGTGGAATTACAAGTGCGCTGCCAACCTTTTATACAGAAAGAGACAGAGCAATAGCAATAGTTTACGTTATGTCAGTTTTTGATGTCAACTCATGGTAGCGCTCCTGATGGTAAGTTAAAGCCGCATATGAACACATTTGAGACAAGGGAGGTCACTGATTCGTTGCCAGCCTTTATAGAAAGGAGTACAATTCTTCTTTAAAAGGTTCCTAAGTCGGGAAATACTGCTTCAGCCAGAGGTACAGACAGCCACGCATCAAAGTAGGTATACAAAACTGTAAAATTTCTACAATGGATTGTCATCTTACTGTCAAACACATTAAGTTGAATATCAATTGGGGAAATTTGACAGGTTGTAGTAACCTGATGTGTGGCTGACTGTACCTACTAACTTTCCTCTATTTTTGTCTCAGAAATACATTTGACGTCCATTTTCCAACAATTTATGGCGAATTCTATCAAAAACAGATCGTGCACTTCTCAAAATAAATTATATTGAGTTGTTAAAGCACATACCACGGCTGCGAGACTGTCGGGCGCTTCCGGCGGACGCGACGCCGCGGCCTTCCGCTCGCCCCGACTCACTAGACACGACGTTACCAACTTTACGGTACATTATTACACTGAGTACTTTTCTGCAGTGTATCCTTTGTGTACTTATTGGTACAATATACCGAATATACTGTCATTTTTTATGCGATAGGTGGTAGATGAGCAGACAGACGCCAGGCAGATAGACGCCACGCCTGCAACACTAGTAGAGTCACAAGTGCGCTGCCATCTTTAACCCCCTTTCCCGCTAATTGGGTCTCTAGTACTCTCACTCATTCGACGAAACACAGCGCAGGCACTGCTTCAGACCGGTATGCTTTGAGGCTACGGTATTATTCCGGTTGAGTCAGTTCATTTATGCCGAAACATGGCTCTCCCAACAACTAGTTTTTAAGTTTTATACCTCTTTTTTGTGTGCAATAAAAAGTATATTCATTCGTTCATTTATTCATTCATTACGGTTAAAGCAATAGCTATGTTTCGAATTCTTCGAACGTTAGTGATCACCAATTCGCATTAGGCAAGCGTGGTAATTAAGCTAGATCCCATCGTATCAGTGAAAACCTGATTTCTATGATGGAGGCCTTTGCTCTGTTGTTTAACAGTATCTATAGATATAAAGTAAGGTATCTGCCTCACCCCGAGCCTGGGGGTCTACTCCGCCAAACGATATCGAATTATTCGTAACGATACGTCATTTCATACAAAAACCCTACTCTAACACAGCTTAAAATACGAATAATTGAATTTGACAGCTTCACAAACGTCAAACCTCGATATCTCGAGACGATACTCTTAACGATACCATCAGAGACGTCGTCAGAATGTTCGTCGATTTGACGTTTGTGAAGCTGTCAAATTCAATTATTCGTATTTTAAGCTGTGTTAGAGTAGGGTTTTTGTATGAACTGACGTATCGTTACGAATAAATCGATATCGTTTGGCGGAGTAGACCCCTGGACTTGCCGGGATAAGTCATTGGGGTTTTAGTGGGTATGCCTCTGGACGGCCTCTGGTTAGCAGAGGCCCAACCCAGAGGAGAGCCCCACACTACCCGGTCGACTCCCAGCGGCCGGGTGTGCATAAGGCAGCATTTCCCCATCGTCACCAAAAAAAAAGGTATCAGTTTAGATACTGATTCTATAATTGGAGGCTTTTGGCGAAGCAAAGTTGCTAAAGTAGATATCGATATTAAATTATTTCATGTCCAATCTGATTCTAGTTGAAAGAATTTACGTACTATTTATCAAGTAAGTAAGTAAGTTGACGACCCGTTTAGCGCAATGGTTTGAGCGCCGGTTGAGACGTAAGGGTCGCGGGTTCGATTCCCGCATCAACACAAATGTTTGTTGATGAAACAGATATTTGTGTTGGGTCTGGGTGTTTGTAGTTCCTTCGTTGTTTCTGGTTTCCATAGTACAAGGGAAAACCTTAGTTTGGGACCAGGACAATGTATGTGATGTTGTCTCAATTTCTATTTCTATTTCTAAGTATTATACTTATTGCTCAAGTTCTATTATTATGCAAAGGTCAGTATGCGCATGTGACTTATCGCCGTAGGCGAGGAGCGTCCGGCGGATGCCACCGTACGTCACGCCGCGCCTTCCGTTGTTGTACATCACCTTGAGTTAGCGAGTGAGATCTTTCGACTCCTGTATAATCGAAGGAGAGCCACGCTTCGGCAAGATATAGATAGATTGTGCAAGTTTTGTTATTATGCAACTTGAAGGTCAGTGTGGGCATGTGACTTATCGCTGTAGGCGAGGAGCGTCCGGCGGATGCCACCGTACGTCACGCCGCGCCTTCCTTTGCGATGCGCCACCACACTACATCACCTTGAGTTAGCGAGTGAGATCTTTCCACTCCTGTATAGTCGTGGGAGAGCCACGCTTCGGCAAGATATAGATAGATTGTGCAAGTATTATTATTATGCAACTCGAAGGTCAGTGTGCGCATGTGACTTATCGTTGTAGGCGAGGAGCGTCCGGCGGATGCCACCTTACGTCACGTCACGCCTTCCGTTGCGACGCGCGACTACACTACATCACCTTGAGTTAGCAAGTGAGATCTTTCCACTCCTGTAAAATCGAGGGAGAGCCACGCTTCGGCAAAGTATAGCTAGATTGTGCAAGCATTATTATTATGCAACTTGAAGGTCAGTGTGCGCATGTGACTTATCGCTGTAGGCGAGGAGCGTCCGGCGGATGCCACCGTACGTCACGCCGCGCCTTCCGTTGCGATGCGCCACCACACTACATCACCTTGAGTTAGCGAGTGAGATCTTTCCACTCCTGTAAATCGAGGGAGAGCCACGCTTCGGCAAGATATAGATAGATTGTGCAAGTATTATTATTATGCAACTTGAAGGTCAGTGTGCGCAAGTGACTTATCGCTGTAGGCGCGGAGCGTCCGGCGGATGCCACCGTACGTCACGCCGCGCCTTCCGTTGCGATGCGCCACCACACTACATCACCTTGAGTTAGCGAGTGAGATCTTTCTACTCCTGTAAAATCGAGGGAGAGCCACGCTTCGGCAAAGTATAGATAGATTGTGCAAGTCTTATTATTATGCAACTCGAAGGTCAGTGTGCGCATGTGACTTATCGCTGTAGGCGAGGAGCGTCCGGCGGATGCCACCGTCCGTCACGCCGCGCCTTCCGTTGCGATGCGCCACCACACTACATCACCTTGAGGTAGCGAGTGATAGTAATATTATTAATAATTTCAATAGTCGTACGCCAACCGGGGACTATCCTTGGCTGCATTTTTATAGTGTATACAGGGATAGTCGCCGGCTGGTGTCACATTATATTATAGCAAAATTGTCAGGGGCCTCTACGTGTTGGCTTCGGCCCCACGCACGTCTTCCAAAAGTCTAGCACATAATTGCCCGAGATTCTGGAAAGAATGACTACATAATAATAATAAGATTTTTGTCCGAACTCCTGTATCATCGGGAGAGCCACGCTTCGGCCCAAAGTATAGCTAGATTGTGTAAGCATTATTATTATGCAACTTGAAGGTCAGTGTGCGCATGTGACTTATCGTTGTAGGCGAGGAGTGTGCGGCGACTATACTCTGATTCATAATCATGTAAAGTAAACTGACAAATGTCAATGTGTCATCCCCATACATTATCACTCAATTTGACACATTGCAAAATGCATAGAAACTTGTCATTTTCATCTGTCAGTTTGCTTTACATGATTATGAATCAGAGTATACACTCACCTTGCTAAAACTACCGAAAGGTTAAGGATACTCTTTCACGCAAAAACTACCGAAAGGATTTTAATGAAATTAAAAAGATGTTCGAGTAGAATGTACTGAAACAAAGCTACCGGTTTATTCGTTACTTTTAAACAAAATGCAATTAACACGCTCTTAATCGATCTCTCGATTAGAGGTAGTCCAGTTAGTCGAACTTTTCACGTGCAATTTATTCTGTCTGTTGAATTAATTCTTCTAGATTAAACTAAATCTTTCACTAATTATTCGGGTTAAGGTATTCTGTTGAAAGGACTGGTCGAGTAAGTTTTGTTTAATAATGTTTTAGTTTCGTTGCTTAGATTAAAATTAAATTTCATTCATTTTTGTACCTATACATTACATAGATCACAGTACTTATAGGTAATTTAGATATCGAATGAAATATGCGCACTCCTAGGTTTTCCTGTTGTAAGATTTTTTACTCTATATACTGATAGAGAGAAAAGAAAAGGCTCGGAAAAACCATATAAACATATCTAACAGATAAACATACATTTGATAAAATACCATGGAAATATATTCGTTTTCTTTCACATACCTATTTTAATGACATACTATTAAGGCTCCCGGTTTTTATTTCATTTTAATTGAATGGGAGAATCCTTATTGAAAAAACACAATGAAAAATGAATATATAGCTCACGAGTGGGTACTCCGAACGATTTTTTCGACGATATCCTTTGTAAACATAACCTACGTTTTGTGTGCTTAGTAGGGGAAAAGCGCTGGTTCACGTTCCATTATGGAAAATAAATAAACCGTAAAGCTGAAATTATTTCAACTCTTAAACGGAACCGAGGTGGTCGCTCATGACTCGACAAATCCACAGGCCTGTGTTTGAACAATAGTTAGGCAAATTGTGAAGACGGTTTATATCGATGGAGAGTTTTAAGTACATTTTTATTGGTTTCAAGTAGGTTTTTATGTGATAGGTTGCCGACAAGGAGACGGCTCGCCTGATGATAAGTAGATCCGCTGCCTATAGATACTTGCAACATCAGAAGAGTGGCTAATACACTGCCAATCTCTAACCACCTTTTTCCCCAATTAGGCCTCTGTGTACATACACTCATTCAACGAAACACAGCGCAAGGGCTGCAAGTGTGGTATCACTCCGGTCAAGTAGGCCTATTCATGCCGAAGCGTGGCTCTCCCACATAATAAATCATCAGTTATGTCATGGAACTGCAGGAGTATTGCTTACAATGGCACGATCATGTTTTACGCAAATTGGAACTACGTTTAGCTACGTAGGCGACGAATGCAATACCACTATTGCCGGGTGCCGGTAGAAGATAGATAGTAGAAAAAGTTTGCCTCGGTGTCATGCGTCTAAGGAATCTCATTAGAACGGATGTGGAGGAGATACAGTAAAAAGGACACTATGCTCCAGCTTGGAACGCAACCGGAATTCATAGGCAAATTGTAACTAGTTCACCTATTAAAAAATCCCAATTTAAGAACCTTCATTATCTCCCAATAAAAGTCTTGAAAACATGTTACGTTACTTTATAAACTTGAGGTACTTTGATGGGATATTTGTATTTTTTAAATAAAAAAGCAACAAGCAGCCCCTGTGCTGTGTTTCGCTTAGTCAGTGAGGGTACCGGAGGCTCACCCGGGGGGGAAGGGGATAAAAGGTTGGTAGCGCACTTGTAACTCCACTGGTGTTGCAAGTGTCCATGGGCGGCGGCAATTGCTTACCATCAGGTGATCCGCCTGCTCGTCTGCTACCTATCACATAAAAAAAATACAATACTAGCGGCCGCCCGCGACTTCGTACGCGTGGAGTTAAATATTGACACTTACCGTCATATTTTGGACAATCCACACAATATATTTTTATAAATTGTAGCCTATGTGTTATTCTGATGTATAAGCTATATTGTGGTTAAGTTTCATTCAAATCCATTCAGTAGTTTTTACGTGAAAGAGTAACAAACATCCATACAAACTTTCGCCTTTATAATAGTAGTAGGATATAATGAGCTTGGTGATAAGACTAATCCCATCATAAAAACGTGGTGATTTAGCCTAATCCCATTATTGTTTAAGCCTAAACTCATCACAGTAGCGATGATTTTTATGGTAGAGGCCCTTTGCCTTCCGAGGGACAGAGGCAGATATTTTACTTTTCATTTTAATAACACCTCGATTTCCGATTCCCAATAAGTCTGACCATTTAGTATCGGATCAATACGGTATGTGCGGCAAAACACAATACAACAGCCGCGTTGACCGCACGCTCATTAAAACGGCCGCGTGCAAAAAACCTCTATCGAGTTTTCAGTGCAAAAACGCTCGACAATTTATTCGGGGCGGGTTGGGCATCACTAATCGGCGTCATCAATCAGCTGGTTCGGGCGCGATCGGATCAAGTGACGGACACGCCGCCCCCTCCCCCACTCCCCGCGGACCCCTTTAATGCCTCTATGCCAGTTAATACCCTGTGCGAGTGACTGTGCTCCGGAAAATGCTTTGATGTTTCTGAGATTCGGGTACCTTTTTCAAATTGGATACTAGGCCTAACTAGTACTTTATGTTATAGCATGTTAGCGATAAGACCATTAATCAAATTCAGGTAGACAGGCCAATAGAGGTTAGTTCTTTTAGTAAAATTTTATGCCACCAGATCCGTTACTAGCCTCACTAGTACAATCAATAAAGAGTAGATAATGAAAATTCGATACTAAATAACAGAGTTCGCGTCAGAACTGTACCTATGCATCACTTTGACGCAATACAGTTCTGACGCCAACTCCGTTCATTAGTATGTATTGAATGTTTAATTGAATATCTACTTTTGCTGTTGACTGTACTACTATTCACACTCAGACACCACAAATAATTACACACAGAAAGTAGGCTGCCCACTAAGTGCTAAAAACGTGTCATGTACTTACGCATGCGCACTAACGGGGAAATACGCCTTTTCGACCACATTAATCCTAGCCTATGACATAAGATTGTCGAACTGTCAAGGTCTGTGGTAGAGGCCGCGCGCTTGTGTACTCATGCCGGGCAACAACCCTAGCATATGTCAACGAACTCTTCTAAATTCAAAATCAGGCTGAGTCTACCTTCTGTGTGTAATTATTTTGTGCAGACACGTTACAAATTCACGATACTTAACGTATTTGAGTATTAGTCATCATCACAAGGATACACGATGTTATCAAAACTTTTTCTTATTATTGAAAATGAGCTTGCCCTTGGCTTCATACTGAACCCTAGTTGAGTAGAAGTCTCCGATGGAGCAGGCTTACCCAGAAGTAGCATATTCACTCTAGCTATAAAAATGTTCAGGTTGTACAGTCAACTCCAAAAATATGTATACACTTTAGGACCTTGTCACAATACATATGTATAAGAACGACTTCTACTTTTTTTAGACACATGTATTGTGACAAGGTCCTAAAGTGTATACATATTTTTAAAGTTGACTGTGCTCATTGGACAAAACAGACGCAGGAAGGGTGTTTATTCCTTGGCAGTGCGCACCACGAAGACGGATGATAAGCGCTTTATCTTAGTAAAATTCTTAGTGATCCACCTATTTCCAATTCAAATTCACCTATGTTGCAATAAGATTTTAAATGATAAGCAAAAAAAAAATGCATTCCTTTTGTCAAATAGGGTGTTTGTTATTTGAAAGAAAGGGGTTCCTATAGCCATTTCTAGTAGTGCTTTGTATGTTTAACAGATAAAAGCTATATAGTAATTTTACATGTACAAGAGAGTCCATTGTCCCTGTATAAAAAATACTGGTTTCTTTTTAAGTATGGCGGCTGACTCTTTGTATTATGAGCAGAGAGCGATAGGACGAGTTACCCCCGCACACGGAAAAAATATCACAAGTGTCTGAGACTTGGATGCTGTAAAGACCAAAAAGTGTAACCTCACATGACGCTCTCCGTAATTGCTCTGTTTAGGATTTGGATGCGTTTGTATCAGTTACCTTAGCCACAAATTACATATTGACACAGAAGGCTGACTGCCCACTAAGAGCTAAAAATATGTCATGTACTCACGCATGCCGCACTAACGGGCAAAATCGCTTTTTCGACCACATTAATCCTAACTTATGACATAAGATTGCCAAACTGTCGAGGTCTATGGTAGAGGCCGTGCGCTTATGTACTCATGCCGGGCAACAACCCTAGCATATGTCAACGAACTCTTCTAAATTCAAAATCAGGTCAAAGTCTAACTTCTGCGTGTAATTATTTTGTGCCTTAGCATTGGGAAATGTCTTGGATGTTTCTAGATGTAGATGTTAGTAAAGTTCTCTTTATCCACTTTTGTTTTACTTGTAAATTTTGATGTATGTCGATTATTTAGGGAATTAGAAAATCTAAATCAAAATCTTATCTTTTACAACATTTATTAGTTATTAAGATTGAATGTAACAGCTCTGTTTTTATGTCCCTAATTAAAAACAAATCTTTTTCTAGTGTTCAGTAAAAAGAACGTTGAAATGTTATGCTTTTTGCAGAAAGCTAAACTCCTCCGTTTTCAGTTGAAACGCGCGCAACAAGAATTGTGTGTGTAGTCCTGCCTTTATAATACCGACCCAACAATAAACTCCGTCGAGGGGAAAAAAATAAAAGAAAAATAATAAGAGAGATACCGAAGCAACATTCCGTGGGATTAAACAAAGAATACTTGAAATTTCATCCGCATAATATTTGACAAAGCCAATGTTTACCTCCGTTGGCGGGCTGGCCGTTCTGTTTTCTGTGACAACAGAGCCTCCCCGATGGCTTGAGTCGCAGATAGTCGCGGGCTGCTTGAAATATTGTGTCGCTACTGAAATTTATGTCACTCGGATAGGGTTCAAGTCAGGGTTGGCGTGGCTAAGGGCCACTTGCAGCAGTCGATATTGGAACTAACTAGATTCCACTGTATTTTGAAACCTTAAAGGACATAATATTAAAACGACGTCATATTGCGAAATTCTAGGACAGTGGTTTATATATATGATACAATACGTATGTATAAACGTTTTAAATTTTGTTGTGTAAATGACACATAAAATTATTTTTTTAGTATGTAGAATAAAAAATACAATTTGTGGACCTCCGAGTCGGTCCACAAACGGTGCGTTTCCACAAAAGCGGAGCTACGTGAAGTTGAGCGGAGACTTGTCAAAATTGAGCAATCACGTTGCTCAAAATACACATCTCTGTGAGCAATGTGATTGGTAAATTTTTTAAGTCCCCGTTCAACTCCACCCAACTCCGCTTCTGTGGAAACGCACCCTTAACCATCATTGTGTGACTGAGATTGAAAATACTGTTCTGTCGTAAGATAGCAAAAAAACTTAATTCCAAAAACTACGATCAGTATTTTCAAACGTTTGAAAATATCGTGGGTCTTACCAGCCCTGGTTCAAATCAATTTTGCACGAAACAATCGCGGCTGGCCGACCTCTGCGTTGACGCGGGTAATGTTTGTAGGCCGCTCCGAATTGATTTACCCACATCTGTTAATGTCACAGTTTTTTTTTGCTTACGTATCCCGTCTATTATTTGAGCCCATCTAAATCGCTGTATAAATGTACGGTACGTGGTCTCTTAGAGTAGTGATGTCACTATGTTTTTGCGGTTTTACACTGTGAGTTTCTTATTTACTTACTCCGATGGCTCAGGGACCCAAAATGTGTCTTGGGGTTATTCTCTTTATGAGAGTTATTACCATGACAGTCTTTAAATCAATTTTAAAGTAAAATGTATCCAATTCTTTGAAGAGGGAATGGTTTCCGACAGTCCCATAAAAGTTTGTTTTTTGTTACTACTCAGTTTCACACCCAATTTAATTATTTTTACACGTGTTCGTTGAGTTTCAACCTTTTTGTGAATGCTTTATTACTCGTAGATTGCTGTCTAGATAAGTCCTACTGATGATGTAGTTATAAGATAATGTCATTGACTGTATGCTGTCTGTGTACCTATTTTTAAATAAGTAAATAAATACAAATTCAGTCCAAAATTTAAATCAGAATCTTAATTTACCATTTACTCGTATATGTACAAAAGCATAAGCCTAAGTCTCTTCTATAAAAAATGTAATATTTTAAGTTTTGATGTCAATTTCGGGGGGATATGGATTTAAGATTTCCACGGTACAAACATCTTGATCAGAATGTAGCAATTTATTCTAGACAACTTCTGGATAGAGGCGAGCGAGCGCACCTACCCCGGGCTCAAAATACCTATCTTTAGACGTAACTGGGAATTACCTGCTAAGATGAGAAAGATAACTTTTGGATAGAGAGAGAAACAGTTTATGGGTAATCGGATAAGGCTGTAAAGATTTCAATTTTATGTTTATTATTGAAATCTGCCGAGTGCAAATACGAGTATTTATTACTAAAAAATAATTTGGTCGTCAACTGTCGCTGACGTCAAGCGCCCACGCACGATGCCAATTTGAATAATTGACCTCGAACCAAAATTGATCGAATATAATGGAAAATGGAGAAAAGAGGGACGGCTTGATTCAGTGAAGGAACAAAACAACTTAATAAAGTTACCATCCTATTTTAACACTAATTGATGGGATTAAATTCAGTAGGATTTTATTCATTAGCATTTGAAATTCTTGAGCTAAATACTTAGGGCGAGGATAACGAAACTGGACATTATGCTGACAAAGTAAATAGAAATAGAAATATTCTTTATTCAAGTTAAGTCATTAGAACATTTATGAATGTCAAATATTTTGTAAGTTACCGCTGATTCGGTAATCGATAATGATATAAAAAAAACTGGCAATTTACCTTGATAGAAGCGGTTGCGTTCTTCTGGTCATCTTTAAGGCAAGAGTGAACTGTCATTTTCTAGGCAAATGCGTGTCACCCTAGACCTCATCAGGTGCGATTGTGGTCAAGCGTTGGCCTGTAGTTTTATAAAAAAAAGTAAGTAAGTACTAGAGTTTCCGAGAAAACAATAAAAATGAATATAATAAGCCTTTATTTATCAATTGAACCTAATCAATTTATAAACTCATTAAGGTATAATTAATTATGTTTGAGTCGGTGTCAAACAAACAATTAATTACGTAAAATGCGATGCGTGGGCTGGCGTGCCGGCTGCACGGTTTTTTGGGCAACGATTCAAAATTAATTTCAATTTTTACGGTGGTTTATGTTTTTTTTTCACTCTTAATTTTATATGACTTTCATTTGTTAAATACCTACATGCCTAATAAGCCCAGTTAAATTATTTCTGCGTAACATTTTGCACTATAATCAATTAGAGAGCAATCAATCAATGTCAAAATCAATGTGAAAAACCTCTGTTTCGTTGATTTTTCCAAATTCATTAGGAATTTGGAACATTTTGAATTTGGGTACCTCGTAGCAATGTTTTCCATTCTTTGTTTCAGAGCGCGCAATACTTAACAGCTATGTGACGCTGATGCGGCAGTGTATTGAGCTGGCAGAGAAGGTTATAGACGTCAAGGCGTAGATAGATAGATACATTAGATTCACTTATGTAAACGAGTCGTTTTAATAAACCTTACCTTACTTACATATTGATTGAATTATGTGCTTTTGCCCGCGGCTTCACTCGCGCCCCCCACTTCCCCAAAATGGGGAGTTAAAAAGGGGCAAGAAGTAGCCTATTTACTCTCCATCCCTTCAACTATCTCCACTTAAAAAATCACGTCAATTCGTCGCTCTGTTTTGCCTTGAAAGTAAGACAAACATACAGACAGACAGACAGACACGATAATTCAAAAAAACGTGAAATGCAGTTTTTTTCTTTAAAAAATAAAATTATATTTTCTTTAACGTCGTAAGTCCCAAAAACCTTTTAAAACGCATAAAACAATTGGTTTTCCATTGTGTCTGCTGTATGCTGCATGGCCTTACGACGTTAAATAAGAAGTACTAACATAAGGATTTAAGTGTACCTACTTTCCCTAGATGTCCCATCCCATATTCTCGGGACGCCCTGCCTGTACCTATAATTGTTCCCCTAGTATCAGTTTAATAAATGATTGTCTCACTGCACAGGCGTCCTAACTACCACAAACTATACAAAGCTCAAAGGTCGCTATAAGAAACACAAGATAAGAAACGAACTGCAGTTCAAAGGGCTTAGCGGAACAAAAACAAGCAATGCAGCTGGTCACATAGGTTCATTAAAAGTTTCGACCAGCTTAACATCCGATAGTCTATATACGAACACACTTGGGTACACATACATAAATTGGGTACACTCTTGGTACACTCGGGTAGGTACAGTTGGGTACAATCTTACTAGTGTTGTGATCTTTGACTACATTTCGACGAGCACCTAATTTTATATGTGATTGGGGGCAGACGAGCAGACGAATCACCTGATGCTACGATATTGATACAGTGGGAGCGCCACGCTTCCGTATGAAAAATGGGGTAAGTGCGGACTTACCCCATTTTTCTGTGATGCCGTAGTATCACTCCGGTCGAGACATACGGCGATTTGTTTCGCTGAGCGAAGCGATTGAGGGCAGCGAAGGCCCAATAGGGGGGAAAGAGGGTTAAAGGTTGGCAGCCCTTTTGTGACTCTACTGGTGTTGCGGTTGTCTATGGGCGGCGGCAATCGCTTACCATCAGGTTATCCGTCTGCTGGTCTGCCACCTATCACATAACAAAAGTTTTATTTTTGAAGAATTTGCCAACATCCGTTTTGTCGTAAATTTTATTATCATGGATAAGTTTATTGACGACAAACGGATGTCTTATCTATACTAATTATAAAGAGATAACTTCTATAGACAACGACAAGGCTTATAGGCAATCCGAAAACATGAAACGCGATGTAATTGGACACAGCGCCATCTATTGGTTCATTTCTGAATTACGGTCCCGAAGCGAAGTGAGGGCGGGCCACTAGTCATAGATAAATGACGAAAACACATGGAAACGTACGCGTATGATGAAAGTTTTGATATTTTTATAGTTAACTGTAATGAGGCGACTTTTAAACTGCTACACTGTCTGCTCTAACACAAAGGAAGCTCTGCCCTTTGAATTCCGTCCATGCATTTATACCCTTCATTAAAATGCCATTGCAAAGCATTAATATCAAAGGAAATGTCCAAATATTTGAGCCGAGTTTATGCTTTGGGTCGCCGTTTGGGGCTTTATATAAAATCGATCGTCTTAAAGAAACTGGGAAGTATAGCGTCAGTAGCCTTATTTTGTGTTTAGTAATAATTTTCTATAGAATTTGTAGCGTTGTTAGAAGGCTAGGTAGGTATTTATCTCACACAATTTTTATTAAAAACCTGAAGAGCTCGTCAGATTTTTTTATCTCTATCATTCTTAAGCGGAAATAAAATTGTTCGTTCAAAGTCCGGAGGGGATAGTATCGCAACGTGAGCGCCCGTCTACAGATAACAACAAACGTATTCAATACATATTTGAAGAAAATAGTACGATACGATACTTCATCGGAGGTACCTTGTTCTAATTACGAATCCTAGCGTGGACGTCTAACTGTGGGAGAGCCACGCTTCGGCATGAATGGGCCGGCTCGACCAGAGTGATACCACCAGAAAACCGGCGTGAAGCAGCCCCTGTGCTGTGTTTCGCTGAGTGAGTGAGGGTACCGGAGGCCCACCCGGGGGGAAGGGGATAAAAGGTTGGCAGCGCACTTGTAGCTCCACTGGTGTTGCAAGTGTCCATGAGCGGCGGCAATTGCTTACCATTAGGTGATCCGCCTGCTCGTCTGCTACCTATCACATAAAAAAAAAACACGATATCGCGGTAGGCCTAAAGAGGTGTGTAATATGACTCTATAGCCTGTGCACTGAACGATGGTAGCTCTTTTTTATATTAAAGGTGGCAGATGAGCAAATGCATTACCTGATGGTGAACTGATATAAAATTGTGGCATTCCAGAATAACCTTGGCTCCACAAAACTCTAAAATGATACCTTTATCGAGATGATTCTCCACGACAATTTAATATTTGCATAACTAATATTTTTGTTCCAATATTTAGCCTGTGATCAGTACCATGCTATGTATATTATGACATTAAAAACACATTTGCATTGGAATTATTGCTAACATTTTCCTTTGCTCTCGTCAAATGGATAAAAGAATTTGGCCGAAAGCTCGTCCGAATTTTTAAGCTTGCAGCTTAAGGGTGCGCCCACCCGCGTGTCAATATTGGAATTTTTTATCCTCATTAAATGAAGTCCAAAGAAGGCAATAATAAGGGAATACTTAACAAAAGATTTTGTAATATGTTCCTTGTTCAACTAGCTTCACGCAACAAAACAATTCAAAACATAGGTAACTAGGGTTTTGGGTAACTGGAAGTGCATTAATATTTTTTTTTATAGGATAGGGGGCAGATGATCAGACGGATCACCTGATTGGGCCTCCGGTACCCTCACTCAGTCGACGAAACAACGCAGGCGCTGCTTCACGCCGGTCTTCTGTGAGGCCGTGGCATCACTCCGTTACAGCCAGCCCATTCATGCTGAAACGTGGTTCTCCCATGGCTGATTAGTACCAAACAAACACACAATTCGCTGTGATGAGGATTACGACGTGCAAAGGATATAATATATTGTATAGTTGAATATGATACGGTGATTATGCGATGATCAATAATATGTCGGATAGACTACTGAACTTACTAAAGTGGACCTATAAAAGTAGGCAGGAGATTGGCGTCAAGCTGCACAAGATTAGAACAAACAGCGACATCTCGTATCGGACACCAAGACTCATTTTGGGTCGCTCAGTCATCGGAGTAAGTGATAGTATTTCCTAAAGTATCCGACCCCTTAAACAGAGAGCCTAAAATAAAAGTCTCCTAACGAACGAAAATACACTATCGCATCCAAGTAATAGAGATGCATAGAGCGTGTGTAAAGGACGGAAATAAGGAATCGGTCGTGAATTTCGTTCCATTGGAGGCCCTTTAAATATTAATTAAAAGTAGATTTCATCGGATCTGTCCAATGCCCAGATATTGATGCAGTGTCCACTGGGCGGAAGCGGCCGGCAAGGTAGTGTTTGGTCTTCTAGCGCCGCCATTAAAATTTATTAATTTTGAAAAATTTAATTATTATTAAAAGCCCGTCGTGTCCCACTGCTGGGCAAAGGCCTCCCTACCCCTCCTCCACATTTCACGATCCTGGGCGACTGGCTGGGCTGGAAAAATTTAAGACAAAATAAATATCTGTGTAGCTATTAGTTCAGCATTAGCATGGGGAAGCTCATTAATGCCGAAGCGTGGCCTCAGTGACCCCTATGGCTCCTATGGAAACAAAGATTACATCACCGTGGGAATGCTCCCATGGTTAACATGACCATGATCTTCATGATCTTAAATACTTTGTTCGAGTACAATATTCGTCATTATTAAAAGTGGCTGCGAATCAAGTATTTTGAGGGGAGTTAAGTAGTGACCCAACAAAAGAACGAGTACGATAGTTGTGATTTGAATAACGTATTACAAAATTAAGTTTAAAAATCACAAATATTTTATCCTATGCCACAGAATATTTAATAGTACATACAGCCACACATTACAGCCACACATCAAAGTATACAAAAATGTCAAATTTCTTCAATCAACTCTCAGCTTATTGTCATACACATTTAATATCAATTGTGGAAATATGACAGTTTGTGGTAACCTGATGTGTGGCTGACTGTACCACATAGTACCCTACAAGTACCTATGCACTACATACGATTTTTTGTCAAATCGCAGTGCTAGTGGACATGAATGAAAGTAAGCAACTCTTCACTAGCCTTAGCTTCACCTAGTTTCGGTTTAAAAAGCTTCCGCCTAACATTTATCAAACTTTTAAGCTACCAGGCAGTTTTAGCTGGATATTAATTAAAAGTAGGTAGATATTTTCGGCCTCGCCCACTTGTGAAGATCTACGTGAAGACCTGATTCCAAGTATGGAAATGGGACTAACATCCAGGTAATGGGTTGTTAATTGTCGAATAGATATGATATCCAGTAATTAGAAACTCTATTTTTTTTATGTGATAGATAGGAGGTAGACGAGCGGACGGCTCGCCTGATGGTAAGCGATTGCGGCCGCCCATAGACACCCTGCAACACCTGTAGAGTCACAAGCATTCTGATTCATCAAGAAACAGCAAGTACCTACTTATCTCGTGTCTCAAACTAAGTTACATTCTTGTTTCCTGATGGAAATTTAAGATAGAACTAATAATAAAATGATGTCATTTTGTTTCATAAAATAATCTGTAGTTAATTTTCTTTATTGTAGCTTTCTCAGAATTTGTTCGAATAATTTTTGCCTTTTCAAAAAATAACTTAACCAAAAAATAGACTCGATGATAAACAAATAATAAACAGAATTTATTAAAAAAAAGGTATTATAAGGATAGAACCAACAATGGAGGTAAGAATTTCACGACGATTTCCAAAGCTTTCAGTATACCTTCTTTTTTCATCTCGTTAAGCTTGGAAAGCTAAAAGTTAAGAGGATTAAAGAACATTAATGTCCCAAATAAGCTCACGGCAGTGATGCGATCCGAGTATTCTTTCCACTCGAGTGATTTTGTGATTTCATTCGAATACTCTCAAGTTATTCGATTCATTTTTTTTCTAAGATTGTAAAGTCCTCATTGGAATACGACAAGGATTTCTAGGTCAGTTCTACGGCTGACACGACAAACAGTAAGAGTTTGGGTGGTGCCCGCGTGTTGGTAAACGTAGTGTAAGACGACCATTAGGTAAATGATAGGCGATTATATGTAATCATGCGTGAATTATTACTCACACCACCAGAAGCTGAATGTGAGCCACTGAGTATCGATCAACGTTGCGTAAATTTAGAGGCACCTTCGCAAAGTTAGAGTGGGATGTAACTTCAGCTGGTAATTCTTCCGATATCAATCGCATACTCGAATGTCTCGATATCGTGAGCGTGACTCAAATTTGAAGCGCATCACTAGCTGTAAGTGCTAGCGAAAAGTCTTTAGTCATTATTGGAAAAACTCTTGATGACAATACGGACAGGTATTTTCTGGGTTCTGAAAAACTAAAGATTAACTTACGTTCAAACTGTTTTCAAAATTATATCTTTCAGTTCAGTACCTTGTCACAATACTGAACCTTTTCTGTAATGCCGCCGGTCTTCAGTGAGGCCGTGGTGTAACTCCGGTCGAGCCATTCATGCCGAAGCGTGGCACTCCCAAATGTTAATACTGTAAAATTACTTATATAAAGTTTCGCTAGAAAATAGTGAGTTTGCTACTGTCATAAAAATCTTTCTAGAATGGAGTTCTTTATTAACACTGTCTTATTACGGAAAATGTACATATAAGTTATTTTAGCATACTTATCAATAATCAAATCCATCCAGAGTCACCGACATAGCCCACCGAATTAGCAAACTGAAGTGGCAATGGGCTGGTCACATTAGCCGCAGAACTGACAACCGTTGGAGCCATAAAGTCTTTGAGTGGAGACCGCGACTCGGCAAACGTAGTGTTGGACGCCCTGCTACAAGATGGGATGACGACATTCGAAGGCTGGCTGGAGTGAGCTGGATGAGAGTGGCCGAAAATTGGGAGCGGTGGCGTGCATTGGGGGAGACCTATATCCAGCAGTGGACGAGCGTGGGTTGCTGAGGATGACTAGGTATGAGTTAGCGACGCTTTCAAGAGTGTGATGATCAAAAGTTTTCAGATGCATTATTATATTCTGATTTATATTCTCTGTATTATTTGGTAAAGATGTATTTCTAGTAATTATTTAAAGTTTCAATTTGGGCCACGTGATACAATCGAGATCTTTCGATATCATTCACTTTATGACTGAAGTTTTCAAAGAAATTTTATTAAAGTTAACCGCTGGCTTTTAAAAATATGTAGAAAACTTGAAATTTATTTGCAAAATTGTATATTTGACTTAGGTCTAGCTTTGTGTTTTAAATAATAAATTCGCACATCTCTTAAATTTTTGTATGATATAGGTGACAGACGAGCCGACGGTTCACCTGATGGTAAGCGATTGACCTGACTCCGTAGGTACTAAGTAACAACGGGAGTAACACAAATACAATACCTAATTAAATACTTACTAATTCAAAAATGAAAATATGAAGTTCATTATTTTGTTGTAACGGCCATTTAAGTTGGCGGTCATCTTAAGTTGGTGGCCATATTATAATCTAGCTAAAAACAGTTCCGAGTATTATAACTTTCAAACGAAAAAAAACAAATCCAAATCAGTCCATTCGGGAGCTATAATGCCACAGACAGACACACACACGTAAAACTTATAGCACCCCGTAATTTTTGCGTCGGGGGTTCAAAATAGCGGACCACAGAAAGAGATCAAATTACTGAAACATAGCTTATGTCTCCATTCATCACAGATGGTTTCAACTCTGCAAAAAGCCACTGAATCGTTATTTAACGCAAAGATTGCAGCCTTTGGAATAATAAGATCGCAGCAAACAATAAGACACTGGGGGTGACAATCTTCTCAAAGAAAGTATCTGTAATTGCCCTGCCGAGGTCAGGTAAGTATTTGTGGGATAGAAAGGGCTCTTTGCGCCGGCTACTCCGTGATTTTCTTGCGTAGAACAAAGGGACATGCTTCAAATGAATCCTTCATATTTTACTTCGTTATTTTGTGGGGGATTGGCAGAGGGTTAGCTGTTTTTTTGACGTTGAATTATTTGAATTTGGAATACGAATAACTATTGTTCAAAATCTTTCGTCATTCGTGACAGAAGAAAATGTTTTCTTTTTAATTTAAATATGAGAATTCTGGTCGCAAGTGGGTAGGATGACGAAAACCTTTTTTTTAAGAAACAGAAAAGCAAACGAGCTAGCGGGTCGCCTGATGGTAAGTAATCACCGATGCCCATAGACATCAGCTACACCAGAAGAAATATAACTTGTATACCTAAATAAAATAAAAGCGTGTTCCCTACACCACATAGTAGCTCATGAATCAGTAAATTGATTCAAAATAACTTTATTTTATCGTCACCTGGCCGTGACATGGTAAGTAGTAAAAATATTGAAATATCGACAAGAAAAACATGATATAAAAAAGTGTGGAATGAAAATTTGTCGCACGCCACGAATAGGTATCAACTTTTATAAGATAAAATTAATTGACATTTTCTACCAGTGACTTATTAAGTGAGTTCTGTGATATCGCGAACAAACAATTTTACAACCTCTGACAGATCCTCCCTGTTCATGAATTCTTTTTTATTATATTTGCTGTTAATTTTTCTTTAATAATAACGCGAGTGACAGTTGCAATCTCCATCGCTATCTAAACGACACCAGCTCGTTTCATTTCTGCAAGACTTGACATTATAACACCTCCTCGTACATTTGTATAAAAGGAAATAATGAAATTGAATGTCGCAACACGTATTGTGAAAAATTCTGTCTTATTCCGACGATAATATTTTGCGGTGGAAACTCTAGGTGCTTATTAAGAAATGTTGGTGCCTTATAACGAATAAGGGAGGGAGAATAATTTAGATTTAATGGTGCAGAAGATATTATAAGCTACCTCCGCTGTAGGTAGGTATGATGAATTGGGGCAAAGTTGTGAATTTCCTCGAGTTTGAAGAATCCCTGTGCTCGCCAAGTGGGTACGGGATAGAGCTGTGCCGTTCGGATAGAAAATCGATTTAGTTTTAATCGATAAACTTTAAAAAAAACCTCAAAAATACAACCCCAATGACATTTTAAAAGTAAAATCAATTATGTAAAATTACTCATAATCTTTAGCCTCCACTGAAATTGAAAAATATTCATACAGAACATCAGTTTCAACCACACCCTATATTTTCGTTCTAAATAAATTTTTATTTAGAACGATAATATAGAGTGTGGTTGAAACTCTTAAGAACAAAAACTACAATTTTAATTATTTCTTTAAACTTTGATTAATTCCTATAAATATTCTGTTATTTTCTGCCTTTCAAACGCGAAGCTCTCTTGATAGTATCATGAATAAAGTCCATTTAGTATATTAGATCATTAATATAGTGGGCAGAACATAAACCGAGCCACTATGATTTTCATACAGACGTGGTTAATTGGGAAGCTTACAGATAAAAGTTTCACTGAGTGAGTTTCAGTAAAGCTTTCATCATTTCAGCCAATAGACGTCCACTGCTGGACATAGGCCTCCCCCAAAGTTCTCCACTCAGATCGGTCCTGTGCCACCCGCATCCAATGGACTCCCGCGACCTTCACCAGATCGTCGGTCCACGGTCTGTAAAGCTTTGGTGGGATTTAAATTAGAGGTATTAATAAATAGTGCATTTTCAAACGTTAGTTTTAGCACAATTATTGTCATAAAGTTATTGAAAATTGGAAACCGAAAACATATAACAGTTTTTTCGATTTTTTTAAACATTCGATTAAAATTGTATTTTTTACGTCTCTAGCAAGAGCCCACTCGAGTGTTTCTTTATGATAGAACTTGCAGGAATTTTTGAAATATCGATCCGAGTTTTATGTGGGTACTCCGAACTTTTAGGCTGTACACTTGAAATTTATTATTAAGATATATTAAGTCTGGAGGTGATGGTGTGGCCTGTTCAACTTTGGAGTTCTAGGTAGTTTTATATGTGAGTGATTTTGGTTGTAAGGATATATAATGATTTTACTAGTAGATATATGATATGACGAATTTTATTAATGCTACGAGTATTCTAGGATAGATCACTCATAAAATTGTCTATAAAATCATCATACATTGTATGTAGTACAAATCTACTTTTTAACCATATATTTTTTTTATTCAGATTAAATCTGTAAATGTTTGTATAGACTTGTAAATGTTTTGAACTGAATAAATAATTTTCTGTTTCAATGTGAATGGATGAAGTTTTTGCTTTCAAAAATTATTCTATTTTTCATAATGGGTATTCTACTGGATAAATAGGACAATTGATTTGTGAATCAGTTATTTCAATCATTACAAACAAAGAAATTATCAAAAGTGAACTGATTTTTAATCATGTGGAGTAAATTGACAGTCAATGGGTCATCCAATCCATACATTATGACTCAATTTGACAGATACAAAATGTCAAAATGTATAGAAACTTGACATTTGCGTCTGTCAGTTTACTTCAAATGATAAAAAAATAGAGTTTAGGTACACACTAAAATGTGCAAGGTAATAAAAAATAAGTACTTATAATAAAGAATCTGCTGCGAGTAGAGGCTGGCGCAAAAAAATAAAAATAAGCCGCATAAAAAAGCTCTCAGGAATAACCTTGCTACCGACTTTGTCCAAACATGATCGATGAACCCTAACTTCATGAGCCCAACCGGCCCAGATTTATTCCCCCTAAAAACTATATCTAAATATCTCAGTCGACTATTTGGTATAGACGATAAATCATTGTGACATTTCAGCGAGCGACGTCGACATCGGTCGTTAGTCGCGCCAGCAGCGCGCCCTGCCGATAACACGCAAAAACAGGAAAACCGGCTGAAATGGAGGCTACCGCCGTATATGCGGGCCGCGTGATGTTGATGGCCGGGTCTGATGCGAGATTCGTTCGGGATTATCATCAGGTAATATCAAGCTAATAAGCAATCAGAATAGGTAGACTAATACAGGGTGTATTTGTGAACATTTACATCCCTTTAACCACGTGTTCTACCAACCATTCTAAACAAATTTTGTTCTATGACTTTTTAAAATTCGCATAAAAAATTTTCTTCTTTCCATACAAAGTCGGACCACGTGACTTGGTCATTTTGTATGGGGAGTCGATTTTTTTTCAATTTAGAAAAGTTGTTGAACAAATATTGTTCAGAATGGTTGATAGAACACGTGTTAAAGGGACTGTAAATGTTTACAGATACACCCTGTATTTATAGCTGGCGGGACGAAAGAATAGCGATGACCGTTATTTTGCGCACTTGTAAAAATAAGACTTTCTATTGAACTTGGTTTCTGCGCACTCAAGGTCATAACTACACTTTCTTGCCGCAGACTATACCTACGATTCTCGATGGGACTTAACGTGGAGCTGTTAATACCACCAAAATTAACTCCCAAGTAAATAAGTGTAGTAGCGTAATCCTAGCGTGTGAGCACGATACGATTTCTTGAAAAGTTCTTGTTAGACCTACTGATCCAGCGTGTGGATTGTCCAAAATATGACGGTAAGTGTCAATAATTAACTCCACGCGTACGAAGTCGCGGGCGGCCGCTAGTCTACGATATGTAGGTACTATCTTCAGACACCATCAACACCTTTTTTCGTATTGTCGTTGAACTGGTTTAGATGCGCGGCGGTGAGATTCATCCTAAAGGCACTGTTGCTCTTTAGCGAGCTAAAAAGCATGGTAAGTTTGAGCATGCTTACGAGTATGAGTGGTCTAAAACGTGCTAAAAGCTTCCCCCCAGCCAGTACGCTCCAAATTAGCACACATGTGTGACAATAAGTACTTTAAAATAACTTCAAGGAAATCAAATTGAACTAAACTGATTAGGTCGAAATATATTCAATACTAAAAATTCATGAATTATTTACACTAATGAATGTTCGCAGTCAGGGTTTTGGACAATCTAGTTCCTACGAACATTAATAATAAATCACCCATTAATCGATTCCGCTAAGCAGCTTAAAAGCACTAGTGTTACGGTTATCAGACAAGAGAGAAATTACAAATATAGGTTATTATTTTACCCAGAGAAACACATGCGTTTATTACACGAATGTTATTTCAAATTGAGATTTGAAACATTTGGCGTTTGAGGCAGGGTCATTACCAAATCCTCCCCATTCAGGCGTAGATGGGAGCATCACTGGTGTTTTTGTAGGTATGCCTCAGGCCAAGGTGAGAGGAGGAGCCATAACTCCTTCGCGTCCCAGTAGGAAGTCGGCCCATAACATCTCGACCTAGCGCCATCTATCGGCAAATATTGGAGATTACTGCCTCATACGCCAAAGGTCGTGGTTTCGATACCTGGATAAACATTTGTGTGATGAACACTTGTGTTTGTTCAGTGTCTAGGTGTTGTAGTATTATATTTGTGATCCTCTGAGTCGTATGATATCTATAACACAAGTGCTTAAGCTACTTAGCGCGGAGTCAGGTCAATGTATGATATGTTGTGTGAATTTATTTATTAATTACTGGCATAATTATGTTTTCAACGAAGTGAGGGCGGTCCTCTAGCATTAACAAAAGCAATACATTAGCAAATGCCTCGACCTATTTAAAACATCAAATGACAATCGCCGACCTTATCATCAAAGCACTTATTAACTTATTAAAGTTCCAAAGGACAAGTTCCAATCGCCATAATAACATTATTGATCGATCACCTGTCAACCCTGCGCACCAAAGAGATCAATTTGGTGGAAATTAACGATGTCGCCCTATATCGAACAATACCGAAGGCTAAACAAAATGTCAGTAAACGAACCCAGTGACTTGAAACCTAGATAATGGAAACGGTGTAGGTACAGGCAACAGCAAAAGTAGATGATCAAAATCAGAAACTCTATACTCTCTATTTAGCGGAGTTCGCGTCAGAACTGTATGGTGTCAAATTCATACAGTTCTGACGCCGTATAGCCTCAAAGTGATTCATACGGTTCTGACGCAAACTCCGCTCAAATTATGAGTATAGTTTTTGATTTTGATCATCTACTTTTGCTGTTGACTGTACTAGTCCCACCGTCATCGATGAACGAAAAGCGAGTAGATTCGGAAATCGGTATGAGTACAGCTTACCGTGGAAGAGCCGCGCTTCGGCGTAAAATGGGTCGGCTCGACCGTAGTGATACCATAGCCTCACAGAAGTCGAGTGAAAATCCCAGATGGCGCACTGTTGAATTGAGGCTCCATCTACAGGATGATTGGATATTATTGATGTGAGATGTCAAAATGTCACTAAACGACCAATAACGTTGAAGTTGGACCTCGGTCTACGTACATGCTATCTAGCAGTTTTTTTACAGGCAATAGCCCCCATTGGGGGTAATGGGGGTAAAGGTTGGCAGTGCACTTGTGACTCTATTTTAGATTCGGATATCAACTTTTAAAAATGTTTCAACTTTTCGTACGAATTCGGTCACGTGACTTGGTCATATTGTATTGAGTCGTTGTGGCGGAGTATTGGGCTGGGAAAATGTAATATCTTGATGCCATCAATACGAGAAGAAGAAGAAGGGAGGCGAAAATTTTTTCTATGAATTTCAAAAAGTCGTTGAATGTTGTTCCTAATAGTTGGTAGAACACATAGATAAAGGCATGTGAATGTTCACAAATGCACCCTGTATATAAAAATGTCTTACCTGTTTAGTATCAAGATCTCGATGGCTGAACAGAGATCAAATTAAGATTACTATTTCCAAACAAACTACTATTTCTTAAGCGCAGCAAAAACTTAAGCATTTTAACATTTTCAAATATTCTTGACTTTGTTTGCGTTAAAACTTCTAACGCTTAACAAATTTCAGCAGAAAGTAAACATAGACAGGGCGAAGGTAAATGACGGCGATTTGTTTTTGTGAAGTACGTAGACAATGTCTTGTAGACACCTAAAGAGCTGTGGAAACATGTGATCTACAGTTACAATCGCGGAGGTATATTTTTGATCCTTTTTTTATGTGAAAGGCAACAAAAGAGCAGACGGATCACCTGATGCGATAAGCGATTGCCGCCGCTCATTAGATACGGAGGATTTCGGATTTCGGAGCTGTTACAAGCGCCATGGTTACTGAGATTTGTCTTTAAGTTGTTACTAGCAGGATTATTGGTCTAATAGAAATGGAAATAGAAACCCCCCTTCCTATAAATGGGCCACCCTCATTCACTCGACAAAACACAGCGCAGGACCCTGCTTTAGGCCAGTCTTCTGTGAGGCCGTGGTATAGCTTCGGTCGCGCCGACCCATTCATACATGGCTATCCCACGGGTTGAATTTCATGAATTCATTCGCGTCGAGACGAGCGCATAATTTCTACTGATGGTTCGACGTCCGATATTCAGCATTTATGAATCACTCGACCGCAACGTGCGACCTCACTCACCAATAAGTTACCCTATGCCACTCGATGCTAGTCGAGTAATTTCTAGCGAGCGATAGATAAAACAATCGTTTGTTATAACTGTCATTACATAGTGAACTATTCAATATTTCTATCGAATTTCGAACGTCCCACAGACAAATAATAATAATAATAATTTATTTATTTTTTTCACCACAATAAACAAACAGTGCACTAGTATAAAACAGTAGTTTAGTAAAAAATTATTCAATAATACGAAAATCGGTTTCATAACATTGGAAGACGAATGAGATAATATACGTTAAACTAACGTAGTATATATTTTTTTAATACAAACTCAACGTGTGTGAAACGGACAGGGACAACGTGATTTTTTTTTTGATTTTGCTATATGCCGGTCTGTACAGCAATTGTGTGAACGCGCCTTAAACACTTGAGATAAGGTGGAAAGAGTAATAAGCAGTCGCCTTATTGCTTATACGGCAGAATATCTGAGATATGTAAGCCAATAGTCTATGGAAGCTCAGTGGATAAGAACGTGCGCTTTCTTAAAGTGACGTCGTAGGTTCAATTCTGAGCATACACTTCAGGATTTTTCAAATGCATGTAACAATTTTTTGTCAACAGCTCTGTGATGTGCGCGAGAGAAAACATCGTGAGGAAACCTTTAATTTTCGGATTGTTTCTGAAACGTCACACGAAATGACGCATGTATTTATAAAGAGATAAATTCTATAGATATTGACAAACCTATGTACAAATCGAAAAGATGAAATACTAGCGCGATACAATCAACACTCTGCCCCATCTTTGGCAGACAATGAAACTACTCTGCCGAAACGGGCCACTAGTCTTCTATACTATTTATTAAGAGATAACTTTTATAGACAACGACAAGGCTTAGGTAAACCAAAAACACGAAACGCTTGCGCGATGTAATTGAGCACAGCGTCATCTATTGGTTCATTTCTGAATTACGGTCCCGAAGCGAAGTGAGGGCGGGCCACTAGTGATATTATAAAGAGCTTGAAGCATCTGCACCGCGTTTGCCGTATTTACTACATCAGTATACAATAAACGTTAATTTTGTTATCATGACGTGTTTGACAAAAAAAAAGATTATGCATTCGAAAAAAGCTATGACGTCATACTTATTATTCAATATCTATGACAAATGTTCGCGCCACAACCTCGCGGATCAATTTTAGCGTCGGAGTAATGGTACAGTCATGGCCAGCACATCAAGTTACTACAATCTGTCAAATTTCCTCAGTTGATATTGAACCAAACACGTTTGACATAAAAGTGAGGTTCGATTGAAGCAATTTGACAGATTGTAGTAACTTGATGTGCTGGCCACCGTACAACGGTACGGATGGACAAGTCCAATAAGTCAGATTGGACTTAATTTCAACAAATTCAGACAACTTTACATCTGTCATTGTGTAGTTAAATATCGAGTCAGAGAAAATGCAACCGTCCTTGAAAAGGAATAAAGACGAAATCGGTTTTTGTTTGTACAAGAGCCGACGGTCAACGAAAAAGCGCGTGAACCGCTAAAGCCAAGTACGATTAGCCCTTTAATTCTAGAGCCAGACATCTAAATGAGTTTACGTGTGAATATTCATTAACTACAATTAATACAGACAATTTTGACTTTTTGATTGTTTGATCCTAAGGTTTCATTGTCTAATGGATCAATATTTCTCGTTTATGAATCTGTGGTACCTGTAATAAGCCGAAATGTACGTATAAATCGCTTTGTAGGTAACATTGTACGACAATGGCAGCCAGAATTTCCTAAGCATAAATAAATAAGCGCGCGTCTACACCACGTCATCACCTTGAGTTAGCGAGTGAGATTTTCCGATTCCTGTACAGCTACGCTTCGGCATGAATGAGCCGACTTGACCGGGGATATACCACAGCTTCACACAAGACCGTCGTGAAGCAGCGCCTTCGTTTCGTCGAGTAAGTGAGGGTAGCCTAATTGGGAGGTTAGGAGGTTAAAGGTTGGCATCGCACTTGTGACTCTACTGGTGTTGCAGATGTCTATGGACTGCGGCAAGCGCTTACCATTAGGTGGTAACGTGGTTACGTGTGCTCGTCTGCCACCTATCACATAAAAAATAAATAAATTAATTAAGACAATATCACATACATTGTTCGGGTCCCAAACTAAGGTTCCCTTGTGCTATGGAAACCAGAAACAACGAAGGAACCACAAACACCCAGGCCCAACACAAATATATGTTTCATCAACAAATCGGTTAGTCAAAAAGTTGACCAGCCATCATTTTCAATCACTGACACGGAACAACTAAAGTAAACAAACTGCCGATGGGACTGCATTTGAATCAATGACTGGCTGTCCAAATTCGCAAATTATTAGCTAGCTACTAATTGAAAACGTGTACAATGTCCAGTATTTACCGATCGCACATAAATGAACATTGAACATCGCCCGTGTGATTGATGTCGCCACGCGGAATAAGCGCGAACTACTCGCTAGAGATGTATCGTTCTGATGACTTAACGATTATTAAATTTTTCGATTATTTACTTACCAATAGGGATTTTGTTTTGGAGAACAGACGGCCGTTGGGGTGGAAAGGTCCTTGAGTGGCAGCCGCGTGCAGGACGCCGCAGCCGAGACAGGCCTCCCACCAGGTGGACCGACGATCTAGTGAAGGTCGCGGAGGACCGATCTGTGTGGAGAACTTTGGGGAAGGTCCAGCGGTGGACGTCTATTGACTGAAATGATGATGATGAGGGATTTTGTTTTTAGAACTCAAAGCCAGAGTGTCGGCTAAATTATTTTTTGTGTACAGAAATGGTGTCTTTTATGCAGTATAGACGCCCTGATAGTTTTTAATGTAATTGGTGGCAGACGAGCAGATGGATGACCTGATTGTAAGCTTTTGCCGCCGCCCATAGACACTTACAGCAATATTCTTACCTAACGTAAAAAAACATCGATAGATCATTTTGTAAAACATAATTTTGTTTGTTAAAATGGTCGTTAGGTACATAATACTTAGCGTAACGCGTACTGTAGAATATGGTGTAAAAGAATAGTTTTTATAAAAAAATGGTCCTCTAGGTTTCTTTGTAATTAATTAATAGATATTTTCACATCCCTACCATCAAGCATGGAACTGAGTATTCGTACGAATTATGGAATGAATCGGTCATCGCGTTTTGAACCCAATCATTTTGTATGCTGAATTCAAATTAAACACAGTCATAAATGATAAGAAGGAACCAATTAACGTCCGTAAAACAAATCCGTACACGAGAAAAAAAAATACCTGTAGGTTTATCACACCGATCGGATGGCTTTATCATAAGGATATTTTTTTGCTAAATAACATACTATGAGAAATTAAAGGAAGACCATGAATTTTAGCATTTGTAATACAAAATACAACAAGATAACCGGGCTGACACTGAGAATTTCTCTACAGAAAAAATCTGTTAGTACTCGGGACTCCGGAATTGAATCCGGAAACCGAACTACTATGTACCCTGGTTTTTAATCATGTGAAGTTAACTGACAGATGTCAATGTGTCATCCCCATACATTATCACTCAATTTGACCGATGCAAAATATCTAAATATATAGAAACTTGACAATTGCATGTGTCATTATTATTATCTACCTATTATTAAGTATTAATTTTTATTATAGTTGTAACATATCGGCACTCTCCTCGTTCACCATTTTCTATTTCAAGAGAATGATCTAACTACACCTTAGTTTCCCGTAGCTACTGTATATTACCATATAGGCGGATACTGATTATTGGCATTGTTTTCTTTCATTGTATAAAGCCCAATGTATTATTTAGCTGTTAGTCTACGTAAAATAAATAAATAAAATAAATAGTCAGTTTACTCCACATGATTAAAAACCAGAGTATAACTGCACCACCGAGGCATTGTCAAAACCGAATAGTACTGCGGACGTCACACGTGGCGAAACGATTCAAAATTCATCATACGCGAAAGAGCTCAAGCTCCGGGTCAGACTACTAATTTACTAAATTAGAGTTCATTGAAAATTAGCGGGTGTACGTCGGTACCAAATGAAGGCACAACTTAAACTAGACAAACAGCCCGGTCAAATATTAATTCAGGTCACATTTGCCGGTCCAAATGTCCGTGTTTGCTGAGATACAACTTTCGGACCATCGGATTTAGAATGGTTTACTTTAGGCTCTGTGTGTTTGGCTATTTATGTAAATTGAATGCGACTTTGTAGTGTGGCGCCAACTGCAACGAACGAGGGGAGTTGACCGCTAGATATGTGAAAATGTAATCGATAAATTTTAATAATCGATTTTTTTCCCAACAAATTTTTGTGGAACGGTTTTCTAAAAGTTATGGCATAGGGACATCAAAAGACGAGCGTCAAAATCACCTTAGTGTGTCATTCTCACTTGAATCTATAGCCGACGTTTCAGAGCCCAGGGTACGCTTAGACTATAATCCAGGATCTAAATAGTTTGGTAATTACAATAAAGCGATTGCTTTCTTCTAATTACCAAAGTGACCTTGCATAAACATGGGAACCAGACCATACTGATTCAAGGTTACACCACAAAATAAAGACTTTGACACAGAAGGCTGACTCAGCCTTGATTTTGAATTTAGAAGAGTTCGTCGACATATGCTAGGGTTGTTGCCCGGCACGAGTACATAAGCGCGCGGCCTCTACCATAGACCTCGACAGTTTGACAATCTTATGTCATAAGTTAGGATTAATCAAAGATTTTACACTATAACAAGATGGTGTACTATGAAAATGAATGCAATGTTAATTTCGATTCTATGCAGTGAGAATAAAGATTACTTTGAAATGCCAAATCGCTTTACAGAAAATCGAGCCGAGCGAGATGGCGATCGACAGGAATATGTCCTTGTCTAAAGGGTTGCCATCATAAAAAAAAAACCTTTGTGGTATAACTTACGCAAAGTTTATATTTCTTCTTCTGGGGAACTTTCAAAATATTGAATAATTTAAAGGAATGATACGTTGGAATTAATAATGTCTTTTTTATTTTTTTAATTTAAACCATGATAAACGACTAGTTTTATGTAGGTAAAAGTCGGTGATATGGTAGTTTTAATTATAATAAATATGCAACACTTGGCGTCTGGACATCATCAATATGGCGGCGGCAAAAATAATTTGAAAGATTGTATTATTGTGACGACAAAAATAAAGTGTAAAAATTGTGCTTATTTATTTAATAATGGTTCTCACTTGTTGTGTGATAGGATGCAAAAGTGAATCATATAAAGGTTGCGGTGTATCTTTTCATAAGTAAGTGTTTAGTCAAAGTTTTATTTTTGCATTGAGTAGGGTGTCCATTTTCGCTTGTCATCTAAAGACTGGATTTTTTACTGTTTCAGATTTCCAAAGAATGAAGAAATTAAAAAAAGGTAGCCTCATACCGGGAAAAATTACTAAACAAGTGATTTTCAAACGTTTCTAATGTAAGTCCAACCTTTAGATGATGATCAGTTCATATAGATAGTGCATTCGCATATAGTGCTAATGCAATAAAATGTAAATTTTCAAAGCTGTATTTTATATTTATGAAAATGTAAAATTTCTTCTAAGACTCAATGCTCATAAAATTAATACTTGAGTGAGACATGTGAGACATGTAAAGCAATATACATTTAATATTTTGTTAAATTAAATAATGCTTTTATAAAGACACCGGGTTTTCATTTATTTCAAATTTGCATTAGAGAGATTTGATCCCCTAAGATCTAGTCTACCTGTTACTGGGATCAAGTCTCCCAGAATAGGGGACAATTGATCCTTTTGGAAAGTTCTGGGAAAATGCAAAAAAAAATATATATGAAGCACTAATAAATATAATAATCAAATAATGAGGAACAGTAGGTAGTTAACAAAATTGCCCTACCTATGTACGTTTTGTTTTTATAGAACTAACAATGGGGATCAAGTGTCCCCAGTTTCCCCAAGAGTTTGTGAAAAAAATTTATTTTAGGTCAATATTCTTGCCTCCATAGAACCTTCAAATCGCAAAGTGTGTACGTTTGTATGAATAATACGCTATGGCCGGTTAAATGTGCCGCAGAGAGTGTATTATTATAGGTAGGTAAATAGAAAATCTAATAGGGCTAGCACAAACTTTTCGAAAAGTCGGTAGTCTCTTCGTATCGTACGTATACATAATAAGGAATATTAATTTGGGACTTGTGTTTTTTTCATACAAATTGCTCATAAATACTCAAACGATACTTTGAAAACGTGTCGTGCTAGCCCTTCTAGTTTGAATGGGCTTCAGAGTTTCCTAGAGAAAGCGATGGCCGACTCCCACGTGGGTGGACTGAGTTTGACAACAATAATTGTAATCGAAAATCTAAATCGTGTGGTCACCTTATTAGAGTAGGACGCCAATCAAGTTATAAACATCTCACGAGGCTCGAATGCAAGTAATGAGTACGCCATCTAGTTCTTATATACAATATCTTTGGGATTAATGTGGTCGAAAAGGCGTTTTTGCCCGTTAGTGCGCATGCGTGAGTACATGACATATTTTTAGCTCTTAGTGGGGAATTATACTTCGTCTCAGAGTCTTTATTTTGTGGTTACACCTTACAGAAACTATTCAAAACGTGCCGATCCTCATGATGTTTTCTCTCACCGCCGAGCTAATGGTAAAATACTCGTATGTACAAAAAGGTACAATGGTAAAAATCAAGAGGTGCATTTTTGAATATGACCCTAGTTTGATTTCGCAAACTGCCAAGGGCGGCGGTGATAATTTTCCACTAAATGACAAGTTTGGTAGTTTAAAATCGTAAAAAGGATGTATAGCTTATCAACTCTGGTGAAGAAAAATTAATGAATGATTGTCATTTCAACTACTATTTTACTACTAATCGATATAATATTCCGTGCCGATAATCACATCTCTACTGTCCAGTAATCTGATATTTTACGCACGGGATATGATTAATTTTAAGGTCTTCTGTTTTGGGTGTATGTACAGGCGTTGGGGCAGGCCGTGGTGTAAAATTACCACATATTTCTTAGGGACTTCCTATATCTCTTACTTATGAGGTGTGCCAAGAAACGTTAGAGAGCGGTATAATCAAAATGTTTTAAAAAATGTAGGCATTTTTTTAGTCATTCTGCTAATCAGCGTCAAGAAACGCGTCAATATGAGCAAAGTAACACCGGATCAACACGAAATTGTTGATAAGTTTGACATAAATGATAATGGTGATATTTTTTTATTTATTTAGTGGGCGGCCACTAGGCCCGCAACTTCGTTTGCGTGAACTTTATGACTAATATGATCCTTTCTTATCGGATCTCATTCAAAAATGCTCATCACATTTGACAATTTTCCATTCCATTTCATTCCATATTTGTTATGGTGTAGCTGGGCTCTTAGAGTTCCACACCAGATGTTCCATGATCTTTGACTTTTTTTTCATGGCATCATAAAATGCTCATCAAGCTGAACAACTTTGGTTAAGGTGCCATTGACCTACCTCTTATAGTTTAGCTGGGTTGTTGTGGTTCTACATCAAGGAGCCTGGTCTTCAAAATATAATATATCCTATAAGTTGCCCTGATATTACAGCTATACAATAAAAAAAGTTTCATTCAGATTGGTTCAGTAGTTTCCGAGATTAGCGCGAACAAATAGACAAACAGACAAAAAAATTAAAAATCATTGATTCATGTTCTGTTACTGTTTTTAGTTGTCCTAAGTTATTTTGAGATAAATATCTTCAAACAGACACAGCTTTTTTACATTTTTATTATATGTATAGATTTTATTTTATTCAAATAGAAAAAATTGCAGACCTATTCTCAACTGTGTAAAACAGTTTTCGAATTAATCAAAGATAAAATTTCTTCTATTTATTCACATTATAGAGAGTATTCTTATTATTTCATATCGATACTGCGTTATTATCATAGCCTCTGTGAAATAAAAATCAGCTCTTAACTCCAGTTGCATTTCATTTTAGCAACTGCGATTAAAACATAAAACGTTCTTATTACATAGTTTATGGTTTCACTGCAGAGTGCCACCGACAGGTTTACGATGGAGCAGCTATGAGAAACAGGCTTCGATGCAAGAAATGGTAGCTGTTTTCAACTCTATATGTACAACGTTTAAGCATTTTGCTGTAAAACTAAACTTTTACCTGTTTAAACAAAGCAAACAACTGCAAAGTCCTATTATGTACGGTGGCCTGCACATCAAGTTACTACAATCTGTCAAATTTCTTCAATCGAACCTCACTTTTATGTCAAACGTGTTTGGTTCAATATCAACTGAGGAAATTTGACAGATTGTAGTAACTTCATGTGCTGGCCACTGTACCTATTACTATTTATAATTAATTAACGGCTGGACCAAGGTTAATGATATTTGCACGGCATGAATGGGCTGGCTCGACCGGAGTGATACCACTCTGCCTCACAGAAAACCGGCGTGAAGCAGCTCCTGTGCTGTGTTTCGCCGAGTGAGTGAGGGTACCGGAGGCCCATCGTGGGAAGGGGATAATTACAGATAACAGTTTAAAAAAACAAAACATTTGAGCAAGTAGCTTAAAACTGAACTATTACCTAAAAGCATGCATCCCTGACATGGGTAGGTAAGTTATTAACATACAAAACAATAAAAGGTCGTGAAATATTAGTGCCCTATGGCTAAATATTATATGGAAGCTACAAAAAACAGCAATTTTATTGGGCGTGACATTTATAAATGCTGGGTTTGATATTAATTGCATGGCCATCAATGGCTAAACTATAACTTCTCATCCAGTTAAATAAACTTACTTTTGTTTGGTGGTGAACGCGTTTTGTTTCAAAGGACGATTAACATGTGCGCTGATTTTGTTCTATCCGCTGTTGAAGTCTCGTAGCTCGTAGCACTGTCGTAGCACTGTAGATATGTAGCACATCCATAGCTACCGATTCGTGCATTCACAATTACGCATGTCTGCACGCGGTAGTAATTTACACTACTTGACCACGCTATGCCTTGAACTAGATTAAATTTGATCGAGGATTTCAATAAAATGTTATAATAATGAATAATTTATAGTGGTTAAGCTAATAAGTACGGAGCCAGGTCAGTATTATGAGGTGTTGTTATCTAGTATGTACAATCAACAACTTATCTTTTGGACTGTTAAGCTCAGATGGCAGATTTCCAGATTCCACCGAGTACCTGAGATGTTTGGAGAACAGCCTATGTCAAAATGACGGGACCGTCGCTTTAGCAAACCCTCCGAAGCAGGGAATTCAAGTGTCCTAACCAAACCTTGATACGCAAAGTTGTGTGATCCGCCGTAGAATTTTAACCTACAATTTTTCGATTTTAGAGGTAACGCTTGTAACCAAGAAGGCAATTATTTATTACTATGGAGTCCAAATTCGTAAATTACCAAACTGAACCGAATTAGCAAACTGAAGTGGCAGTGGGACTGATCACATTAGCCGCAGAACTGACAACCGTTTGGAGGCCATAAAGTCCCTTGAGTGGAGAACCGCGACTCGGTTAAACGTAGTGTGGACGCCCGGCCTACAAGACTGGGATGAACGACATTCGAAGGCGTGGCTGGAGCGAGCTGGATGAGATGGCCGGAAAATCGGGAGCGGTGGCGTGGCATTGGTGGAGACCTATGTCCAGCAGTGACGAGGCATTCGGGATGCTAATGATGGATGAGTCCAATGCTATAATTTCTAATGAGCCATCAGACATAGGCGGCTCACTTTAGCCACCCATGATGATATTATTATACTATCAACTAGACTGCATTTTTATTAGAGGCTTGGAGCCTGCAGGAAATGTAGGCATTTGAGTTTCACTGGAAAACGACAAGGAATGGAGCACTTCTTTGAACTAAAATTTAGTTCACGTGAAGTAAAGGGAACAAGAAAGTCTGCATATTCATTGTGACTAGGGCTTACCTATTACAATTACCACTTTGCACCTTATCATTTTCTATGAATGTATAGTTGTAAAGTTATAGTTAGGTATTTAATGACAATGTGGGCCGCTGTAGTCATTTCATTTCTTAAAATGGTCTCCGAACGAAATTAATTGGTAGCCTTGGAATTAATTGATGTACCTATGTATCTATGTACCTACCTCTAACTCAGGACTAGTATATTTGTAATATATTTTTTTTGTAAAATAAATTTTGTTTATGACGCGGTCGACTCTGCTAATGTCGATTGATTTGTGATTGACACGATCGGTTTAAATCAAAATTCATCCATTAATTGAGTTGAGGTGGGTATTTAAATAAAATACCACCTAAAACAAAAGAAAACATACACCATTGCACATAGATAATACAGTATAAGATTGCACATTAATATGACTAGCTGCTAGCTCACCAATTCAGGATTATTGCTCATCCGTCAGAATTACATGGTCCGCTGGCGTTGTGTCATGTCACTTGTCGCACAACTATGCGTGACATTACCTCCTCAAGTACTTCGCATTTTTATTAGAAGCCTGTAGACTATGAAGGCGTTTGAGTTTCCCTGGAAAACGATTGGAGTATTTCTTTGACTTGGAAATGGATTTCACGTGAAAGAGAATAGAAAGTCTGCCTTCGCATTCTTTGTGACTGTCCCAAGTGACGGTTTGTATGAATTTTTAGTTTTGACTGAAATTGTTGCAAATCAGTGCTTAAACAGACTGGGTTTTTTTTTTCAATGATAGGTGGCAAACGAGCAGACGGATCACCTGATGGTAAGCAATTGCCGCCGCCCATAGACACCTGCAACACCAGTAGAGTCACAAGTGTCCTGCCAACCTTTAACCTTCTTTCCCCCAATTGGACCTCCTCAATAGATATTATAGAATTTATTTTTTATTTATGAGAAAGTGATACGTACAAGGATTTTAAGGTGCTACCAGAGTCGAGGGAAGAATGGAAAATACTCCACCGACAAGAGCGACGCTCTTAAATAAGAAGAAGATATCTATTGAAGCGACCTCTTTGTAAATAGAATATGATCTATAGAGAATATAATATATAGTTTTCACTTACATCTGTTTAATAATTAAATAGTTCTTTAGAAAAGTGGTCCGCTTGTGACCACGGCAGCTGTAACGCAGACGAAACGTGAAGCAGTAAGTGTACATAATTATGTGTTTTAAAATTAACGTCGCGATAATTCCCGTCTATAATAATAATAGTTATGTGAATGTCAAACCTTGAGTGGCAAGTAGATACTAAAACTTGTAGTTTAAAAATAAAACATCGTTGTTCATGGAAACGGGGGCGGGGTGGCATTAAATATTTCATTTTAGAGAAGTTTTTATTACAGTAGCCGAACGTGTTTGCGATAAACGTGGGGGACGTGACTAGAGAACGTTGCTTAGATCGCTGTGCACCTATCGGACGGAGACTTAGATTTTTCTGGAAAAGTCCGGTGGACTCAAAATGAAATGCAATTCGAAAACTTGACAACTTGCGAACTTGACAATTTGCGAATTGACAATTTGCGAATTTGGTAACTTGCGAACTTAACACTTTGTGAATTCGACAATGTGCGTATTTGAACGTTTGCTACCGCTTGACAATTTTCGAATTAGACAATTTGCGCTTAAACGTTAAAATGTATCTTGGACTTTACAAATCCAAATCTCATCCTTTTTTATAAGATAGGTAGCACGCTCAGATGGATCACCTGATGGTAACAAATTGCATTCCATAGACATCAGCAACAAATGCGATGCCAACCTTCAAGCCCCTTTCCCCCCTAATTGGGCCTCCGGTACCCTAAGTCACTCGACGAATCACAGACGCAGACGCTGCTTCACGCTTTTCTTCTGTGACTTTCATAATGGAGGACTGTCTACTCTTAAGGTGAATTTGAATTCTGTGTACATTTTATGTTTTTTTTTCAAAATCAAAAGTTTTTAATCAAAATCAAATCCTTATCTAGTACATCTAATTCCGTATTCTCCATCGACCTGCCCGTTCCGCCTCGACCAAACTTTGTCTAATACACTTTCCAGCGTGTAATCCCATGTACACTTCCACAACTAACCATAATTTAGATTTTCCTTGCTATTTTATTTTGTCTGGGAGGCTATTTACTGTCGTTGCCTATATTCTGGGCCGGGGCGCATTTTACAGATTCTGGCATGATACAGATTTTAGGTTTGTTTCCTAACCTATTCATGCTGCTATATCTTACTTGTATTTGTTCTTTATCTTGGTGTTATTATTGACTGGCCAGATGGCGCATTTGATTGTGAACCTGCCTTATACGCTAAAGATCGTGGGTTCGATCACCACTCTAACAAAAATTTAGCTGAAATGGCGCATGAGGCAGTGTCACTAAATGCACCATCAAAAACTCATAGGGAATACCTAAATAACCTTAGCCACACAAAACCGGCGTGAAGCAGCCCCTGTGCTGTGTTTCGCCGAGTGAGTGAGGGTACCGGAGGCCCACCCGGGGGGGGGGAGGGAGATAAAAGGTTGGCAGCGCACTTGTGACTCCACTGGTGTTGCAAGTGTCCATGAGCGGCGGCAGTTGCTTACCATCAGGTGATCCGCCTGCTCGTCTGCTGCCTATCACATAAAAAAAAGCCACAAGATCCAAATTGCTGTATTTACTTATACACTTGTTGGCACTGATGTTAATATTAGTAAGAGAAAAAAACATCAGTAAATTCATGTACTTCAGCTGTCCTTTCGTAAGTAGGCATTTTCGTTTGTCAAATTACGACTCCCGCCATTTCGTATTTGTATTTGCATAAAAAGTAAACCCGACCGCACTCATCCCGAGATGCTGGAGTATAATTTTAAACTGGAATATTAAAGCACCTTAAAACGCCTGACAAAATAGCCTCTGCAAATAACGGGCTTAGCCCGTTCGATCCAGCCTGTCATGATGCTTATGCTGGACTTAATGCTTACACACTGAGCGTTTTCTCGTATTTTGGCCCTCGTATGACAAGACAAGCGCTATGGTAGGACTTTTAAATTAAAAATGTCAGTTAGCTTTGCATACCAAAGATACGATTCAAATCTTTGTTGCATACCACCTGACAGTACGGGTAGGTGTAGCCCGAGCTTCATGAGTTCTTTTTCTTTATCTCAGTTGTTTAAGTTGGCCAGTTTTTATGGTTTTAATAAATCGTTAGAATTTCTCGAACACCACTCGGACTCGGATTACAGTTTCTAAGATATAATTTGTCTTTATCTATCTTCTATATTATTTATGAAATGAAATGAAAATTAGGAAAATTCTCCAAACAACGACAAGGATTGGTTACGTCTGTAACCAAAAAAGACGAGACTCTTCCATGATGTTATCATAACTGCGGTAGGCAATAGTTTCAAATAAAATTGTATCACGTCAAGGTTAACATTAATCTGAGAAACTGTGGAGTTTGATGTACGGGTAGTGTCAAGTTCACTTTGCGCTCGTGGTAAAACTGCTCCTCAGTTTTACGCGTTTTATGCGTTCCAGTATGTGTTGTTACTTATAAGAGCGTTTAAGTAGATCTCTGTGACTAGACCAACTCATAGAAGACATACCCAGATGATCAGCAAGCTGCGTTGATTTGTGGCTGTGCTCTTGTGCGACCGAATCATATGTCATATACCCTTTTTAACACACTGGTCTACATGCGTATAAAAAACGCCAGCTAGCAAAAGCCCTTACGCTGGCCTTTAAGCTCTAGAGGGGAAGTAGGACAGGCTGTGTCGGAGCGAGAGGGCTGCTTTCCATACAGTGTGGAGCTAAGCGCGGCATTATCAAACGGCAATAAGCCGGCCATCCTCAATTTGATCGCTGTCTGCGCGAAGCCTGACAGATGATAGCGGCTCGCCGCGGCCTTAGGTGGAGGTGTAACTGGGCTGATTGGAACTTAACGTTGTACTTAAGTGATTGGAAGTTGGTTTAGTCATCGCTCATTGCTGATTGCTTTGTCTAATTAGTTTTAAAATTATTTTTTTTATACAAGAGGCGGCAAACGAGCAAGCGGGTCACCTGTGGTAAGTAAGCACCTTAAAACGCCTGACAAAATAGCCTCTGCAAATAACGGGCTTAGCCCGTTCGATCCAGCCTGTCATGATGCTTATGCTGGACTTAAACGCTTACACACTGAGCGTTTTCTCGTATTTTGGCCCTCGTATGACAAGACAAGCGCGATGGTAGGACTTTTAAATTAAAAATGTCAGTTAGCTTTGCACACCAAAGCTACGATTCAAATCTTTGTTGCATACTAGCTGACAGTATGGGTACACAGGTATAAGTCTGTTTCAATTATGATGTCCTTCTGGACATTTCGAAGAACGTAACTCTGCTCGTTACGTGTGCGTAACGCGCGAGATCTATAGATCAAATCAAATATTATATCTTTTTGTTTTTGGTAGTAAAACGTCATTTGAAAAATATACAATTATACAAAAATACCCTACAATTATAGTCTGTTTCAATACTTTCAGTTATGAAGTCCCTTTTTGTATTTGGTAGTTAATCGTCTTTTGAAAAATATACAATAATAAAAAAACATCTTACAATTGATTCACAAGCAAAATTAACATATTGTTTTTGAATATAATGCTCAAAATAATGTAAACTTCAAAATAAAATAATAGTTTTTTTTGCGCGATTGCGGTTACGTACTACGGTTTATGATTGACGTTTAAACATAGTGACGTACCTCAAGTATTCAGCATGTTCCAGAGATACAAAATTCTATGTTTGCCGATTTTAAAAAATCGTGTTCATCAATCATCATCTGCCATTTTGTTTGTCACTTCATCACTACGAGGAGAGTGCAGAAAAGCCTACGACTATAGTCTGCAGCATGAAACAATAGCGATGACCTTGAGTGCGCAGAAACCAATTTTAGTAGAAATTCATCTGTTTTACAAGTGCGCCAACTAACGGTCATCGCTATTGTTAGATGCCGCGGACTATACAATAAGGCGTACGTGTTTTTCTTAAGTTTGTGTGTTGTTTTGTTGTTGAGTGTCGTTTATTGTTTCTTTTGTAATGCCAAATAAAGTCTAAAAGTGTTCTTCCGATGATCTCTATAAACCTTAGTTGTTGAAAGTTAATTCGATTAAAATTGGTTACAAATCGATAATCGATCCCGCTGAATATCGATGTCTAAGGGTACTTCCCTAGTACTGAATTATTGACATCTTTCCAAAAGGACATCATAATTGGAATAGACTATAGGTATAGTCCGAGCTTCATGAATTCTGGGAAAGATGATATTATAAAATGAATGTAGGTATGGGTTTTTTTTTATCCTAGAGGCCAGTTTTGGCCAGTTTTCCCAGTATTATTAAATCGTTAGGGTTTCTCGGATACTACCTCAGATTATGTACAGTTTTCTAAGATATTATATGTCTTTATCTATCTTCAACAACCAGCTCCATCAAAATGTTGAATTAATCACAAAACTAAGTCTAGAAAAAAGTGAGGGGGGGGGGGGGGGGTGTGGGTTTGTCAACAGTTTCAAATAAAATTGTATATGGGAAAATGTGGGGTAGGTACCAGTTACATGTAGACTAGACCAACTCACAGAAGACATACCTACCCAGATAGCACTAAGCTGCGTTGATTTGTAGCTACTGTGCTCTTGTGCGACCGAATCATAGATATGTCATATACCCTTTTTAACACACTAGTTTACATGCGTATAAAAAACGCCAGCTAGCAAAAGCCCTTACGCTGGCCTTTAAGCTCTAGAGGGGAAGTAGGACAGGCTGTGTCGGAGCGAGAGGGCTGCTTTCCATACAGTGTGGAGCTAAGCGCGGCATTATCAAACGGCAATAAGCCGGCCATCCTCAATTTGATCGCTGTCTGCGCGAAGCCTGACAGATGATAGCGGCTCGCCGCGGCCTTAGGTGGAGGTGTAACTGGGCTGATTGGAACTTAACGTTGTACTTAAGTGATTGGAAGTTGGTTTAGTCATCGCTCATTGCTGATTGCTTTGTCTAATTAGTTTTAAAATACTAGGTTTTAGTGACGTAATCATTTCAGATTTATTACTACCTCCCTTAATAGGGGAGGCTTATGTTCAGTAGTAGGTAGGTAGACAGTATCTACCACTGCCTTAGCACAGCTAAGCTTTTGTTTTTTTTTAAACAACATCTCATACCTACGTTGATGAGAGGTATCAGCATATACTATGGAATCAACACCCAAAGTAACTAAGGCACTTGTGTTACGGATATCAGGTCAAAAGAGGAATTACAAATGTAATACATAAACATAAAACATATACTTACTACAATCAGATAATGAACAAACACAAGTGTTCGTCATAAGAATGTTTGCCTATGATGGGAATCGACCCTGAAAGATCAGGGTAGTAAAGATACTGCAGCTAAGTTTACTTGCATCCACTATGAAAATTCAAAGAAAATGCTTCGGTTTTTAAGTTGTGCGTCCAGTAACTACTTAATGGCTTTTTCTGCTTAGGCATTTACGTTTTTAGAGCTTAGTTTAAATAAATAAATAAATTATTTCAACATCTCAAACATTGACCTGACACCGTACTAAGTAGCTTAAGCACTTGTATTACAGATATCAGACAACAGAGGATCACAAATATAATACTTAAATACATATATTACACCCAGACACACATACAGGACAGAGAATTTCCTAATCTACTCTCTCCTGCCGGGCTAACATGCGCGCCACGAGATAATTTTGTCGGCACTCGTATTGTGTTGTCGCAAGTTGCTTCTCGCTCACCTGACTGAGCGATGAGCGGGATAGAAGGATGCGCTCTCGCGAACGAGAGTCGATAAAATTTTGTCGCGGTGCGCATGTTAGGCCTACAGGAACACTGTGATCAACTAATAACTTCAAGGGCTGTAAAATATTGTTTAAAGGTCGCACTTGACATCCAGCTACGAGTACTTACAAGCGGTCATTTTGAACTTGTCGCGCTATACCTCTCGAGCCTCTTGGCGTCTTGTACAGGTAAGACACATCGACGCTATGATCCGCCCTGACGGGACGTTACCTGCAAGTGATGGATCTACACTTGCGCATTTGATCATTCTAATCCATGCTATATATCTAATCGGTGTCTTGTGTGCGATAGTGTGCTTGGTAGAAAAAATATGACCTTTAATATTCTTTCTACCACACTATCACTCAAACATAAGACACAATCCCACAAACATATCGAAGAATAGACCTTTAATATTATTTTTACCAAGCCCACTATCGCACACAAGACACCGATTAGATTATATAGCATGGATTAGAATGATCAAATACGCAAGTGTTCCAACATTTAATTGACCTACCAAATTCTTACCAAACCTACCAAATCATACGCTACCAAAATCTTCTATCTCCCACTCATTGTAGCGTGTGGTTCTCGGTTATGGTATTAAGTATTCTGTGGTTATGGTATAAAACAGTATGGGTTCGATTCGCCCCGCGGTCCGATTTGTGGTCGTAAACGACTAACGACTATAGGAGAGCCACGCTTGGGCAACAATGGGCCGGCTCCAGCGGATTGATAACACAGCCTCACAGAAGACCGGCGTAAAGCAGCACCTGCGCTGTGTTTTTGTCTAGTGAGTGAGGGTACAGGAGGCCCAATTGGGGAGAAAGAGGGTTAAAGCTTGGTAGCGCGCTAGTGACTCTACTGGTGTTGTAGGTGTCTATGGGCGGCGGTAATCGCTTACAGTCAAGTAATCGCAATGATATAATGAAAAAAAAAATAAAACAAAAAGACTTTAGTCCCGAAAATTTTCTTAGATTGCGTTTTATAAGTAGGAGATTATAGATTATTAATGTTTCTAAAGTCTTAATCGCTTTTTTTTTATTTTATGTGATAGGTAGCAGACGGGCAGGCGGATCACCTGATGGTAAGCAATTCGCCGCCGCCCATGGACACTTGCATCACCAGTGGAGTTACAAGTGCGCTGCCAGCCTTTTATCCCCTTTCCCCCCAGGGTGGGCCTCCGGTACCCTCACTCACTCGGCGAAACACAGCACAGGGGCTGCTTCACGCCGGTCTTCGCCGGTCGCTATAATATGTTAACGCTACTTTGCTTCCAAATCATTAATATTTAAAAAAACAAAATGAAATACCTTCCCGATTTCCACACGTGCCAGTTAATTAGACCTCAAAAACGGGGTAAAATCCGACTCCAATAAATCATGTGTCAACGCTTCCCCGAACCTGTCTGGCTGGATCCACCCTTGTAATCACCACATAATTGCAACGGATTGAAAAATCATCCCCGCTATAATATGTTGAGGGTATGCATAGCACCTCGTGGCCCTATAATTTGTCACGAAAACCAATCGTTCGGTTTTAGCTCAGTCGATATTAATGACCCGATTTGAATGCGCAATAATAAAGCGTCGCGTTTTTTGTTCTGCATTTAGTTTTGAAGTCTATAGACATAGTTTTGTTAATAAGAACTTACCCTTATTTCGGATGAAATCGAGTTAATAAACTCTTACTAATGTACGTTTTCGACATAAAATGTTCAATCATCTCGAAAGTAACTTTTTGGGTTAGTTCTAGTTTGCACAATATCAAATAAATGAAATACAGCACAATCCATACTAATATTATAAATGCGAAAGTAACTCTGTCTGTCTGTCTGTCTATCTGTCTGTTACTCTTTCACGCCAAAACTACTCAACGGATTTAAATGAAATTTGGTATACAGATGATCTAGACCCTGAGAAAGGACATAGGCTACTTTTTATTGCGAAAAAGGGGTTGTAAGGGGTTAAAAGGGGGGTAAAAAGTTATTTTTCCACGCGGACGAAGTCGCGGGCGGCCGCTAGTACATGATACATCGACAAATATCGTTATATCAGCATTACAAATTCGTTTCACAAATAACTAATTTCTAAGTTCTGTATAGTGTTGTGCAATAAAGATTATCTATCTATCTAATCTTCATTGCGGATGAAATCGAGTTACATTTCTCCACTAGGTTTTCTACATAAAAAGTTGAATAATTTCGAAAGTAACTTTTTATGGGTTAGTCTAGTTCACACATAGACAAGAACGTAATGTGAGAAAATTCGTTTTTAAAGTATCTAGCTTTAGCTGTAGCAAGTAGGTATGTTGTGGGTGTCAAAGAAGGAGTCTCAAATATGCATTGAAATAAATAAGTCACTAAAAAACAGAAGAAACGCAAGTGTCCGCCATACGAATGTTTGTCCAAAGTGGGAATTGAATCCATGAACTTTCGGCAGGATGGAAAAGACTGAATCAGTTAATAAGATTAAAAATTCAGATTAAAAATCCACAACTTTTTGCAATTTTACATCTCACAGATAAAAAATCCAATATGGAGAGTAAACCTCTCCAATCATAAAGAATGAAAACAAATTTTCAATTAACATCAGCACTGGCAGGCCATCAATAATTATGAGCGCTTGAACGGGCTCCTCGAAAGGCCCTTATAAAAAGGTGTACGATTGGAGCTCTGCCAATATTCAGCTTACACAAGCTACAAGCCCCTCGCATAGCACTAGAGTAGCACGCAGAGCTATACAAGCCAATATCTGTTGTTATATTTTAAAGGTACTTTTTATAATAAGAAATGAACTGGCAAATCGCACATCTGCTGGTGGTTACAAAGATGACTAAGTAATTATAAAACGTTCTTTTACACTACATAGGTAATACATCCGTTACTTCTTTTAATGGGTTATAACGCGTTAAGAAAGTCTTGAAAAGGGGTTTTGGGGAACTAACGGAGTTCCCATGTTTTTAAAAACCATCAATAATTAATGTTGTGAATTTACTGATACCGTTTAGTCATTTACATAAACGAAAAGTTTAAATGATAAGTCCATGGTCCTTTGATGCAATCACATTGACAAACGAATGTCAAGTATTTTTACTTGGATTTTTGTACTTAGATGATAGTTGAAGTCAATCTGAGTCAAAAAATTTGGTTAGGTACTTATCTGTCATTATTTTACAAAGTTACATTTCACGCTATGTTATTTGCGATACAATATTTCGACAGTGGCTGGCCGTAGGTATTATACCTATTACAAAGATCAAATTGCCAAATAGATCAATTAGTTTAGCATGATAAAATTAAATATCTTACTTTGTTGCGCCATGAATAGCGCTCTTGTGCACTATTAGTTCTGCCAATATCAAGTGACTAACAGACATTGCGTTGTGTTGAGATTCACCGGTGATTTGAGCTAGACCTGTACCTACCTTTAATGAATGTATAACAAATCATAAAACGTACACATATACAACAGTATTATAAAGAGATTCATGTGATAAATATCATATTGATTGCGATAATTTTTCACTCATCTGTCATAATGTTGCGATTACAAGGTCCAGTCCACTCCAGACATGTGGGTGTTTTTGCGAAGCGACGCGCCGACAGCGGCTGGTCCAACCGCCATGATTTATTGAACCCCCAGTGGAAGTACGGTTTTTGAGGGGTAATTAACTGGTATATAATGTATACTTTGAAAATACACACTAAGAATATGTTTATGTTGATTACGCCGTGTTTTAGCTCGGAAGAAGGATACCTATATTTTCATTTCAAAGTGTAAAAAAAAGGATCAGGCTTTATACTGTGCCACTGCAGTGCAAAGGCCTCCATCATAGATATCAAGTTATCGCTACTATGATGGGATTACACTTTGGGGAAAACAGTGAAGTATTTTATTAAAGGGGTACCTACTGTATTCACTCTATCGGTACGGAACCTTAAAGTATAGTAACATTGTATACGACGTCTATAATTACACGAGTATAATGACATGTTACAACCCCTAAGATTAAGCGTGACATTTATCAAAATACGAATTCCATAGAAATCACTTCGTATAACTAATACGTTATGATTGCCGTCCTTAATGAATACCTACACCTTCCGCCAAAGGACCAATTTACGTTTACTTGTTACATTTCGTAGAAAAAAATATTTATTTTTAAAACACCGTGAAGGAATGCCCTCCAATTATTTATTTACCCGTACAAAAACCTCTCAATTACGAATAAAAACAACATAAATTACACACAAAATTGAATAAGCTTTTCAACGATAATAAGGGCCCCAATTATTTGTAGGATAACGTTTTTATTTACTAAAGACGGTCGTTCGTTACTTTTGGTCAAAATAATGAATAATACATACCTTGGATTATTCCTTCAATTACTTGGGGAGATGAATTTTGATTCAAGTTCTCGGCTTCATTTGCATGCAAGAGACACTGACTACGAAGGCTTATTCAAATTTATGATTATTTTATCTTTACTAAATAAAGAATCGGCGAAAGTTTAAATTGTAAATAAAACGGTGACCCCAAGGTGTTTGATGATAAAGTCAGAATCAATGGAAAATTTAATAAGACTCGAGACACGCTCTGGCATAATGGGCTGGCTCCATCGGAGTGATACTACGGGTTCACAGAAAACCGGCGTCAAACAGCCACTGCGCTGTGTTTCGCTGAGTGAGGGCCACCACATGCTAATCTGGAGTAAGACAGTTCACTATCTGGTTTTCCTCTGGGTACGCAACCCTGAAACCTTAACTAAAATACTTAAACACAAACACGTAGGTATCTAATGGCAAGTAGTGCAGTAGTTGCATGTCATACAAACGTAGAAACATAATCGAGTTAAAAGTTAAAAACAAAATTAGCAGCTAAATTGCAAACCGTCTAACTTTGTAATATTAAAACATCTCCGCTCTCGCGCTAAAACTAAACCCGCCGTGAATGGAGTCCAATAATACAATCACGTCCCTGGTTCATTAGGAGTAGCATCAAAGAGCTTATTCCGCTCAAATTAAATTGGCTCAATAATGCCACTTCGTGATAGTTGCTTTGTCCAGTGCAGCCAGTTTTCCGGGGTGTCTCTCAAAAAAGATAACGCTGCAGCTGCTGGGCGCGTGCTCCACTTAAAGATATGCTTTTTTTCTTAAAATGTCCTCCGGAAAGTGGATTATGGTAACTGTTGGGACAACATAGTCGTACGCACGGGAGGAGAGGTGCGCGGCGCAGTGCAGCGCTGACGTCACAGCGGCCGCCGCGGACAAGCCCGCGACGTATCATCGGCCACTCTGCTCGGGACCCCACCGGCGACACTTGCCCATTCGCGTCTTTCTAATTAATTCATGTAACTAGACCGGCAGAATTACAGCACCTAAATTTACAGTCCGCTTTTTAATCATCTCCTTAGTTAGGACCTACACAGTAACCAATCTCAAAATAAGTGTGTGCGCAAACACCAGGTGTACTCTTTATTCCCTAATCTCATATTTCGATTGGACACCAGTGTGACACGACCGATGAGGGATCAGGCATAGGACCAACAACTTAACGTGCTTCCGTACGTCCTTGCGTGTGAGTCACAGGGGTACAACTTCAGCCTGACACTGAGAATTCCTATCAAATAAACTCAAGTACAATTAATATGGATTTCAAAATTTTAGAGAAACTTTTGAAGAACTGCACATTCTACGACATTTGATCGTTTGCGGAAGAAAATTGCTTTGCTGTATAACCAATTTTTTTCTATCTAAGGCGTGTCGCACACACACTCAAGAGTCGAGGCGGACGCGTTCAAGAGGTGCACCGCCTCTGACTTTTCTATACAATCAAATATGTCAACGCATACTGCCAGAGTCGCGGCGCAGTCGAGGCGGCGGAGGTACAGGGTCGAGTCGGCGACGCGGCGCGGGCGCGCGGCACGCTGCCGCCCCGACCCCGCCGCCATTTTTTCATCCATTCCATCCATTTCCATATTGAATGGGCGTAAACGATGCTCTGCACCTCCGCCTCGACTCTTATATCACACCACCGCCTCGACTGTGCCTTGACTCCGCCTCGACTCTGGCAGTGTGCTACCCGCCTAAAGTAGTTTAATTTATTCATGTCTGTTTTAAGTAAGTAAGCATTAATTGACCACAGAAAATAGGTTTATTTTTTATTATTTTACTTGTTATTTGTATGTTAATTACCACAAATTAATGCGTTCTCTGGCATAATTTAAAATATTTTTTTTCCTTAATCTTTATCTAAACCAGAAGCCTCCTGTACGAGTATAATGCGTTATTCATCATAGTTGCATTGTAAAATGCAGCTAGTCTGCCAAAAACATGGTTAAACATTAATCAGTAAAAAGTTTCTTTTTCTGTTGTATACATAAAAACCTACATCTTACGAACACATCAAATATTTACTAGTAATATAGTATGGTATAGATTCTCGCAAAGTGTAGCTTCGGCATTAAATGTCCAGCGTATAAATCCGGACTTAACTTGGTCTTATAATGGAAGAGTCTCGTTACCATTTCATTATAAAAGTTGAACGAAAGGAATTTATACTTTGAATACGTATTTAATCCAATATTTCTACAGTGAGATTTGAACCAACATTACGGATACGTCATTATTTGAAGTCGCAGGCAAAATTTTTAAATTGTCACAAGTCGTATTGACTGCTTATTTCAGAAAATCTCTTAAAATGACAATATGCATACTACGTAGTTAAATTATCTTTGCCTTGCTACTAGCCTAATTTGAATCGGACGTTACGACCGGATTGGAGTTGGCCACCTTTTCACACGCGTTTTTTTTAATGCGACAGCTATATTCTCATCTGTTACGGGACTGCTTCATTATAAGCCACCAGGCAGCGTTGCCCGCCATGATTGATATGTGTTTTCCTGTATTATTGATAGGTTTCCCAGAAGCAATAATTAATTAATTACATTATCAATGTAGCATCTTAATGCATGTATTACGTAAATTACGTTGTATCAACAGCTTAAGTGGTGGGGGAGTTCACGTTTTTCTAATATTTTTAATTATTTAGAGATTTGTCTTGGGACCTAATTGATTGATTATCAACTACATCAAAACATTTTCGGGTCGCAAGCTTGGAACGCAGCCGGGATTTAATGCTAACGATATTGATGGCATAAATTGAATTTTTCCATCTGTATAATCCTTTGCTTTCTTCATAATACTATAGAAACCACATGGCATTATGTAACATTTAATATACCTCTAGTTTTGACTCGATGTTCAGTGTAGGTAAACTATTTTTTAGCAGCAATCGTTCACTATCAGGTAACCGTCTGACCTTCTCCCACTTATCACATCCAAAAAAACTACTTTTAACTTTATTGCCAGTTAAAAGTTACTTTTACCGGTTTAGAGTTTTAACTGTAACCTCTACATAACATTTCGATTTTCAGAATGGAAATGATTTCATGCGAATGCATTAAGCGAGCGAGTTTGCAGATTATCCAATTGTTGGGTGAAGGTTACATATTTTATAGAAATGTGGTTTAAATATTTTAATATGGAATTGATCAGGCTTTTATAAATCCTGTACAATAAAGCTTATTACCATTCGTTTTAGCCAGATAACACGATGCAGATTGCAGATGTGTAAAATGTTTCGTTTAAAATAGCTCGTGAAATCAACAGACCGGCGTAGTTATACTTAACAACTTATTATTATATTTGATTGGTAACCCAGGTAAAGATGTCTTACCTTGTCACGTGTAGGGAAAATTGTCGTGTGTGGAACTCTAACACTAATGAAAACGCTTAGAGTGTCGATTTTAGCGCGATCAGATACCCTACAGTCGGTATTGGACTATGTAGTCTGGGCGTTAAATATATTTAAGTATTATATTTGTGATTCTCTGTTGTCTGATATGTGTAACACAAGTGCTTGAGCTACTTAGTACGGAATCAGGTCAATGTATGAGAATATGTTGTGTGAATTGATTATTTATTTAATAAAGGTTCGTAGGCAGTATTATATACCGATTAAACAAAAGAAAGACTTTTTCAACTTAAAAAAGTCGTTGTTGGTTTTCTGAACTGCGAGATAAAAATAGGCACTTTTTACCTTTAAAACCCCAAACAGGCTTTCCCTCGGTATTTTTTGTATTTTTTCAATTAAACGCAAATTTTCAATACCACCCAGAACTTTGATCCCGTCATTCATTCAGTTATGATGTGCACGCGATCCTTTAAACCCCTTTTTAACGCCTAAAAGGCTGATTGCAACGAATTAAAATTGGCTCAATAACCTGACTTGGCGATAGTTGCTTCGCAGAATAAAGCCAGTTTTCGACGGGTCTGTTAAGGTGACACAGTCCCTTCCATTTTAAAAGTAGTCAATGATCATCATCAATAAACTCAAAACATTTAACCTTGGGAGAGCCACGTTTCGGTATGAACGGCATGAATGGGCCGGCTCAACCGTAGTGATACGACAGCTTCACAGAAGACGCACGCCCAGCCCAGGATGGTACATAGATATAAAGGAGGAAACACAGTCATGAACTGAAAGGGCATTTCATGACCTGACTGGTATTGTGGGCTTGAAACATTTTATTCACATAAGTTTATAGCCAATAAAAAAACTGGTATGGGCAGAAATAATTATATTCTTCCCAAAACACTGTTATTGAGAGCATAGAGCAAAGATGCATGCAAGTAAAACAAAATCAATAACATATCAAAATAGTAGAAACATAAACAATATAAAAGGAGGCTTGTCCAGCCGTAGATCCTCAATATCTTCCAATAATAGTTTTTTAATGGCACCAAACCTAGGAACCCAGCGAAGATTACATTCAGTTTGTCACTTTAGTCTTAATCTTAATTTAGACAATTTGCCATTAGAAAATCATATGGAAATCCATAAATGATTTGATACCCACGAGACAGGCTCTGCCTAGTGTGGTCAATAAATGTTTTTATTTTATTTCTTATTTTGTTGTGTACAAGTGCTATTTCCCACAATTCGTGATCCCACGTCGCCTTAAATAAAAAAGGACTGGCATGCAATCATCCGTTCAGGCTGATTAGCTCGCTTGAGCGGGCGACACGCGTGCTTTATTATGCCCGTGCGCATGCAACTTGTTATTTTAAATTGGACGGTGCATCAAAATCGAGTGTCGGTCGCATGTTATTGTCAATATGTTTTTTTTGGGTTATAGGTGGCGCTGCTTTACGCTAGTCTTCTGTGAAGCTGTGTTACCACTCCCGGTCGAGCTGGCCCATTCATGCCAAAGCGTGGTCCACATATACATATTCTTCCGCCGGTTGTCGTTTAATCTGCTCGTAGATTTGAATTGTGCATTGTCTGCTTATTTTAACTGGTGAAAAGAAACGTAACTGTGTTTATTGTGTTGCTTGCCATCACATAACATCAGGTCAGATAAAATGCTCAATATTGTGGAATAAAAAAACTCGCATAACACTTTTGAACTTCAAATGCCAACTGCTGCTTGTAAAGTGAAAACCAAGTGAGTGATGCTCGGAACTCCGAGACGGGAAAAATTCTAAAACAACTTCTGAGCTTCGGCAAGTTATCGGGAGCCTCTTTGTGAAATACTATCCGATATTTCCTAAAGTAACTGTGCCGCAACTTGGTGAGCGCAAGGATACGACCAAGTTAACTCTAACTCCGAATTTCACTTCCAATTTCTTTTGTGAGCCCAAATATAAGTATAATTTTTGTGAGAATAACGAGGTGAAAAGTTTGTGTGGCGATATCATCAGGCTCACAAACATAATGCGGGCAAGTTGGCGACGGCGGGCGGACGCCTCAAATTACGTAATACTTTACGCAAACTTGTGAACCGAAGTTAGCGAGTTCCAGCGAACAGGTGCAGCATCGAATACGTCCTATATTCAGAACGGCAGCGCACATACAAATTGTTGGACGTGCCTTTGAAAGCGTCCAACTTGTTACTGACATGAAACTAAGAATTCAGTGCCACGTACACACATATATTTCTAAACCAAACTAGGGTCATCAAATAGATACAGGAGTAAACAAGGTACCTGAATAAACGGTAAAGGAATAAATAACTGTGGGAGAGCCACGCTTTGGTATAAATGGGCCGGTTCGACCGGAGTGATACCACTGCCTCACAGAAAACCGGCGTAAAGCAGCCCCTGTGCTGTGTTTCGCCGAGTGAGTGGAAGGGGACAAAAGGTTGGCAGCGCACTTGTAACTCCACTGGTGTTGCAAGTGTCCATGAGCGGCGGCAATTGCTTACCATCAGGTGATTTGCCTGCTCGCCTGCTACCTATCACATAAAAAAAAATAGTAAAAGGTACTTTCAATTTAATTCATCTATTAACACGATTCATTACTTATCTTTATTTGGTTGGTAATCAGTTGTTAATCAAAACCCATTCAGTTTTAAACATCTTCTGAGAATGCCACACGCTACTGGTTAGCGGAAATTTAATTAAGCTGAGCACAGACGTACATTTCATTTTATAAACAGAACTGCATGATAATGAAATTCTTGAACTCGTAAAGGAATATCGTAGTACTTCTAGCTCTCAAACGACTGCCACGTCCACGAGAGATTTGAGATAAGTAATTTAATGAGATAAAGAAGACAGGACCTGGTTTTTGCTTATGCTTCTAGAAATTCGGTCAACATCGATCTTGAATGCTTGAAATACATTATTTTAACAAAAGCTTTAAGGATCAATATAGTGTATGCAATTTATCTGTCGAGGTGAGTCTATATGATCGATTTCATCCACAGATCTATTTTAATAATTCATAAGACATATTTATCTCTACTGTGAATCCCTGTTTTTATTGTCTGTCTGAGTAAATAAACAAACTGTTATTTAGCAATATCTTCCGATTTAGGTATCACGTACAGGTATCGCATAGGAGCCTAGGGTACACTTAGACCATTATGCAGGATTTGGGGGGTCTGGTAATTACAAAGAAGTGACTGAAGTCTGACCTTCGTCACCCTTTAACAAGGGAACCAGACCACTTGCATCAAGGTAAGTGTACCAGAAAGAAACTATCCGAAAACTGCAGATTTCCACAGGATGTTTTCCCGCCGAGTTCATGGTATGAAATTCGGTAAAAAGTCTTTTTGTCAAACGGCAGGACACCATCTCATACGCTACAACTTTGAATCTGACCCGATTGTTGAAAACTGCAAGTCTAATTACACTTTATGTCTATAGATAGATAGATATTCATTATTGCACAGAAATAGATTATGTGAGTGAAACAACAGCGATAAATAGTACAATAAGGCGGTCTTATCGCTTCTAGCGATTTCTTCCAGACAACCTTTAGGTAGAGGAGAGAAAACAGCTATCTATATTTGTATACTTCAAATAAATAGTATTAAAAAAACATAAAAAAAGTATTGAAGGTGTACCACAAGGCATTTTAAGGAAATGTCTATAAAAACCTGCGTGTGAAGACTCACGTTTATGCTACATGTTCTAACTTGAGTACAAAGCTTATCGCTGTATGTATTTACATGATACTTGTAACTTCACGCTGTACGAGTATATCGCGGTAGAAAATAAAAGTAACACACTTTTTTAACTCGGCAATTTTGTTGTAAGAGGAGATTCATGGAAATATTTGACTTCTCAACTTAAGACATGATTCGTGTGTTTATTACTTTGGTATGTGTAGAAAATTAAGTGATTAATTAAGAAAGGGGTGTTTTACAAGTTAGCTTACTTAGAAGGTAATTTTCGAATGATTAGATTAACTCATTAAATAAACATATCGTAGTTTATTGAAATTTTGATCTATCAGAATGTCCAATCCTAACTAATATTATAAATCCGAAAGTAACTCTGTCTGTCTGTTACTCTTTCACGCCAAAACTACTAAACGGATTTATGAAATTTGGTATACAGATGATCTAGACCCTGAGAAAGAACATAGGCTACTTTTTATTGCGAAAAGGGGGTTGTAAGGGTTAAAAGGGGGGTAAAAAGTTACTTTTCCACGCGGACGAAGTCGCGGGCGGCCGCTAGTAATGCAAATAAATGTTGTGTTTAACGCTGGCTTGATGATATGATATTCCACTGGATATTGTAAAGTATACCTACAATATTGATGAGACTATCGTCAGCTCAGGCGAGTTAAGCACTTACGAAATTCGTCGGCTTAGTAAGGGGTTCGGATGTGTAATGTGGATAGCATATCTGCCCGGTCTGCGGAAGGTTGTGGGTTCGAGTCCACCTGAGCCCTCCGAGGAATTTTTTAAGTGCAATATTTACTTAGTTTTTTGTGTTACTTATATTTCGCAAATTGTTATTTAAGAAATAGTCAAACAAATAAATTTAAGCGTAGCGGGCATGTTGATAATAAATTAGGTACTACAAATAAAAATACCGAGTTTATTGAACCTTATGTTTGAAATAGTAAGTTTATAATTAATCCTGGTGCTAATGCTGTGACATTAAGACTTCTTCAACAGTGAAATGTATGTATAAGTATAACTAATCAATTTCAAAAAATATCATACAATAATAAATTGTTAGATGCCTTGACAATTGCGTGCTGACCTGATGGATAAGTACTGTATAGTCGCCTAAAGCCGCTCTCTTTGTTTAGAGATTAACGTAGACAGATCAAAAACAATCGACCAACTAATACTGCTTCTATTCTGGGTGAATAGGCTTTACCTTGTCAAGCATACTTATTAAGGGATTAATCATACTAGTATTATATTTTCTGTGACGCAGAGTACTCGGACCAAAGGCACAAAATAATTACGCACAGAAAGGAGGCTGCCTACTAAGAGCTAAAAACGTGTCATGTACTCACGCATGCGCACTAACGGGGAAATACGCCTTTTCGACCACATTAATCCTAGCCTATGACAGAAGATTGTCAAACTGTCGAGGGGTGTGGTAGAGGCCGCGCGCTTATGTACTCATGCCGGGCAACAACCCTAGCATATGTCAACGAACTCTTCTAAATTAAAAATCAGGCTGAGTCAACCTTGTGTGTGTAATTATTTTAGTGGCAGAGTACTCGGACCGTCGGAGCGCATCATCTTGCTGGTAAGCGATCCAGTACTGTGCGTTTCTCTCGGAGTTTTCTTAAACGAACCTCAGTTTTGTAGGACGGTTACATTGCAGCAGTATTACGGACCTCCAAGACAAGCATCCTCCTTTCTTAAAAGCGAGCCACGCCTCAGCGCTCTTTTTGATCTCGCAGATGTTCAAGGGTGGCGCAGAATAGCGAGCAAGCGGGTCCTGTTGGTAAGTAATCTGACTTTTTTTTATCTATACTAATATAATAAAGCTGAAGAGTTTGTTTGTTTGTTTGTTTGTTTGTTTGTTTGTTTGTTTGTTTGTTTGAACGCGCTAATCTCCGAAACTACTGGTGCGATTTGAATAATTCTTTTTTTGTTGGATAGTCCATTTATCGAGGAAGGCTATAGGCTATATTAAGAGGGTTGTAAGGGGTTAAAAGGGGGGTAAAAAGTTACTTTTCCACGCGGACGAAGTCGCGGGCGGCCGCTAGTGTGGTAGATAGCAGACGAGCAGGCGGATCACCTGATGGTAAGCAATTGCCGCCGCTCATGGACACTTGCAACACCAATGGAGTTACAAGTGCGCTGCCAACCTTTTATCCCCTTCCCCCCAGGTGGGCCTCCGGTACCCTCACTCACTCGGCGAACACAGCCCAGGGGCTGCTTCACGCCGGTTTTCTGTGAGGCAGTGGTATTCACTCCAGTCGAGCCGGCCCATTCATGCCGAAGCGTGGCTCTCCCACAGTTGAACTTACCAACAGGACCCGCTTGCTCGCTATTCTCATCTAGTATTATTGAAAACTTTGGTTTCTCTGACTAAAATTGGCGAAGGTCAAACAGTAGTCATTTCATCGTTGATCAGGCTCACCAAATGCTGGATCATGATACAAACTTACCCTGTGCTCCGAAGGGACTGCTTTGGATGCAACTGGGAATGACAAGCTAGATGTTGGGTTAATATTTTGCAAACACTTGTATTTCTCGTTTATGTTTGCTATTCATCTGAAAGTTACTCTGACTGAAGTAAGGAATTTTCACTAAATTACTTAGGTCTTGTTCAAATAATGAAGTCTAGACTAAAATTTGCTGACTAAGAGTTTTCAACTTGTTCTTGTATTACATTGTCTGATTTACCTGACTTCGAATTTAGGCGTCTTTACGCACAATACCTAACCATCTAAATGTAACAATGAAAGGATTGTTACTATGTCTATTATCTCTGGGATGCTACAGTGTTAATTTATCCAGTAGTTTTTGACTGGCCGTGCATTATACTTCGCCGTATCTTTGGAATTTATAGTGTGTTGTCTTTGCTCAGTGTCTGGGTGCCCTTTTATTTGTTACAGCAGTATGTGGTTCTCAAGTTTAATCTGATGCTCATAGCACGAGTGGCGACTAACATAATGCCAAAAAGGTTGGCGAAACCTGAAAACGTCTCCTGAAAATGACATAAGTGACATTAACAGATTTGACAGTGACGTATCTGTCGTAGATTTTTTGGTCTTGAATTCCAGTTTGGAGTATAGTAGATTTTTTGTGATTTACAATATCATGGCCAGTTACGGAACATGTTCTTTGACGCATTGTTGTATTGGCTTGGCAACTAAAAGTTTCAGTTTACGAGGTAAGTACCTGAAATTTCGCTCGTCAAGGCGTTCCTGGTTAACTGGTTAACTTTATGCTATGATAATGCCTTACCTAACAGGATATCTTTGCCATCAATTTGTTTGGAATAATGGAGCACGTAGTTTAGCCTTTGATTTTACGCCATGGCCTATTGTTGCCTGAGGGTGGGATATACATCCGCCCCCACGGTGGTAGGGTGACAACAATATAGGTCAGTTAGGACTTTAAACACCCATATTTTATAATTAATATAAAACAATTTAAGGGTAATTCATATACTTGAAAAAAGAGAATTTAGTAAAATTTAAAAAAAAGTACACCTTCTGTTGAATGTTGGTGTTGCAGGCGCCATTCACCGTCAGGTGATCCGTCAGCTCGTCTGACAATTATCACATAAAAAATAATCTATACATAAATAACATGCACGAATCACTTTTGTGTAAGAAGGTGTTTTTTTTTCATATTTCACCCAATTTTTTTTTAAGAAAAATGGTCATATTCAAGTATAAGAACTACTTTTAAAATATTTATACTGATGAAAAATAAAAGAGCGGAAATACAGATAGTTTTTACTGACAAAAAAGAATACAAAGGCCACAGCTATTAAGTAGGTAAGTAGGTACAATGAAGCGGTCGAGAAATAAATTGTGTCTTAATAATAATTGTGTAGCAGCGCAAATACAAAGTAGTAATAAGTCAGATCTTTTAAAACGAGCAACTTTACTCTATATTTTCTTCTCTTTAGTTTATATTTAAGCTCTGGAAACCGAGAATCTCAATGATCACTACTCTAAGTAGGCAACTATTATAAAATATTTTTTCATAATGATAGAATTTTCATATTAAGTATTTTATTCTAGGTTTTCATATTGGAGGGAGTGTAAAATGTTTCAATGAATTTTAACAATAACTTTTACAACAGCCAAATTTACTAAAGGAATAGTTAATAATAATAATGCGCTCATGCGCATTATCTCAGCTAGTCCCATCCTATGGCATTCCCTCTATGATAAGTACTAGCTGTAGACGTCCCCTAGCAGGTTCTTTCCAGGACCGAGTTAATATAGGAAAGTGCGTCCCCTGAAATGATCCGACTAGAAATCAAACTCGGGACCATCCGGGGCAAAACACCTAGGCCCCCAATTTTCCGATATGAAAAACCATAGACGATATCACGCAAAAACTATACATACCTAAATATGTTTATCCGATATGTATCATTTTCCTACAAATATCATAAGCATGAGAATCGGGGGCCAGTTCTATTTATTCTACTTCTTACTATTATTACTATTATTATTTATTAGTTTTTAAGTTTATTCCTCTGTTTTGTGTGCAATTAAAAGTATATTCATTCATTATTTCACTCCTTCCTCAAATTCGAAACATTTAGTTTCATGGTAATTATCCTGTCTAACAACATCGCATGGCCACAGCATACGGTGGCGAGGATTTATTCACACGACAAGATTCATGGGCGTGCATCAGGCGTTGCGATATACTGAACAACCGGGATAATCCAATTATACGGGGTGAAAATGAAATCAACTTGCAAACTTGCCCACCAAGCCGAGTTAACTTGACTTGGTGGGCTTGAACTACGCTTCCGATCGGAGAGATCTAGCCTCACACCGGCGGGAAGCACCTGCTCTGTGTTTCGTCGAGTGTGTTAGGGGACCGGAGGCCCAATTTCCATTTTTTTTATGTGATAGGTGCAGACGAGCACACGGATCACCTGATGGTACGAGATTGCACCCGCCCATAGACACCTGCAATATTAGTAGAGTTGCCAACCTTTAACCCCTTTCCCCCCATTGTGACTCCGGTACTCTAGAGAAGCTTACTTGACGAGCGCAGATGCTGCTTCCAGTTCCCAATATTCGCCATTTCACCCTGCCCTCGGCCAGATGCATCCAAATACTTTACATAAACGGGACTAAACGCGACGAAATTAAATAAGTACATTCTAGCACTTACTGAAACGTCTAGCAGTAAGTGCTAGAATGTACTTATTTAATTTCGTCGCGTTTTTTTTTATTTGTTCTTTTATGTGATAGGTAGCAGACGAGCAGGCGGATCACCTGATGGTAAGCAATTGCCGCCGCTCATGGATACTTGCAATACCAGTGGAGTTACAAGTGCGCTGCCAAACTTTTATCCCCTTCCCCCCCGGGTGGACCTCCGGTACCCTCACTCACTCAGCGAAACACAGCAGTCCCGTTTATGTAAATTACTTGTATAATGCAACGCAAAAGTTTAAAAACAGATGCATCCAGTCAAGCACTCGTCACACCATCTGTAGTTTGGGTACCGGAGGACCAATCGCGGGGAAAAGGGAGTAAAATGAGACGCTCTTGTGACTCCTCTGGTGTTGCAGCTGTCTATAGGTGGTGGCAATCACTTAACATCAGGTGATCCAAGATTGTATTCAGAAATGACCATAGCATAAGTTCTGTAATATTTTGTGCATAAAGAGTATCATCTATCTATATCACTCATATCAACTGTTATGTAGGTACCTATATCCCCTTATTTTTAAAAAGCCAATTGTATTTATGAATCAAAGCACATTATACCCGGGGTCCCTTCAATGTGTTCGCCACCCTTTCCCTTAATTCCTGCCATTCTACCTACGCTACGTAGCCGCCATATTTTTACACCCAAAACAATGAAAATATGATTAATGATTGCTTTTTCTGAACCGACAGCGGCATAACATATGACATTTTATGAAGATTTATCGCTAACACGCAAAAACCAAAGCGCCAAAAAATAATAATTGTCTCCCCCATACTGTGACATACGTCAGAAAAGTGTCAAGATTAGCCGAAGTCCTGTAGAAAAGTGGCCGTTGGATACCTACTCACTGTCACCAGAGATCACTACTATCAGACATTCTCAGTGTCAGGCCGAAGTTGAATGTTGGTGGTCCCGTACTCCCGTGCCTCGGAAAGCATGTAAAACAGGTGGTCCTGCGCCTGATCCTTCTTCGGTCGTCTCACTGGTGGCCCATCGAAATATGAGGGTAAGGGAATAGAGGGTGCACCTGTGTTTGCTCACACACTTGTGCACTGTAAATTTGTAACTGTAATGTATTATCGGTTAGGAAGACACATCAAAGTATACAAAATTCTCGAATTTCTTCAATCGACCCTTATCTCAATCGAATATCAATTTAACAGGATGTGGTTACCTGATGTGTAGCTGTCTGTACAATAAAGTATTTATACCTTGGTTCACTATATTTGCTTTTCGAGATACAGGCGTCCATAGGCTGCGGTAGTTGCTTACCATCAGTGGAGTTTGTTAGCCACCGACGTGCTCTTTTTGATATTTGTTTTACTTTTTTTCAATTATAAAACAAATTCTTTAGATGTCGATAATTTATTGCAAATTTTATTTCGTTATGCGTGAGTAAAATGGCTAAAACATTTTAAAACTGGTTTATGTGACACTGGTTTTATCATAAGAGTACCTATGTAATATCTATGTTTTGTTATGTCTATCCATACTTCCGTACTAATATTATAAATGCGAAAGTAACTCTGTCTGTCTGCCTGTCTGTCCGTCTGTCTGTTACTCTTTCACGCCAAAACTACTGAACGGATTTAAATGAAATTTGGTTTACAGATGGTCTAGACCCTGAGAAAGGACATAGGCTACTTTTTATTGCGAAAAAGGGGTTGTAAGGGGTTAACAGTGGGGTAAAAAGTTACTTTTCCACGCGGACGAAGTCGCGGGCGGCCGCTAGTGTTTAAATCAAATAGAAATGCCAAAAATAGCGCAGCACAGTGACACTGAGAAATTGAACTTCCTATTTACATACAAAAGCCACAAATGCAGGTCAAAGCATCAAAAATCCTCGGTACAAACTGAGGTATAAATAAAGCAGATTTTACACGAACTCTCATCACATGCTGTTTAAAAATGCACCATATTTCTAACCGTAACACCCACTAAACCGAATTTGTTTCACACGGTGAGGGAACAGCGCAACGCAGATTAATGTACGGTCAGCGTCACACGTCGTTCAATTTTAAACTTTGTCAACTGTGAAATAAGGAATGTTTCTTGTTAGGTTTTTTGTAATTCTAGACCGCACCTCGATACCGGCAAGCTTGGCGTCCTCTACAGCAATTTAATCAGGTTTGTTCTTTATAAATAAGCTATGTTCCGACCAAGACCGGGCACACTATTAGGTTGAGAATTTCACCTTTTTAGCTTTGCTCGCAATTTTGCTTCCTCGATTTTTTGAATATCAGGTGGGGTTCATTCAGAAAAATATCGTAAAGGAAGTATAAAGCTGTGTTTAAGGAATAGGCTGAATGCTTACTTGCTGAATAACTTCTTATTAAATACTATCAAACCTAAAATATGTTGTCCGGTTAAGAAATGCATCATGAATTACCAATAAATTACTTAATACGTACCTACCTTCTTTTGTCGCTGTTAATATAGCTCTCCTTAAATGAACAATACGGGAGGTTTTAAGAGAATATGGTATGGAATGCATATACCATAGAATTAGGCTGAGAATAAATCTATGGTTTAGGAATGGTTTGGAATGACGGCCTTATACCATAGATTAAGTCGGAATAAAGATTGGTCGAATCGCACCTAAAGCGTCCAAGGTGAGGCCTACTTGGTGGTGGTGAAGGTGACATCTACGAGTATGTTTTTCGTAAAGACCTGGATTTCAACCAAAGATTAAAATCTTTGATTTCAACTACAAAACCGCAATAATAAGATTTAGGCAGATTTACGGTGTTCGTATGTACGGTACAGTCGAGGTCAAAAATATGTTTACACTTTAGGACCTTGTCACAATACATATTTATAAGAAAGTGGAAGTCGTTTTCCTATACATATGTACTGTGACAAGGTCCTAAAGTGTAAACATATTTTTGACCTCGACTGTACCTAATGCCTATCCTTATCAGTGAAACTCAGTTCACCGTGTACAAAAAGAAAATGGCGCACGTAAAAAGTTAATAATAAAATGGCCGCTCTGCACATGCAGCGAGGCGTGGAAGTAATAACTCGGTGGTGCAAACATGCATGTCTCATTCATTATTCAGCGAGACACACCTGACGCGCCTTCAAATAATAGCCTTAAATTGAGTTTCTGATCAAATTATAAGCAAGTGTGTCTGGAGTACAATGATTTATGCTCAAAACTACACAATTCGAAAATGAACTGCTGCATTTACCTTTCGTAAAAATAGTTTAACACAGCTATTTATATTTTACTAGTGGTCAACCAAAGAGGCGTTCTCTTGTTTCGGCGGCCAAGACTCGTCGGGTCGCTGAGCCAGTGGAGTAAGTAAGTGAGTAAGTGGCCTGCGCTCACTTCGTTTCAAAAAATATATCTTTGCCTTTAATTCCAATCTTTGCCAATACATAGATAGAAGTTTCTGAAGTTAGCGCCAAGCCTTACGCAATTTATCCCAAAATGGTTTGCAATTGTGACTCCACTGGTGATGCCATTAGGTGATCCGCCTGATCGCCTGCTACCTATCACATAAAAAAAAAATGCTGGTGACCATGGGCGGCGGCAATCGCTTATGGTGATCCCATAAACACCTGCAAAACCAATAGCCACAAGTGCGCTGCCAACATTTAACCCCGTTCTCCTCAATTGGGCCTCCGGTATCCTCACTCACTCGACGAAACACAATGCTGTGGTATCACTCTGGTCAAGCCGGTCCATTTATGCCAAACAGTACTCTCCTAAGGAGGCTCGCACCGATGCAGTGAAGCTGAAAAGTAATAACTAACGTTACTGCAAACACATGTCTCATTAATAATTCAGCAGGACACCTGACGCCTTCAAATAAAACGACCTAAATTGCCCCTCCTTTACGATCTCCTTCCTAAACTTAATTAGTGTTGAGTGACGATAAAATGAAAACAACTTGTATAGGAAATTAGCTAATAAATTTGGTCAAGATTAATGAAATGCTAAAAGTCAAATTGTAATGTGCTGAGGCCTGTTTTAATTTCCTTTTTGTGAACTTGATTAATTTTCATTATTAAAAAAGACGACTCAAATTTCATATAAAACCATCCCAAGTCCTATAACGAACATGTACTATCCACGCTTTGTTCGAAGGAGTCCGTCTATGTAGGATATTTAAGGATGATTCCGTTGGTCTGGTTTCCCGGTTGCGAAGGTCAGACGGCAGTCGCTTCCTTGTAATAACCAGACTCCCAAATCCTGAATCATGGTCTCGGCATACGGGCTTTGAAGCGACAGCTTTGGAAGCAATCGTGTATCATCGTTAAGTTACTTACTTACTTTCTTCACTGGCTCAGCGACCCGAAACGAGTCTTGGCCTCCGAAACAAGAGAACGCCACTTCGATCGATCCTGCACTACTTTTCTGCCAGTCCTTGGCCTGAAGTTCTCGCAGATCACTCTCGACGAAGTCTTTCCAGCGATACCTACGTCGGCCTATCGGTCGGCTCTGGTATGCTTTCTTCTCGAGACGATCCTCGTCCAGTCTCTCAAGGTGGCCAAGCCAGCGAAGTCGATCGTTAAGATGAGAGAAATATAAGTGTTAATAACAGACCCGATGTTTCATTGTAGTCAAACAATGTTCCTCAAAGATCAGGTGTCCACGACGCGATTTAAATTTATTATTTAGCAAAACTGAAGGGCCCCTAATGTGCGAGCCTGTGAGCGGTAAGGGATCAGGACGGAGGTCCTGTTACGACGCCGTAAAAATACGTAAGCGACGTGTGAGTATCGGAAGAGTGACTTTTACTTGTTGCGCCAGGGTTCACTCACTAAAACTAAAGTTAATTATCGAATTGTGGAAGGAATTCTCGTGTCAGTTTACTAGCTATCTTTACCGTTGATACATTGTGGCAAGACCGCAGCGATGGTAGCTCGTAAGATACGTGCGCTTTCTATTTGGGCGATTGCAGGTTTGATTCCAAGCACGCCTCTCCGGATTTTTTAAAACGTTGTGTCCATTTCTACCTCTAGCGGTAAAAGAAAAATATCAACAAGAAAACCGGCACGTTTCGGAAATTATTTGGAACTTGTAACCATGCTTTATTCGGTCTGGTCTCCTGCGTCTAAAGGTTTCAAAGGTCAGATAGTCACGTAGGTCAGGACTCCTTACACTAAAAATACACAAGTATTCAGTGGGAGAGCCACGCATCGGCATGAATAGGAAGGCTCAATCTCATCGATCCCACGACCTTTTACATATGAGGTAAGGATACTACCAAGTGAGCCGCCCGCCTATTATTTATACACATACTTTATTTGTAAAAGGCATCAATCTAAAACAATGGCAGTAACACGACAAGAAAATTTCGTAAAAATCTGCGCCGGCATCTGAGAAATCCATTGCAGACGGTGCAATAAGCGTTGAGTACTAAATTCCCGTCTCGGCCTGAAGCTAATGGTGCGTGGGGAAATTGCATAACTTATAGCAATTTTCTCTCCCCCTCTAGGCTGCAGAGACGCATCATTTGCGAGAAGCTGCGCTTACGTCACAGGCAATTATCAAAGACGCTAGTCATAGTGCCTTGCGGATTTGGAATACGCAAATGACTGTTTTTTAGAGCGTACTGAAAATTTCGGTTGTAAGCGATTTCGCGTTAAATTGTGGTTACGTTAACTGCACCGTGCGGACGCATGCAATCGCTATTTTGGCTGTCTCGCTTTGGTAAGCGACGGGGTAGTGTGCAAATGAAGGATAGAACATAGAAGAGTAAGGCATGCCTTATCGCAGTCATTAAAATGAGTTTTAGACTCACCTCAACTACTTATTTCAACCCGCTACTTTCCCAAGAAAGTGTAAATCAATAAATGCAAGATCAGATCATATATGACTTGACCTCTATGTAAATTCTTAAGCAACTTGTGTTATCATGGTTATCGAAATAATCCGTGAGAGAGCCACGATTCGGCATGAATGGGCCGGCTTAACCGGAGTGATACCACGCCCTCACAGAAGACCGGTGTGAAGCATCGCCTGCGCTGTGCTTTCTACAAGTGATTGAGGCTACCGAAGGCCCAATTGGGGGGAAGGGGGTTAAAGGTATCGCATACATTCCCAATTTACATCCGATGCTAATGCGATAGGAAAAATGTAGCATAAGTTTCACTAGTTTTCGCTCAGCTCGGGTCTAAGTTAGCATTAAGGCGACGGGTAGTGCCTACTAGCGACCTAAAACTTTAATTGTTAGTTACTAGGTAATTATTTAATTTTGGAGCTTCAGAATCTTGGCGAATATTATACCTACTTTTTATCATACAAAGGCTATTTTTTTATGTGATAGGTGGCAGACGAGCGGACGAATCCCCAGACGGTAAGCGATTTTCGCCACCCATACACACTCGCAACATAAGCGGAATAACAAGTGCTCTGCCACCTTTTAACCCCTTCAATCACTAGGCGAAATACAGCGCTGCTTAACGGCCGTCTTCTGTGAGACCATGGAGAGAGACAGGAGTATTACTGTCGAGCCGGTCCTTCCTTCCGAAGCGTAGCTGCTCTCTCCCATGGTTACTTTGTGTCGCTGCGCCAGCCTAGACAGTTACTAGCTAACAATATAAATGTATTGGCGTCGCTAGTGTGCCCTACCCTTCGCCTTAAAAACCGCACGGCGTACATGTTATTTGTCGCTTAGCTCACCAGCCGGGGCTGGCGCTAATTCGTTCCCAACCGTTCCCGCATTCGAGTCTTTGTGGCTCAAACACGTATTACGTGCGCACATGAAAAATTTACTCACTTACAGTTACGGTTTAGTTTAAAAGTTTTGGTTTAAGTGTAGGTTGGAAAGTAACACATGTTTCGAGGAATAGTCATGAATACTTTTTATGGTTACTTGGGGTTATAATTATTATAATAACAATAGCATTTGGTAATCAATTAACCTTAAAGGTGCTTCCATGCTGCTGTTTAAAATTTTTACTGCTTACAAAAATTTTTAAAAAAAGTTTCATACATCCTTAACTATTAGGTACCTACTTAATTACAAGTCACAAAACGTGCAGCATTATTTATCGAGTCAACTGTCTCACGGCTTAAAGTAATGTTTACTTTACATTATCTTAGACGGAAACATTTTTTTACATTGTGATCGTATGTTTGTTAATAAATGTTCACTAACGTTTGCAAATATTTTTAAATATCATTGTGGCAGCATCTCAATGTACCTTCATATTTCTAACAAAAGGACCAAAAATGTATTAGACGAGAATATCCAAACCTTATTACGGATGCTGTAGGTAGTAGGTACTGTTATTTATATCCCATTACTGATGATATCATTTCAGTGAATAGACGTCCACTGCTGGACGTAGGCCGCCCCCAATGATCTCTACACAGACCGATCCTGAGCCGCACGCATCCCATAATTTAAGTATCTGATTCCCTAGAATAGAGTAAAATCACAAAACTCTTTTATCACAACAATGGTGTCTGTTGATAACATTTTAGCAACTATTTTGTTCCGTCAAAAACTTATCACATCTGTAACAAATACATAATCCTCAAACATTTGAATGAACCAATGTCTTATTTACGAACATACGTCCTGCCTGGAAGATAAAATTCTCAAACGCGACACGTAATGGCTCCAATTTAGGGTTGCCGGTTTTCATTCTAAATTCTATAGTATACTATACCTATGTATTCGTATCATATACAATTCTTAAATAAATGTAGATTTACCGAAAGGATTAAACCACCTTCTTTCTCCTCTACTCTTCTATCTAATATTCTTTACCTGAAGGTTTTCCGGAGATCGCTCCCAGCCAGGTGATGAGACCGCCTCAATAATTGTACACTGGATATCTGTACACCTAGTTTTAATACAGTATATTTTGCAATAAAGAGTATATATCTATTTATCTATGCCATTTCTTGAAACGTGGATTGTTCGGCGCCAAACATTATGTACGTAAACGCCGCTATTAGCAGCAGGCGAGCAGTTTTTATTTTTTTATCCCTAAATAATAATATTAATAAATTATTTAGCTGAGCATTCTTGGATTAAGATTGGTTGAATCTTTTCTAAGTTGTACCTACTTATAACTTGTCAGTGATCTAATACTGTTGCAAAAATAAACTACGAAAGAAAGAAAGCTTACTTTTGTCACGCAGCGCAATACTATTTGATACATATTTTCAAAAATAGCAATCGATTTTATGTGAAAATCTATTTAAAAGTCTCTAGGGTCCGTATCGATTTTCGGGGAAATCGGTTCAGATGAGCCATCCCTGCTCCAAAGCCGGCATTATTGATACGGCATGCTTGTCACGCCTCTCCAAAATCGTCAATCGCCGCTTTTGCATGCCCCCGGCAAGCGGTACCTGGAAACCTACTGACATATTGTTTGTGTAGACAGTTATGAATTAGTTCAGTCACGCAAAAAGAATTGCTTCTTGGCTTTGACTATCGCAATACGTATTGGTGTAATTTTTTATTTTGGATGTAACTGCCAATAGGTTACATTTTATATTCTTGTTTATTTTTTACAAGACATAATTTACGGTCTGGGTCAATCTGGTATTTGATTTGGAATAGTACCTAGGTACCTATAATCACTTCAAATTATACCATCAGGTTAGCATTAGTTAGGTAGGTGTTATCTTTAGTTAAATAAGAGATCTCGTAAATACACAGCTCACATACGCTCAAAACATACACACTTCGCGTCATAAATATCTAACCATCGTGTAATCACTGACACGTGCTCAGTTTAGAAGCCTATAAGTAAATATACAAGTACCTATCGGTGTTCCAGTAATAATTCTCAGAACTGTTCGATTTTAATTAAGCGTTCTAGAAAACCTGCCAATTTCCTCAAAATTAGGAAAATTTATGTTGTTTTTCTTGTACAAGCACAAGATTATAAGCGAGCAAAAACTTTTTTTAATTAAGTATTTTTTCGTAGAAGTGCTTAAAGTCATCAAGCCATCTCTTTCTGGGTATGCCTCTTGGAAGACGTCCATTGCTGGCTGCCAATGAGTGACCATCTTATTCCATTTCTCCGGGTGCATCTTACAAACGTGGCCAGCCCAGTTCAATTTGAGTCACTTGGCAAACCATTGCTTTAAATTGAGTCCAATCGAAGCTTTTAAGGCCCAGGCCTTTGCAGCAGTGGGACAATGTAGGCTGAATAAAAAAAAATCGTAAATAATATATCAGCTCACATCCCCCCACTGTGAGGCCTCTTCTCTATCACGCCACTGTCTACGACCCCCAGCCAGTCTCATCCATTGTTTCCCGACTACCATTACAATATCATCAGACCAACGGGGGAGGGATGTGAAGTAAGGTTCTTCAACCCGTCCTCATGTCTCCTCCCCACTCTGGCGATGAGGGAGCGTCGCTGGGGTTTAGTCGGTATGCCTCCGGTCCCACCCGGAGGAGAGCCCGACATAACCCGCCTGCCCCCCGGCAGGAGGGTATGCATAAGGAGTCGCAAGACCACGTTGGCCCACTTCGGGTCAGCGGCATTCCCCAGCGTCAACAAAAAAAAGGTGGTCTACCCACAGGACGTCGTATTCGTAAATAATATACAAATATGTAAACATCAACGTCAGATGAAGATATGTTATGTAATACATTTCATGACTTTGCACTCCATATTCGGTTGATTGTTTCCTATTCCCCGTTGAATACCAAATAGATAAAGTATTCGAATATACGTAGCACCTACATATTATACTGTATGATATCACGTAGTCGATCTCAATAAAGGTTGACTATGTCTGTGTAAAGCCATAAAATTAGTTTTTGGGATTTTCCTTTGACGCCAACCTGTTGTGGCACCGGCGGAGTCACACATCAAAGTATACAAGACTGTCAAAATTCTTCAATCGACTCTGTTTTTACGGACATAATCATTAGGTTGAATATCAAATGAGTAAATTTGACAGGTTGTGGTAACCTGACGCGTGGCTGACTGTACTCATACATCTTTGCAGGGATAATTTATGCTACTATAGCCCATTCATGACGAAGAGAGCTCTACCATGGTTAAAACTTCGCGGTAAGCGATTGCCGCCGCCCATAGACAGCTTTAACACCAATAGAGTCACAAGTGCGCTGCCAACCTTTAATCTTCTTTATTCAAATCTAAAGCAGGCTACTATTAAACCCAATATGTATGTACTAATGTTGTAAAAAATAAATAAAGTCATCGAAAATCAAATTATTTTACTGGACGTTTTATTTAATCCGAAATGTTTTTTCGTTTCCAATAAAGTTAGTAACACACAATGCTAAAAAATATGTCAGAATCATAACATGTCTGGACACCTCTTTGGTCGTTTTTTTTTATATTTGATTGAATTTAAATCGAAATGTAAATGATGCAATATCCCTCCAGCGCTGTAGTATTTAAATATTTAAATTTAAGCAATAAAATATTCTATTGGAATTATGTCTATGTTCGTTGAAATACAACTATTGTGTTGACTTAATTTTATTTATTTATGAAAAATGTTTTTTAAATCTTAATTGTGGAAATAATTCTTCGATAAAACGAGTGTATAATAAACATGTATCTAAATAGACTAATATATTACTATACTCAACGGGACATAACATGGAACTGTTAATACCGCCGGATAGGAAGGTTGGCAGCGCACTTGTAACTCCACTGGTGTGGCAAGTGTCCATGAGCGGCGGCAATTGCTTACCATCAGGTGATCCGCCTGCTCGTCTGCTACCTATCACATAAAAAAAAAGGATCTTATAAAATCTCCTATTTTGTGTCCTAGTCTGTCCATTAAAGTGTATTAATGGTATTAATTTAAATACTTTCAACTATAAAATAGTATTAACGGAATAACGAAACTCAATTTTCGGGAATTGATAATCTGTTTAGAACAGCTCCATAATATTATGTCTCATTAAGATATTGATAAAAAGGTTTATAAGGATTGATTGATAAGGATCGATTTAAGTGTACTGCTTGGCTTCCAGTTACACACACACACACACACACACGCGGTTAAACACAGCGTAGGCGCTGCTTCACGCCAGTTTTTTGTGATGCCGTGGTATCACCCCCGGACGAGCCGGCCCATTCATGCGGAGGCGTGCTGGCTAGTGTTGCTCATGGTCATGGACAAGACCATTGGCATTGCATTCGCTTACCATTAGTTAAACCGTCTGCTTCTTTGATACCTATCTATAGTACTATTTATAAAAAGGTAATTTTTGAAGGTATCGACCAACCTTAAATAAAAACCGAAGGCGAAACACTAGACACTAGCGCGGTGCAATCGATACCCAGCGCCATCTATTGGTGAGTGGAACTAATATCCCGAAACGAAGTGAGGGCGGGTCACAAATAATAACAAAAGCTTGCCAACGTTTATTCCCACAAAAAATGTTCTATTAAAAATAAAGATAACGGCAGGCCAGCCGTTTATGGATAATCTTTAAAATAAAGTTAGTACGTGCCCGCTTACCCTGGGTTCTGCCAAATGGTGCAACAACAGATTTTTGTAATGTCCTGTATTGGTGAGCCGGGTCTGGCTTCCAGCCAATTCGGTCATCGATTTACAAGTTCACTTTATGTTTTCCTGATACTTTGCGGAAGACGAAAAACTAAACCCGTCAGACTATTCCGTTGTTCCCGCTCAGTATGAGATCTGGTGAAAAATAAACGCCTGCATCTGATATTAAATCTGTATACAGGTTGTTTCTTTTAGGATGCCAAGCGGATGTCTGTCTATAGATAGAACAGACTTTGGGGCACCTGAAGTACATACTCCCATACGATCATTTTTCCAAATTTTGGAGAATTCCTTAATAATTTAACAGCTTAAAAAAATTACATATAAGAAACGAAATGGTTTTTTCAACTTTTATACAGATTTGTTAAATGTAATTGTGGACATATTACGCGATAGACGAGAGTAAGACGATATAAGACGATCTAGAGTATCTTTTAGAAAAAAAAATGTAATAATAATTGCATTAATGGAATAAAATGACTTACTTATCTCAATTTAAAAAAAAAGGTCGATTTCGGACAAAACAAGCAAAATTTTAACAAAAAAGTAGACTGCAGATTTATTATTTTTAAAAAATAAAAGATTGTTTTCTTGAAATAAAACGTGCCAACTCAAGAACATATGCTAGTCTTCCTCCAGGGCCCAATGTTTTTTTCCACCCTGTATATTTCTTCACCGCATCTTAGACTACCTTATTCCTATGCAGATAACTATTCTATGAGATTTAAGTGTAGTGGAAATACTTGGCTATTGCTTTGCAAAGTGGCATTGCCAAGTCGATTAAGGAAATCCTGGAAGGCGTGAGGAAGTGCAGATAGTATATTGTTTCTTGAATCAGCACTTCCACTATGTGAGCAAATATTTTTTTCTCACTTGCCAATTGGCAATTGCCAAAACTCACTTCTTAAATATCTATACTATTTTTAAATATATAACTTCTATAGACAACGACAGGGTTTATAGGTAAACCGAAAACACGAAACGCTAGCGCGACGTAAACGACGCCCTACACCATCTATTGGTTCATTTTTGAACTACTTTCCCGAAGCAAAGTGAGGGCAGGCCACGTGTATTAAATATTTCTGTTCTCTGATATCTCTGACACAAGTATTTAAGCTACTAAGTAGGTACGCAGTGAGGTCAATGTGTAAGATGTTGTATGAGTTTATTGTTATTGCAGTGCGTGGCTGTTTCATCCTTGACGTAAAATTTTATCCCATCAAAAACAATACTTGTCAAAAAAACCAAGTCTCGCAACTACCGTAAAAAGTTGTGAGATCCATGTTTTGCCAAGTCGGTTATTCATTTATTGACTTGGCAATCGCATTAAACAACCGAATCAATTTAATGCATTACTTGTGGGGTATATTGTGTTTTAATGTGATAAGGGGGGATAGGGGGTCAAAAGTGTAGAAGCGCACTTGTGCGTTCCGCTTGGATTGGAGGTGACTATGGTCGGCGGCGGCAAATGACCATTAGGTAATCCGTCTGTCACTGTACGATTTGTAATTGAAATGAAATCAAAATAGTTTATTTGTGTCCACACAGAACACTGATGAAGGCAAGTATACAAGTATGTTTACCACTAGTTTGGAATGTAGTTTTCTGCCGAGTAAAAAGCAGTAAGAAACTCGACAGTCTATTTCGCGTTCACGATATAACAGGATATAACAGATGTATCAGACAGAAACAGAAAATAAAATCACTTTCATAACTTGGAGCATGTTGAAGTAAAAAGAAGAAGAGTAAAATAAAAATGGCGGTCGGCTGGTTCTCATTTTATTGTGCAACTTGAGAAAAAGTCAAATTATGTAGGCGTGTTGATGTTATGACTTCGAAACAACTTACTTGGAAAGTTTGAATTTGGTATTGAGAAATCTATTGGTTCGTCTAATACGTCGTTACTTTTTATATTCGAAGAAAGTTTGTTTACAGCGATACTTCAAATATTACTTAAAGGGGTATAGGGTGGTTTTGATTGACGACTCAAATGTTTTGAAACAGGGTGACGGTTTTGTCACAGTTTTATCTATGGGAGAGCGCTTGGGCATGAATTTGCCGGCTCCACCGGAGTGATACCACGGCCTTATAAAAGTACGGCCTGAAGCAGAGCATGCGCTGTGTTTCGTCGAGTGAGTGAACTGTGGGAGAGCCACGCTTCGGCTGAATGGGCCGGCTCGACCGGAGTGATACCACTGCCTCACAAAAAACCGGCGTGAAGCAACCCCTGTGCTGTGTTTCGCCGAGTGAGTGAGGGTACAGGAGGCCCACTCGGGGGGGAAGGGGATAAAAGGTTGGCAGCGCGCTTGTAACTCCACTGGTGTTGCAAGTGTCAATGGGCGGCGGCAATTGCTTACCATCCGGTGATCCGCGTGCTCGCATGCTACCTGTCACATAATAAAAAGGGAAGGTACCGGAGGCCCTATTGGGGGAGGGGGTTGGCAACGCTCTTGTGACTTCTGGTGTTGCGGGTGCCTACGGGCGGCGGCAATAAAAAAACAGATAGCTTAGAGGCAAACGCATAACATCCTAGACCTCATCGACGCTTTCTATTAGGTGCGACTGTGGTCAAACGTTATCGTATCATCGATAAAAAAATATTTGATAAGTCATATTGTCAGTATTCATTTGGCAATGGTAAGAAGTCGCTCTTTACCTGTGTAACTGTAGCACCCAAACTGTAATACGTCTCGTCAGCGGACTTACTGCCTATAGATTGTCTGTGCTACAGGTGAGCTTTAATCAAATTTGCAAAGTCTACGAAGCTACGACCATTCATGCTACGAATGACCTACGTACTACGAATAGACTACGGACGGACCAGAGAGAGCGTACAACGAATATGTCACGTAATGAACGAGAATATCGTATACGAACAAAAGAGATGCACAACGTATGCAAAAAGGACAAGGATAAAGATTCGATAAATGAGTTTCATTTCATTGACTTCGAACAGATTACGAATGGAATGTGATACCAACAGCATGACTAATCAAGTCGTAGGAATGCCTTTGCAGTTCATGTGTTTCCTTCTTCTTACAATCCTGGGTTTTTAGGCGGGAGTGTGAAACGGCATCTCAGCAGGCTTTCAGGGTGAGGATGACAATCTGAATTGGTACATTGTTTGTTATTTGTGCCTGTCAATCTCATATTTGGATCTCACGGCCGCTTACCATCAGGCGGAGTGCTCAATATAAAAAAAACTGTCCCTAAAAAAGGCTGTTCGTCAAAAAAAAATTACTTCAATAACCGTCTCATATGCTTGTTAAGGGGCTATATCGATGAAACTAGCGCCGCCAACCTATTTATCTGATTGTGACGACAATATGATATTTTTTAAGAAAGTAATACATTACAGACTTAGATAAAAGTAGATTGGATTTTTCAAGATGCAATACAATCTTTATAACTCGCGACAAGTAACAATAATATTATTTATTGCTGAAAACGGCCACTTTTAGCGATAATTAACATTATTGTTACTTGTCGCGTGTTTTGTATTTAATAGCAAGTAAAGAATTTTGTATTTGTATTGCAACTTGAAAAATCCAATTTACTTTTATCTAAGTCTGTAATGTTATAATTTCTTCAAAAATATCATATTTTCGCCACAATCAGTGTAAATAGGTTGGCGGCGCTAGTTTCGTCGATATAGCCCCTTAATATTATTTGTAAATCACATGATCAACTAGCAACAAGTAACCGTAACATAAACAATTCTTATTTACTAAGCACCTTCTGGCTTCCAAAAAGCAATCGACAAGAAAATATTTCACTTGACTAATGAACGGACGAAAAGTCAAATGTTGCGAAGATTTCTCACAACAAGATAGGCTGACGGTGAAATATCGACATCATTAATTGAATCACAATATTGCTTTAACGAAACAAAAGCTGAAGGATGCTGCTGCGGATGACAAATTTGTTTCCTTGGGGCATCAGTTGCTTACGAAATTTGATGGGACCCCCCCTCCACGATCCGCGATACCAAATAATAAATTGGATCCGGAATAGAGACCGGCTTAAGATATAATTTTATATTTTTCTTGATTTGTCTTTTAGGGTTCCCGTAACTCTTAAAAAAATCTTGTTTAGACTTTTCTTCCGAGAAACATTCAGTCACAGTAAGAAATATTTTTGATGATGAGTGAAGATGGAATTGTCTAACGTATCTATTCTATTCTATACATATAATAAAAATGTAAAAAAGCTGTGTCTGTACATTGAAGATATTTATCTCAAAATAACTTAGGACGACTAAAAAACAGTAACAGAACATGAATCAATGATTTTTAAAATTTTTGTCTGTCTGTTTGTCTGTTTATCTGTTTGTCTGTTTGTCTGTTTGTTCGCGCTAATCTCAGAAACTACTGAACCAATTCGAATGAAACTTTTTTTATTGTATAGCTGTAATATCAGGGCAACTTATAGGATATATTATATTTTGAAGACCAGGCTCCTTGATGTAGAACCACAACAGCCCAGCTAAACTATAAGAGGTAGGTCAATGGCACTTTAACAAAAGTTGTTTAGATTGATGAGCATTTTATGATGCCATGAAAAAAATCAAAGATCATGGAACATCTGGTTTGGAACTCTAAGAGCCCAGCTCCACTATAACAAATATGGAATGAAATGGAATGGAAAATTGTCAAATGTGATGAGCATTTTTGGATGAGATCTTATAAGGAAGGATATTCCAAACTTAAACCCCTAATGGAGCAAAAAGGGGGTTCCAAGTTTGTTCATCTTTAAGCCAAGAGTCATAAAGTTCACGCAAACGAAGTTGCGGGCGGCCACTAGTTATTAATAAAAAACTTGTCCTTATTTGTATTTTTTTACTAAGCATAAAAAATATACATACCTATATTACAATAATATCTGATTTTGAGAAAAAAAATGCTGCACTTTTTGTAATATTTACAATAAGATTATCAATATCTTCTGTACAGACTTAAACTGTTTTTTTTTACGTGATAGGTGGCAAAGTTATAAGTGCGCTGCCAATCTTTAACCTCCTTTACCCCCCCCTGTGGGCGTCCGGTACCCTCACTCAGATTATATTATCAATATCTTCTGTATAGACTTAATAAATAAATAATAATGTACTGAATAAATTATTTCTATTCTATTCTATTCTACTTAAACTGTTTTTTTTTACGTGATAGGTGGCAAACGAGCAGACCTAAGCCTACCTAAGTAAGCGATTGCCACCACTACCACCCATAGACACCTGCAACGCCGGTAGAGTTATAAGTGCGCTGCCAATCTTTAACCTCCTTTACCCCTGTGGGCGTCCGGTACCCTCACTCACTCGAAGAAACACAGCGCAGGCGCTACTTCAAGCCGCTTTTTTTTTGCTATGCTGAATAGAAAAAACTTTTATTTGAGTAAAGAATATTTCTATTTCTATAGCTACGACGTATGTTCAGCAGAACTATCATTTATTTATAATAAACTTAAGCCAGCTCCCGGCATGTTCCATCAGACGGGATGAGTTTCATTAGCATAAATTCCTGCAACGCCCGTGATCTCAGCTCTCGAAGGTAATGCGTCTCAACTTAGTTCGGGATTCCTTACTCTTCTGGGTCCATTCATTGCAGGATTCAAGACAGCATTCCTAAGCTTTTTTCCGATCAAATCCCTAGGATATTGACGAAGAAATCTACTCCTATACAGTCAAGTAAAGTATCAGCCTATATACAGTCCGACTGCAGCGGAAAGGCCCTAATCATAGAAATTTATATAATTTATAGTCTATACAGTGGAAACTAAATTTTAATCATGGGATGGCCACGCTTCGGCATGATTAGGCGAGCTCCACCGGAGTAATACTCACAGAAATACAAATATAAATAGTTTTATTTTTCCTAAGAAAATGTAGCATTGTTGAGTATTACAGTAGGCCACCCCCCCCCACACACAAACAGATAGGTAGGTTGGTAGTAAGGTGACAGAAGACCGGCGTGAAGTATCGCCTGCATTGCATTTCGTCGAGTGACTGAGGGTACTCGGAGGCCCATTGGGAGAAAAGGCGGTTTAAAGCTGGCAACGCACTTGAGACTCTACTGGTGTTGCAGGTGTCTATGAGCGGCGGCAATCGCTTACCACATAAAATAAAGATACAAACAGTATACCTACTTTATACGAGTATGTTGTAGTTTGTGTATTTGATTTCATAACATACACTTTTGTTAATCTCTCCGGTCGGTATCGGCGCGGACGTGCGCGCGATAAATCTTGGGTCGTACGAAATGTTAATGGCATGCACCTGCTGTGGAGCGTTCGCCGAGTTTAGACGGTCTCTGAGAGCTGACGGAAACATTTAGGGAAACCTCTCCCAAATAACTGCCTTATTTTCTGCTGCAATACACGATAGATAACGTTTATTGGCCACAAAGGCAAAACAAATAATTAAAGTATACTTAGTAGGTACAATAGTAGTTAACAGTTACAGATGAAACCTAGTCTGTTTTTTATGGAAGACGAGCAGACGGATTACCTAATGGTAAGCGATCGCCGCCGCCTATAGATAGTTGCAACACCAGTAGAGTCACAAGTGCGCTGCCAACCTTTAACTCCCTTTCCCCGCGTTACAGAACAGCAAAAACCTAATGGTTTGAGGCTTTCATGATGGCGTTCTTCAGCTGATAGGTTTTTTTTGGCTGCTTTGCGTCTTTGTGCGGACGCAGTCAATTCTGCCATGTCAAGATGATAAAGAGACACAGGGAATGGTAAAATTGCCCGGTGATCTTAACAAATCAGCTATTAGGATTGACGATACAAACATATCGAATTAGTCAAAGTCGCACATGGCATCTGATAGCAGATATCATTTGCAGTCTAAGACTCGTGTAGTTCTTCCCAGTTTTTCCTCTGACACCATATTGTATGGTATGCTTGATTGAGAGAAAAAGTATTGTTTTCATGTTTATTCCATGTAACTGTACGATTAACCGTTATTTTAATTTCGTTTTCAAAGTAGCAGATCTTTTTTGGAATACTGTGCATTCCCCTGGCAAGTTATGGGACACGTCCTTTACCTGTACCTACTGTGGAGACTCAGAGGTCGTAGTCCAATGAGATGGTCGAACCAAGTACGCTCGATGCTGGACACCAAGCTTTATGATGCCCTCCAGATTGCAAAAGACAGAAGCAGATAGAAAACCATTATAGGGGAAACACTGAGATCCAATGGGAGGAATCACGACCCTCACTATGAGGAATACGACTGGAGGAGGAGGATTTACTGTGTAAGCGCAAAATTTGACCCAGTAACTCATGGTTCGGACATGAGTTTTTTTTTATGTGATAGGTAGCAGACGAGCAGGCGGATCACCTGATGGTAAGCAATTGCCGCCGCTCATGGACACCTGCAACAACAGTGGAGTTACAAGTGCGCTGCCAACCTTATATCCCCTTCCCCCCGGGTGGGCCTCCGGTACCCTCACTCACTCGGCGAAACACAGCACAGGGGCTACTTCACGCCGGTTTTCTGTGAGGCAGTGGTAACACTCCAGTCGAGCCGGCCCATTCATGCCGAAGCGTGGCTCTCCCACAGTGTATTTGACATCGCAGATACAATTGCATTTAGAACACAAAAGCCGATCAGGAATACTATTCACGTGTTTCATGTAGCGCATTTAATTGAATAAACAAATATTTGAGCCAGTGGAGTGCCGAACGTTATTACAGTCACCTACTCATACTTGTATATGGCAACACATGTATGCAGCATAAATTTCGGTCCTGCGTTAAAATTAGAAATGTAAGCTCTGTACCGTGAAATATGTGCCTTTAAAATTTACCCAGCATTATATTTGTTCCCGCTTACGCCAACAATTGTTTTATTCGTAAACAAAGCAGCTAGTATACTGTTTTTTTGTTAAATGGACCCGGTGATACACCTGCTCTTTTCGGGTGGGATTTATGCAGAGTACGCAGTGATAAATAACAATCATAATAATTTTCTGATATTGTTATACAAAAACGTAATTCTTGCGTACCACATCCTATTCCGGTTGTGTTTGCGGGTCAAATAGTATTTGTTGAATTTTTCTACGAGCTTTACATTTATATTTTTGATTGTCTTCTTTTATGTATCACGCTATGCCTAGGATATTTTATTACTGCGGATTTGGTGTATATTTAAAGAGGGGTTTAAAGATAATGTTACTCTTAATTGATATCAAAAAGATAAATATCTACAGACAAAGACAACGCTTTAAGTTAAGGTCCCGGGTTCGATTTCCGGTCAAGTCAATTTAGAAAACTACATTATCTAAGTTGTCTTAGGTTTGGATGTTCTAGGTTGTTGCTCCCAGTAAATTATCGTTATCTGGTATGCATAGTACAAGGGTTGCCCTAGTTTGAGACCAGGTTGATTGGTGTGATTGTCTGGCGCAAAATTTAACCGAAAATACTAAATACTAGCACGATGTATTCAACGTCCAGTGCCATCTACTAGTTCAGTTTGGATTTACCGTCCCGAAGCAAAGTTATAAATAGGTCACAAGTGCGCTGCCATCCTTTAACCATCACTCGCTTAATGAAATACAGCGCAGTCGCTGCTTTACGCCGGACTTCAGTGAGGCAGTGGTATCCCTCCGGTAGAGCTGGCCCATTCATGCCAAAGCGTGGCTCTCCAGTTTGCTAGGCGCACATTTTTATCCACTAAATTACCATCTATCATCTCAGCTCAATTATTCAGTATCTTCATTAATGACTCCTCTCTGGTGCTATTTAGATATTTAAGTCAAACTTAAATACCCATTCTAGAACATTTACAAAGCTTAATCAATGTTAAGTCAAATAAATAGTGCCAGTTAAATTGGAGTGACTTCGTATTGAATTGATGACTGGACTCAATGGCAAAAGCTGAAATTAAATTAGGCACATTTGAATAATTCACTTTCTCGAGTTACTATTATTTTGCGAATTAAATTCCGCTCCTATGTTTTGTGGAATAGAATTTCTAATTATGGAGAATGAATGAAACACCCAGATATTATTTTGTGGTAATAAATTGTACGGCATAATTGGCAGTGTTTTTACTGATAATTTGCTAAATTCGTTTTAATCTGTTACTAAGCTATTTGGCATTTTCATAGAGGGTTTTTGTAAATTATGGCTTACGAATCCTACAAATTGGACAGCAAGCAAGCAGCTACTACGTACGATCACGCTTTATCATTTATTTATTTATTTAAGCCTTTATTCCTCTGACAATAATGTATAAAAAAGTAAATAATTTTAAAATTTCTATATTATTACTCTATCTTGCTTTTAGGTTGTCCCTTGACAGCCTCCTCCATGATCTTCCATTTGTCACGTAGACCTGCCGATCTCCTCCAGCCCTTAGGTAGATCAATCTCCCATCGCCTAAGTGGCCTTCGATACATTATTATAAACTACCGGCCGCCCGCGACTTCGTACGCGTGAAGTTAATTATTGACACTTACCGTCATATTTTGGACAATCCACACAATATATTTTTATAAATTGTAGCCTATGTGTTATTCTGATGTGGCAAAGTTTCATTCAAATCCATTCAGTAGTTTTTACGTGAAAGAGTAACAAACATCCATACATCCATACAAACTTTCGCCTTTATAATAGTAGTAGGATTATAAAATTAAATTGATACCTACATAAAATTGGTTCACATCTGTTCTAGGAAGCTATGAAAGACCGAAAGATATTTTGTTCATTTTTAATACAAAGCTTTGTATTTGAACGGGTACGGGCCCAAAAACGTAATATTCCTCAAGTTAAACAGCACCATGAGATAGCCCGTAGCGCACGTAGCATACAAGCTAGATCCACAAAAGAATCAAAGATAGAGAAATGAGGATAAAACTGGAAGTGACTATTAAGATAAAAGAAGGTAGACATAAAATATTTTTATATTACTTGAAGTACCTATGGTTAAAGAGCATTATAAACACTCAGTACCTGCTCCGCTTACTCATCCAAACCATTATTTTAATTCATTAATAGGGCATGTTGAAGAGAGTTAAGCCTCAGAGTTTTTACATCGCCGCTCACGCAAACACGCGTTCAAAATAAGTGTTAACTAGTGATTTTTGGAAATAAATAAACATGAAATCCTGAAGAGAGTACACAAGTTGTTATAAAAAAACCAAACGGCGTAGGTCAACAAGGTTGTTAATAGCAAAACTCGATTTTCGATTTCAACTCTCCAAAGAAAGTGTTCTTTGGAGAGTCGAAATATTTTTTGACGAATTCCAAAAAGTCGTAGAGCGAATGTTTTATGGACGGTAGAAGACGTGGTTAAAAGGATGTATATGTCTGCTGGCAAACCCTGTATACTACATAAACATAGTGTGTTTTTACGTCTCTCTTCACCGCGCACTGTAAAATTGCCTAGAACCAGCTGCTTTTGATGGTGTTTCTCAGCAGATACGACCTAGTGATCTTCAAAAACAGGGCTGATTCCTTCCTTCACATCTGGCAACGCGTATGTGATGCCTCAAGTGTTGCGGATGTCTACTGGCAGCGGAGATCACTTACCTTCAGGTGCGATGCTCTTTTGTCCGCTATAACGTAACAAAAAAATTTTTTGAGTGATAAACAAAAATAGTCGCTTCTAGTATCCTATAACTAATGTTCTAAACCTCCTGAAATCCCATCTCGTCCGGCTGCGCTGCAGTTTAATCAGCTCTATTCTTTCCCGGTATCTCCTGTTATCTAAAGTTAAGCTGGACAAAAGTTTTCAATCAAGATGTAAGGGGGTAAAGGACATACTAATAGTAGCATGTACGGAAACCTGAAGGTAAAGTAGAATGACCGTAAAAAAAAAGCACTGGTGACCTTCAAGAAAATACGCGGTGATGGCAGGTGGAACAAGGTTATGACCGAGTTGTGTCTTAGGAACGGCAGGCGAAGTCCAGGTCGTCCGGTGGCACGATGAGTCGACGACATCACCGCTATACTATATAGTTAATGTAAAATAACAGATCCAGATTTCCAGGTTGTGTCAGCGATGAGAATATTATTTTCTTTACATTCTTGTGTAAAGTTTGTAGAAAAGTCGATATTTGAGCAACTCAAAAGATTTTTACCCGAATAAAATCGAAAACTTGTCTCAGGACATTTTTAGGAACTCTCGCCTAAGGGGTCGCGAAGAAGCCTTTAACAAGATGGCCCCTAAAAGTTTTGTAGAGTACGAAAAAACGTAGTAACTTTGATTGCAACACGAATGGTTTTCTTATACACTACAAAACTGTGATTATGACAAAAAAAAATTACGATCATACACGATATGGAAGCTACCTTAATTATTTTTGATTTCCTTTCCATAACCAGGACAATTTTTGAGGTAGCTCGCAGACGGAAGAACGGACATGGCCAGATTACGAGTATCAGGATTCTTTGTGGACTACTGGACCTTGAAACCGATGCTTTCAGTTATTTTTTTCCAGTTATGACAGGCATTTGCGAGATATTACTTAACCTACTAAACCTTTATAGCTTATAAAAATTCAAAACTCTTTAACTGCTCCTACATCATTGGCTAGTTTCATCTTAATAAATTCTTCTACTAATTAGTTAAGTCTCAAGTTGGCAGGAATTTACCACAATGGTAGGTTTGTTATGTTTATTATCTTCGAAGTTTTGTAACAAGTTTTATTAGATACCTAATTGCCAAATCAGATCTGATATTTTATTATTTAGGTTTTTAAGGGCGCACCCAACCGTGAAAGGGTTATTATAAGACTTTAAAATGTTTCTACAAAAACAATGCGAATGAGATGTTTTTCAGTGGTAAAATATCCTAACTAATATTATAAATGCGAAAATAACTTTGTCTGTCTGTCTTTCTGTCTGTTACTCTTTCACGCCAAAACTACCGAAGAAGCCGAAACTTGAAGAAATTTGGTATATACAGATGGTTTAGACCCTGCGAAAGAACATAGGTTACTTTTTACTGCGAAAAAAGGGTTGTAAGGATTTAAAAAGGGGAGTGAAAATTATTAAATAATTAAAAATGCTATCGAAAGATACTATCTCACGCGGACGAAGTTGCGGGCAACAGCTAGTAGTCTATAATAATAGGATTTTTTACATTACCTTAGTGAATGTGATTTGGAAACTTGCTTCCAAACGCATGATGCGCAGGCACTCCAGTTTTCTGAGGGCGAGGTCTTTCCAGTTAAACCAATCCATTTGTCGCTCTCCCTTAGTTAACGGCCCTCTTAAGATAAATGTATTATGATTAGGACGAGACTTGTGTATCTGCTCTCTTATACCTAGAATCTTTGTGATCTGCCGTTCAATAGAATTTATTTCAGTCTTTAAGTTTAATTAACTCTATTTGTTAAGATTTAGTTTAGCTTTTCTCTTTTTGTGCGAAAACAAATTTTATTGCCGATAAGATTTAGGTTCAAAGTTAATTTTTGACACAGGCTTGATTCGTTACACAAAGGACTTAGTTTCCATTTATAGGTCTATCCCCGGGGTATGATTTATGATCACTTTGTATTATGTTCGAACAAAACCTAGTCTGGTTCTCGCAATTTAGGAATGCTGAAAGCTACACAAACTCGGTGACGGCCAGTGTTACAACATCCGTTATTTCTTGATGTTTGTCATCAGATTTCGCCACGCTTCGGCATGAATGGGTTCGACCGGAGTGATACCACTGCCTCACAGAAAATCGGCGTGAAGCAGCCCCTGTGCTGTGTTTCGTCGGGTGAGTGAGGGTACCGGTGGCCCACTCGGAAAGGGGAAGGGGATAAAAGGTTGGCAGCGCACTTGTAACTCCACTGGTGTTGCAAGTGTCCATGGGCGGCGGCAATTGCTTACCATCAGGTGATCCGCCTGCTCGCCAGCTACCTATCACATAAAAAAAAAAGATTTTATTTCAGACTAGCCGCCCGCTCTCTCTTTGTTTCGGGACTTAACTTAGACCAGTACCAATGAATGGCGTTGGGATTCAATTACATCTGCAAATAAAAGTGTGTCGCTGCAAAATATAAGTGCAAACTTACCTGAACCATAATCTACTGACTACTTCATTAAAAGCTAAATGCATCGGAATATCACATTCTGAAAACGTTATTTTCTTCTCAAATATTTGTGAATTACGTTCAAATTTTATTTCAATAAAAAAGACATGGAATTTCATCTGTCTCATTCCGTATATTTGTTCCCTTACGTGTCATGCCGTTCAACGTTGCTATCACAGACCTCAGTCGCGTTCGTTCAACATGACCCAACATATTAATTTTATGCGTGTCTCCAAGCAAAATTCCGAAGAGGAAAAAATCACTTTTTTCTTATCTACCCCACACGTGGTTCTGTGAGGTTTGTTAAAGAACCTTATTTTGTCATACAAAGGGCCCGTGCTTTGGAATAATGAGGTTCTCTGGCAAGTACGCTCGAGGCGTTCTTTCTATTTTAGACTTGACGCTAGGGCCTCGTGAGATGTGAGGCTGTATTAACTGAAACTAATTGGGGAGTAAACAAACTTCAGCTTTGAGAAAAACGCTTCTAGTCTATTGAACAGAGCATCAGCTTTCGGAACTGGGTAAGCGTTTTGGTGTTTTATAGAAGTACAAAAAATATCAATAATTTTGTTGTGAAAGAAATCATGTAATCTAACTACTATTCTGTGTTACTTTGATAACCTTAAGTATCTTATTTTTTTGTAACTTAATTATGAAAATAATCCTACCACCGGTGTAGCTGCTGTTATAACGCAGTCGAAACGTCAAGCAGCAAGTTTTTTTTTATGTTATAGGTAGCAGACGAGCAGGCGCATCACCTGATGGTAAGCAATTGCCGCCGCTCAGGGACACTTGCAACACCAGTGGAGTTACAAGTGCGCTGCCACCTTTTATCCCCTTCCCCCCCGGGTGGGCCTCCGGTACCCCCATTCACTCGGCGAAACACAGCACAGGGGCTGCTTCACGCCGGTTTTCTGTGAGGCAGTGGTATCACTCCGTATCAAATGCTAGAATCTTTAAATTTCCTCGCGTTTTGTCCCTTTTATATATAGTATTTGAACTTAATCATTAATTGATAGTTAATGACATTCGATAGTATAGTATACTTTTACGATATTTAATTATTACATGAATAAAATGAGACACCGTCTGCCACAAGTCTTTGCGTTTAGTAGCCTATTACGATCTAATATTATTTCAGTTAACCTGTTCCATAAATACATTGTAGCACGAAGCAAATATTCCTTTATCCGTCGTTCATCTTTATGTGTCTGAGAATCTGATCGGCTCTCGGCAGAAGCGTTCCGTCATTGTTTGCCTGCGTCATTCAATCAGCAGCGATATCGGAGGATGTCGTCTACATTTCTGTGGCCCGTTAATCTAAGTCTCGACTATACAACGCTTCACTTGTAAAATATTGAAGACCTCTTCTAAACCGCGTCAAAGGACCTTAAAAAAGGTAGATTGGTCCTTCGAGCCGGATAAGCTAGGTTTTTGCATGATCTAGGGTCATCATGCGTGGAGCGTTACTTGCATCTCTATGACGGCTTCGTCAATGTCCTTTTCCATGCTTTACAGCAGCAGCAGTTGATAAAATAGGAGATGAAGAAGCCACTAAAAGCCTTAAAACTGAAGTTTTGTTGGGACGTCACGACGCTGTATTCTATCGTTTGCACCGCGTTGAGTGTTCGCCGGTTATCTTTATGTGTCTGAGAATCCGATCGGCTCTCAGCAGAAGCGTGACGTCATTGTTTACGCTCGTCATTCAATCAGCCGCTACAATGCCAGAGCATATCGTCCACATCTCCTTCGGTCGTTAATCTTAATCTTGGGCTTATGCGGTCACGCTTCACTTAGAATTGAGTTCGGGATATCGGGATTCAATTTGTATTTATTGTTTTGTTTTTCTAAATTGTTAACCTATTTGAAAATAGTCTCTGCCAAAAAAGAAGAACCTAAGTAAAAAATATCTTACAAACTACAGGTATTTTCGTTTCGTATCATTTAGTCCAGCATTGATTTTATGGTTGGCCTCTTATTGGCATAACGTAGACATTTGGGTAGACAAAATATTTTTATTTATCTATCGCCATTATCATAATGAATGTTTCATGTCAAAAACACTTCCCTCTTTCGTTCAAGAGTAACAAAGAATGCGAAAAAGCACCTCCGTATCGTAGGCAACAAAAGAACATAATTTCGGACGCCCCAACTCAATTTAAGTGAAAGTGCTTCAGGATAAACATCTGCGGCATGCGACAGTCCGATTCTGAGATGCCGTAAAAGCGGGGCCGGGATACCTTTCATTTTGAAGATGGCCGGAATATTTGAACGTTTTAACACAATGTAGCGGGTGGACGCCAACTTTGTCAGCTCGTTTGGCCCCGCGCGATCTGTGAAGTTATCTCCCAGTGCATCGGAATTACAACGTGCTCCTAACTTTGCGATTTGGATCGGGAATACGACGTGGCGGAGATGCGCTGGAAGTGACAGGTGAGGTTGCGTTTAAAAAAGGAAGCAACCGACTCTGGGATATAAGGGCTCAAAGTTTTAGGGACAGGGAGCCGTCTATTTTGACTGTTAAAATGGCACCCAACGTGGTATGTCAAACGAAAACATGGTATCAAAATGTCATAGGATTGTTTGTAATGAACTAAATTACTAGGCCGCGGACCAGGAGGCCAGAGTCCTTCAAACCCCACTTAAATGCCGAGTCAATTACATTGACCACTTTACTCAGAGATGGTGAACGAGGCCCTTAGTCTCCTTGTTTGTACCCATTTGATCTGTTAAATTACTTATCCTACTTCAAGATGTACCATTAGTTTGGATAATATGTGACTGATGCGTGTGTCTAAACGCTATTTCGATCAGTAGCGCTACCATGAGTGACATCGAAAAACTGACATAAACCTAAAACTATTGGATCTGTCTCATTTCTAAATGCATCACAATGAAAGAGACAAAGCGATAGTTTTCGATAGCGAGGATAGTATTTCAAACTCATGGTAAGGCCACAGAATAGTATTAGTCGTATAAACTGTTTATAAGCGTTTTATTTTGATTGTTTATTCGTTGCATAAAATAAAGAAGCGATCACAAAAAGCAACAAAGAAAATAAAAACATTTGTTAAATTTTTATTTAATTCAAGCAAGCATCTGCGATTCAAATTGAAAACTGTTACCTGTAGGTGATAAAATCCTATCATTTAATAAACAGTGAGCGTATTCGTATCTTCCAGTTAGATTTTATTTCAATGCTATTAAGGTACACATTTGTGTAAAACGCTACGTGCTAACTTTGAAGAGATACCTAAGAGAATAAACGAAGTTCGAGTGTGCTTGAATGATAAGTTTTCAGAGTGGAATAGGGAATTCTGTTTTATAAGTTGATGAAATGATGGCACTAGACTCAACTTTCCTTATTACGAGACGTACTTGAACTAAAATCTGGAAATACTTCAGAAGGCTATATTAAGTATCTAATTTTAATCGCTTAATACGTCTTTTGTGAGTACTATCAGCCGCCTAGCCTGCACACAGCTGTTATTTTTATTATGAGAATGAAAGGTAAATAATAGGCACTTTGGGTTGTAGTTCTTTTTTTTCGGCAAATAAGCAAGCGGGTCACCTGCTGGTAAATAAACACCGCCGCCCATAAACATCAACGAGATCACAGAGGTCGCCGATGCGTTGCTGGTCTTTTAAAAAGGAGTACGCCCTTCTCTTGAAGGTCTTTAAGTCATAGCAGTCAGGAAATACTGCCGCGGCTTTATTATTTTATACAGGGTGGAAAAAAACATTTTTTTCAGGTAAAAATGTTAAATTATGCTTTTATTCCTGTGCAATAAGTTAAAAAATACTATAGCTACTTATTTCTTTAAAAATATAGGAATTTTCCCTTTAAGTAAGCTTGCTTATTTAAGATGTAAGGTAACTTCCCCCCAGGGCCCCTTTTTTACCATATACATTCACTCAGTAAATTACTGCTGAATAAGTGATTTTATGTAAGTACGCCCCTATTAGTATTCATGTCTTTTTATTTGCATAATTCTTTATTTATGTAGTGTTTAGGTTGATGTGTCGTCATCCATCTTTATTGTTCAATGAGATAACCTACGTTTTGTGTAGGTGCGCTAAATACATTTTCCCATTTTGAAAAAAAAAGTCTCAAGTGTTTTGAAATTTAAAAAAAATAAATAAAAAAACAGATTATAATCTTATCTTGGTTTCTCATTTACCTATAATTATTGCATCTAGCAACGAAAAAATGCGATATTTAAATATTTTTCACGGAGGTAAAGATGAAAATTCTCAAGCTTTATTACTGGTAACACTTTTGCAGGCGCAAGTATTGCCACTAAGCCTTGTTGACTTGCCTGTGCATTTTAAGTTGCACTTTATTAAAGCTTGCCCTTTAGAAACAGGGTATTTTTTATATTTTAAAAGATACAAGTACCTACTAGAGTACCTAAATGTGAAAGTTTATCTGACCCAAAGGCGCATTTGACCCTGTCTCAAACGCCAAAAGGCGTAAGTTCGTCTATCTAACGCCTTTTGGCGTTTGATCCTTAATCCTTAATAGTAAACCATATTGCGTATATCCTGTTTGCGTTGTCTAACTACATTTACAGATCATCTCACGTTTGATTAAAACAATCTGTCGTTAATATCTTGAGTTAGTATCGATCTAAATGTGTTTGCTATTGAGATGAGATTTGTATGAAGAAATTACAAATTGTGTAAGCCAACTGTCTGTACGTAGAGCATATACGGAAATCATGTAGGGACGTCATTTAACCTATTGGTCATCTCGCATTTTAAAACCGTCCTTATGCGTATGCAAAAAGGTGTATTTTTAGCTTTTTTTGTTGACGATTAGATTTAACGAACGAACGAACGAAAGGATTATGTTCTGAACAGGTCGTTTGAAATGATTGAAACAGTTGAAATACACGCGTCAATCAAATCTTGAGACATACGCGGGTTCGCAGAGCGTAAACTTGTGATCTTCCCTCTTTTATGACGTCATTCGTAATAAAACAAATGATTTCTATTTCGCCGGTAATCGAAGTAATGGAATATGGAGCTTGTTTGACTCAAAGTGGTTCTGCGCTCAGGAGAAATTTCAATTTCCGAACAGTAACTGTGTCTGAGATTTAAGGGAGAGACTGTCGCCGAACAGATACTGGTAGCGAAATGAACGCCACAAATAGATATCTATTTTGATATTGTTTCGTTGAAATAGTGGTTATCTGTTTAGGTTGAGTTTTAAAATTAAAGGTATTCTGGCTACCACAAAGATAGTGCTTCATCGTATTTAAGTTAAAAACAGGTTGGAATACAAAATAAAAAAAAACTTATTATCTTATCAATCACGACCTGTCAGCCAGCACTTTTCAGCAAGTAGGTATCCGCGACACGAAGTTTCCTAGTATGGGGCCTAACAGTAGCGTTCAGATAGAGTCTACTTAGTTTGCCACTAAAAATTTTGTATTTTATTTACTATGTATAGATTCCTGGTGTGTGAAAGAAATACCTATGTAACAAATTATGTGAAACAAACAATCGTGTTTTGATTAATCTCACCTAATGTAATGCTACATTAGGTGAGATGGTGAAGTGTAGGATGTTACGTTTGCCTAGAACATGTCTGTTTACTCGTGTTCCTATAAAGTGCTTTATGACTGTAGTGGCCAAGAAAAAAGACCTCGTTAAGAAGTTCCGGTCCTTAGTTTTTTGAATTACCTGTGAATGTAGAATCAGTCACACATGAATATATGAAATAAGTTAGTCCATACCATTGTGCATAACCTTTCCACAGTCTCCGAAATAAAAACGGTAGAAGACCGAGAGACGCTTGCAATACGACTGCGGTTATCAAGGGTCCGTAGACTAGCCTTTGAGAGTGCGTCATCACCGATGAACTTTTTTGCACGACGTTCTACATAAGACAGAGCATCTAACCGATTAAGCGATTTCAGGCAAATGTTTTTTTGACACTATCGATCGATCACTTAACTTAGGCTTCAACCACTAAGTCCTGAGAAGTCTGCATTCAATTGAAACTAGCTATCCTTATCAAATAGTCAGACCGTCGTCTTACATTACGTTTACCTACATGGCAACCACTTTAATCTAGTACATGTCAGCGCCATAGACCATCACAACGTCTAGACATGACTATGCCAATCTCAACTCCAGCGTGTTGATCATAAACTTTTGGACGCATAAAGAATGCATGTTGTTTCTTGATCGAAACGGAAGCAAGGCCGTAATAATTACGTACCTACATTATTGATATTTCATTCGGTGGAAAGAATAGTGTGAATGTGTGTAACGAATTAACCGAAAAAAACTAGAGCCAAACATTCTTTCACCATTACTAAAAACATCCCTTTCTGTGGCAGTCGGGTAAAAAGGTCAATGGAAAACATCTATTAGTCAACGCAGGCAACACGACGAATAGGAAATATTCAATAAATTTTCTTTTCCGACAGTCCAAAATAATAACGACTCTCCAAACCCTGGTTGAAAATTGGGCGAAAACTTTCCATTTTTATACTTACGTTTAAAATCACTTATCTTTTTTGTGCAGTACAGTAAATTCTTTAATTTCAAAGTCATTTTCCAACTTTATTTAACTTAGGACAGCATTGCCGATCCTACAAGTTGTACTACAAGCAAATCATTAAAGAGCAGCACTAAAAGACCTCTTCGTAAAACGGGCAGCGGACGGCTCCATTAAAACTTAGATACGACGTCGTACCGCTTAGTGGATGTTACGTAAATACTAAAGATTACTTTAAAATGCACACTGTGCTTCTGAACAAAAACTTAGAGTAGACGCATCGTCGGCGGTAAAGCCATTGATACACTTTTAAGGGTGTCTTCATTACTTTCGAGAGTACTATTCTCTTCTTCTCTTAACGCTTACTCAGGGTCACATTGAAGACAGTGCTCCTTTTTTTTCATACGTGGCAAACAAGCATGTGGTTCCTCTGATGATAAGTAACTACTTCAGCCTATGAACGCTTAATGGTTCGCAAACGTTCGGTAACGCATTTTCATCATCATCAGGAACCCATACTCGTCCACTGCTGGACATAGGACTAATCAAATCAAATAAATCGGGAGCGGTGGCGTGCATTAGGGAAAGTCTATGTCCAGCTTAATGGTTATTAGTAAATATTTCACGAAAAAAATATATTTTTGATATATTTTATAATAATCAGTTACCGCGATTTTTTTAAAGCTTTGGAAGAAACTGATGCGCTGCGGCTAGTTTCGAGTTAAAGTATTTTGAGCTTTTGTTGTACATTGTACAAATCAGAAAGAAAAGAATATGTAAACAGTGCATTTAACTACAACCTCAAATTTGTCTATATATTGGTAATGCAATGTGTCATAGTTTTTATGTACCTATTGTTTAGTATTAATCACGCATTGTCATAACTCTGTTCTGTGTGCCGAATAAAGAAAATAAAATCAAAATATCAACTTAATTAACGATTAAACTATCCTAAATTTGGTTTCCTCTACGAAAAACTTTTTAATTAAAGGCAACACGGCTCAAAGCAAGTTCCATACAAATACGTATGCACAATTTGGCAGTTTACGAAGGGATTAAGCCGTTTGTTTGTGAAGCTCTGAGCAGACATGCGCTAATGAAGAGATTAAAGAGAAAAAGTGGCCCATCCCTCGAACCGCCTCAAACTAGATTACCGTTGAGATGGGATCATTAGTGAGCGATACACCTGATTAGGGGAGTATCCGCTGATACCCGGTGATGCATGCGGCGCCTCACTCCTGACTTAGTGGTCCTTGATCGGCCGTTAGTAAAGGTTAATCGGTTGAATTTTATTTTACGGCTATGGCGCGGTGGCTTACGGCACACATTATGCCACGTGGCTAAAGTTGCGTCTTTTACCGCGTATGATAAGAATGTTTTACCGTGCGTCTATTGTCTTTTTTTCTGCATTTTATTATAATACTAGTGGCCTGCCCTCATTTTCTTTTCGGGACAGTCCACTGTCTATTAATAGATGGCGCTGCATCATGCTTGTTTCGTTTTTTCGGTCTGTATAAGGTTTTGTCGATGTCTATAGAAAATATCTCTTTATAAATAGTATAGAAGATTATTATAAATTTTGTAAATTAAATTGGTACAAGTAAATAATACAATCTCTTGTGTCTGTCATGCTATATAAATATCTCAAACCCAACCCAAAATATTAAGAATAGCGAAATAGAGAGAAATAGAATAAACTAACCGAGACAAAATTACCAGAATGCATGGTTCAGCAAATCATACGTACGTATACACGCTTATAAGCACTGACCGTTTGTGAAATCCACCCAACAAATTCCGTACCGAAGTACCTAGTTCAACTTTCTTGCGTAACTATCAGACGTAAGCGAAAATATTTCATAATGTTGCTGGTAGATTGCGTGTTCAGATATTTTATAAAACAACCGTGAGAGAGCAACGCTTCGGCATGAATGGGCCGACTCGACCGGAGTGATACCATGGCCTCACAGAGAACTAGCGTAAAGCAGCGCCTGTGCTATGTTTCGTCGAGTGAGCGAGATACTGGAGGCCCAAAAGGGGTTTTATGGTTGGCAGCGCACTTGTGGCTCTACATGTGTTGCAGGTGTCTATGTAACGCCTGCTCGTATCAGGTGATCCGCCTGCTCGTCTGCCACCTATCACATAAAAAACATTTAGAAACAATAATTCATAAATGAAAACAATTCAGTATATTTTAGTTGTCTTACTTCAGATTAAAGAATTTAATGAATAACCTAAAAATAAGTTACTTTAAGTACATACGACCAAAAAAATATTTTCTTATTAAAATTTTGGACTATCTGCGTGTACAAGCATTATTAACCCTCACACGAAATAACTAATCCATAATAACTTTAGAGACATACATATACAAGTATAGTGTTTATAGACACACATTTTTTTCTCAGACGATGAATACAATATAATATCTTTTACAGTCGCTAAGTACACAATACTTTATACGACACGTTACAAAGAGGAACGTGTCACATATCCTATGACTTGCCAAATAAAATATCCGGCCTTGACGAAGTGGTTTACCGGCTTAACGTCTGTAATATAACCTCATAAGTTTATTCATTGTAAATAGGGATGTTACGAATGTCAAAATTTCCACATGCGAATGCGAATATTTACGCCCCGAATGTGCGAATGTTAAGTACTTAAGACATCAGTCACATCAAATGTAAAAAAACAACATATAAATCAATCATTTTTATGACTTAAAAGACAAAAAACATACAAAATGTACTGACTTGACAGACATTCAGTAGTCAAAGTTTAATAAAGGCAAATTATATTTTAAGAACAGTCAGCTTCAGCCTAGCAAGATCAAGAGTCACGAGTTCACGCACGCACGACTTGCACACATTTGCATTCGCATAACATTCGCATTAATTTAAGCAAATGCGAACGTCGATGCGAATGTTAAAAACGATGCGAATCATTCGCATAAATGAATGCGAATGCAAATATTCGTAGCATCCCTGATTGTAAAAGGACTAAGCGCCGTTTAGCCCTTTATTGATACTTCTATTTAAAACTACTGCCCCCTATAACGGAAACTAAAGTTAAGCATGGTCTAAAATTGATGCTGTCACTTTCATTTGTGATTTTTATGAAAGTGACAGCATCATTTTAAACCAGGTAGGTATGCTCTCTTTGTTGTGGGACTTATCTCTGTGCTAAACGTATTAGTTCCGAAATGAACTAATAGATGGCACTGAGTGTCGATTACATCACACAAATATTTCGTCTTTTCGGTTTAGTTAGATGCCTAGTTTTTTTTTCTCTTTATTTAAAAGGACTTTCATACAAAAGTACATGTCAGTCCTATATAACAATGCTTAGGTTACAACAGAACAGAGAGAGAGAGTGCTTAGGTTACAGTATAAGTAGAAGAAGAAGACCGAAGAGAGATTGGGCTGAGGACCAACGAATTAATGTGCTTTCCGAAGTACGTGGGTACAAGATCACCAACTTCCAGACTTTAGGCTGACACTGAAAATATCCTGGTGTCACATCGAATTAAGAGGGTCAGGGAACAGAGAGTGCACGTATGTTTGCTCAAACACATGCGCATTATTATCCTGCTACGTGGCTGATCGTTAAGATTGGCCGCCGTAGCTGAATATCGGTTGAAGGATTTCTCACAGAAGAAGAAGATAACTTTTTTCTGTGCGATTGCTCACAGTGTCTAATAAACGACTGATTATGAAATACATCTGCAACAGAAGCATCCCCTTGCAACGACGCGTAGCTTTCTTTGACCCACCAATAATCCATCTATTACAAGACCCGGTTAAAGTTAATTCAGACAATCAAACCCGGACCAACCAGGCCAACCCGGACAACCGATTGTCCGGCTCGACGTTCCGTACGAGGTTGTAATATTTTATAGATATTGGACCGCGTTTTCTGTCATTATCGTAAAAGGAGCGTCAGCAAGAAAACTATTCTCTCTCTTCTATTACTTTCATAATACTTAAGTGGATCCGATACTTGCGTAAAGGAAATTGAATCATTTATTGTAATGGCATAATACTGCTTTATCAGATAGGTTTCGGATAGACATATCTATGCTTGTTTACTACAAAGGCTCTTAGTTAACCCGTTGAGTTAACACGGCCCAGTGGATTGGTAATTCATAAAATAGTATTTTGCTCATCAGTTTCATATTAGAAATACGAGAATATCTAAATTTATTCTATTTTAGAGTCAAAATTTCTACTACATGTTTATTTCCCGCGATGATCTGCTTGAAGATCTCACTCTATTTTCTTTTACAATATAGGGGGCAATAAGCGATGAACACCGCCCATGGAATCACAAGAGCGCCGTCGAACTTTTAAAGCATAATATAAAAACCTAACGTCATCGTCTTTGACTCACAGTGAAATTGAAAACTAGCTTAGATAAACTTGCGCACTTTTCTAAGTAAATTAGTTGAACATTTTCTATTAATAAGCATAAGTAAACTTTTCCGTGTTAACCCTTTAATAGTTTAATGATAAAAAAGACACATAGGAATGACGACACATGCGCGAGCGGAATAATGACGTCGTAATTACCGCCGTAAAATTTTTGAAATATTTTATTGACAATTTTGCCGAAAAAAAGATAAACCACCACAGATAAAATTGTCTTGCACAGATAAAATAATAATCACAAATCATAAAATGTATCTATGTCCATTCAAGAAAAGTTTCGTCTCGTAACTTGGACATTGTCACACATTTCCTTTCCAGTATCTAAAACACTTCATTAAACAAATGAATAATCGTGTTTTATTTTTTGACCGACATAGAAACAATTGCTGTCGAACTAAGTTCCCCTCATTCATTTCATTACCGTTTTGAGGTGTGCCTCAAATACGTTTCCCATTTGCAGGTTTTATTTTCGTTTTTAGAACTGTCATATCCATGTCTCCCGATGTAAGGGTCCGTCGGACCGGGAAAGTGTTTTTCTACGTTATTTTTTCCTGCGACGTTTGAAGCGTTAATTTATTTATGAGAGTATGAAGTATCTTTTACCTTTATTTGGAATATGAAGACGGACATTTCTGATAATGTATTAAGAAGAAGTTTAATATGTAAAAGTTATGTTTGAAAATAAAAATTATTAAATTTTACGGTAAGCACAAAGTTAATCTTTAAGATGTACTTATCTACATGTAGGAGTTCACTGGATCCGTTTGTCTCAAGTGGTTTTTCCTGACGGTTATAAATTACAGATCGTCATGTAGTCAGTAGTACAGAACAAAGATTGATTTAAATCTTTGGTACAGAATTACATAAAATACTAATAATGCATCAGCAACACCTCTGATCTCGCGGAAGGATGGCGGTGGTAAGATCACTATTAGTTTGCCATCTCTATCATAAGAAGTCGTGACACTCGAAATATTTATACTGTGGTACTTAATGCGCTTGAACGTCCATTTTGATCGTCTCTCAAATAATGGCCAAAATCTATTTGGGTGTACAATGTTAACCTTAGTACTTAGACAATAATGTGTCTATCTATTGTCAGAACAGCTCTTCGGAATTATAGGTCGTTTGGTTAGTTCCCAGTAAGATAATAGTTTTGGGTCTGTTTGCTTCTGTTATGGCATTAAAACAATCCGCTGTGATGCTAGTATTAGTCGTAATCTATTATGATACAAACATGGTAATTGAATTTTGGTCAGTTTATTTTGGGGATTAAAGACTCATTTTATTAAGGCAGACCCAAAAATTACAGGGTGTTATTATAAGTAACATACATAATAATAACATAATGTCTCCAAGGACTTTTATATAATATAAAGTCTTAGCATGTCTCTCTGTGTCTGTGGCATCGCAGCACAATAGAAATAACGAAATCGTTGTCACAAAACAATAAATACATAGAGAAATTGTGTCAGTAGTAGTGACATCGTTCATCAACTAGCGGCCGCCCGCGACTTCGTTTGGCGTGGAGTTGGACAATCCGCTCAATATATTGTTATAAATTGTAGCCTGTGTTATTCTGATGTATAAGCTATATTATTGTAAAGTTTCATTAAAATCCATTGCATAGTTTTTGCGTGAAAGAGGAGCAAACATTTATCCATCTATCCATCCACACTTACAAATTTTCACGTTTATAATATTAGTGGGTTTTTTTTTACTCACTCTTTCCCCACCCGCTTATTCACACTCGTATTCGCTGTAAATTTAAACTAACTAAACTAGATAAAACCACACTTTTCAGCAAATAAACAGCAGGCCGTCTACACATTTGGACTAACGAGTACATACAGACGCTCAAACCGAAAACGAGTTACGAAAAAAAACTCATAGCTAACTTTAATTTACGAAACTATTAACTGCATCGTGATGCAAAAAGGAGTTTCGTTTAAAAATGCATGCAACAAACTTTACGCTTTTAATCCGTTCAGGGACAGATTTCAAAGCTGCTTTTGGTGGGCTTTGCTCTGTGTCGTTGTCCGCATGCGGATTTTGCAGAGCTCGGCCAGTTCGCATGCAGTGTTGCTACACCGAGAAAATATTACGAATTTAGTCAGTACTTGTAGTACAGCTTGACCGCAAGAATTGTCTTACGATTGCGCTCAGAGATTACATTTATCCAAATCTCTCGCTAACGAATTTAAAAATCGTCTTATATAGTTAAGGATCACATAAGTGTATTATGAATGAAATGGTATGCAATTATTAATGAAATCCTAATACTTGCTAACGGCGCGCTTATAAATCCATTAGAATTTGATAAAGTTGTTCATAATCATTATAATATTGTTTTGAATAAATTGCTTGTCCTTTTTTAAATTTATAATTAGTAAAAAATGTATTACACATGTCCAATCGCTCCAATACAGGACGACCAAGTCGATAAGTCACGATAGACGAATTGGCTATAATATCAGCAGATACCGTAGGAAAGTAGGCGTGAAACAGGTCCTGCAGCTGCACTGAGTTTCGCCTAGTCAGTGAGGATACCCGAGGCCCAATTGGGAAGAAAGAGGGTTTAAGGTTGGCAGCGCTTGTGATTTTACTACAGTTGAAAGTGTCTATTGGCGGCGACAATCGCTTACTATCAGATGATACGTCTGTCTGCCACTTATCACATAAAAAAAAGATCAAAGGATTTGCATGTAATTACATGGACCCGTTTGGCAATTCCTCACATGCATTAAATGGTATGATAAACATTTGTGTTTGTTCAGTGTCTGAATGTAGTAGGTATTATATTTGTGTTTCCTCTGTAGTCTGATATCTGTCACACAAGTGCTTATGCTACTTAGTTCGGAGTCAGGTCAATGTACGTATGAGGTGTTGTGTGAATTTATATTATGCATTCTTTCCAATCCCGTCATAATAGTGTTAACTTGACTTCTATAATGGAGGCCTTTGGTCTACAGTGGGACAGTATATAGGCTATAGGATACTATACAATTATTATTTTTTATCCCTTACATTATCAACTGTATAAATTTGACCCCCGTATCCTGGCAACACAGACCGGACGCGCGCTACGGCCACATTCACGTCCGTAGATTAATGTGTGACGCATACCGCATCATGGTGTTCTCCCACTTTGTAGTTTTGATTTTATGATTTCACGGGCTAGCAGCGCCGACGGGCAATTTATCGTCACTTTGTTTGCCCGAAAAATAATTCGTTTGTCGCAGTTTAAACCAGCAACGTTTATGTAATTATGCGAGTAGCGTTATTCTAAGTGCGGTGGGGATTTTAGTTGAAAATCTGTTTTGTTGTCTGATATCTGTGTAACACAAGTGCTTAAGCTACTTAGTACGCTAACTTCGGCATTGACCTGAGTCAATATATGAGGCGTAAAAATGCTGCCAATGTCTATTGTGTATGTCAGTGTATGTTTTGTTTGTTTTAGGTGATCAAAAACTCAATTAATTAAAGAGATTGAGCTCAGTCACCGACCAATTTCCAAAGGAACGTGTCTCTTTAATCACTTGACATTGGCAAAATTAACTGTGTCCTGAACACAATACAGTCCAATAAACAAAAAAAAAATGCTGCCAACGTACTTTTTTATTTGATAGGTTACAGACCGACGAATCGATAGATTACTCCAACTGATATTCAGCTACGGCAGCCAATCTTAACGATCAACCACGTACGCAGGATTTATTCTAGTGTTCAAGTGTATGCGCAAACACAGGTGCTCTCTCTTACCCTCTTAATTCGATTGGATACCAGTGTGACACGACTAAAGAGAGATTGGGCGCAGGACAAACATCTTAACGTGCTTCCAGACTTCCTGAGAATTTCTGAACAGAAAAACTTAGTTACAATTCTTTTGGCCCGACTCAGGGATCAAGCCCAGGTTGAGGTCCTGGGTTCACGGGCGCAGACGTCGCTTTAAAGCGCAGACCTGAGAATTTCTAAACAGAAAAATTCAGGTAGAATTTTTTGCCATAGTGCGACCCACTGCGGCACCGAAGCAGCTAAAGGTCCATACCCATGTACTCGTACAGGGTGTATGAGTGAACATTTACATCCCTTTAACCGCAAGTTTTATCAAACATTCTGAACAACATTTGTTCTATGAGTTTCGAAAATTTGCATTATAAAATTTCATCTTCCCATATAAAGTCAGTCACATGACTTGATCATTTTGTATGGGAAGTCAGAAAAAAATCGATGAATTTCAAAAAGTCGTTGAACAAATGTTGTTCAGAATGGTTGATAGAATACGTGGTTAAAGAGAAATGTTCACTGTTACAACCTGTATCTTCTACAAAAGCTAAGAGGTACATACCTACGAGCGTACCTGGTTAAAGAATGAACAACCTTCACAGTGCTACGCAAAGGAGCACGCTCGACAATCAAAACATCGACGCCCCCATTCGAATTATTTGTAACACCGAATCAGTCGAGCCGCTGTCGAGTGTAGACACAATAGCGTCTGAATATTTTGCACAAATGAAAGTTGCCGTCAATATTTCCATCGCACAATGGGAGGCTTTCTGAATGGAGAGAACACTCGTGCAAAGTAACATGAGGAGGGAAAATGAAAAAGTTGCCTGCGGAAATGTCCCCGATACGAGAATCGAGGCAAATGGAAAAACTTTGTCCGATACGATAATTTTTATTTTGGAACGTTTTTTTGATTTGTTATCGTGGCCGGCTGTTTAGAGTTAGGTTTTCCATGGTTTTAGTCTGGTACAGGTTGCAGTTGGTCGTATTGTTACCGATGGGTACGCGTTAGTTATTCTAGTGAAGTTGATCTGGCTGTGTATCAATAGGCTTATTGGAAATGGTATACATTACTAGGAAAAGTTGTTTAGTGTTCGTTTCGTGAATAAATCGCTACTCTCGTTAAATAATGGATTTTAAGTAATTCAGACCATGATTAGGGATGTGAGGTGACTGGTTATTATAAAGAGCGACTGCCGGCTGACCTTTGCAACCTTTAACAGGGGAATAAGAACATGAAACTAACTAAATCATGGTTTCACGTCAAACTATCCAAAACGCGCAGGTTTCCTCACAATGTTTTCCCTCACCGGCAAACGGTAATCCTCATTTTATTTGTAGAAGTATAAAATACCTTGCATTTGTCTAATCAAAGGTAAGAACTCGTTCAAAAGCATCTCATCAAGAAGACAAGTCGAGACGCTGGGAATTCTTGGTGGCACCTCCTTGCATATTACGACCACAACTATGCGGAGGAAAATTAAGAAAGTACACTCAAATTCATATTTTGACTAGCAATTTTATTTTATCTATACAATTTATAAAGAGATAACTTCTATCGACAACCACAAGGTTTAATGTAACTCGAAAAGACGAAACACTTGCGCGGTGTAATCGATACCCGGCTCCATCTATCGGCAAAAAAAAAACGAATAGCAAAATTTAGTCCCGAAATGAAGTGAGAGCGGACCACTAGCATTTCATAAAGAAAAATATAGTAGGAGGACATTATTATTATTAGTTTCCAAATGTTAGATAAAAAGATAAAATCGTATTTTTTAATAATAATAATTGGCATGCATGGGGCCCAAGCCCCGAATATGAATTAATTAATTGCCCGAGATTATGGACATAAAACATACATAATAATAATAAATAATTAAGTTGTTTGAATAACTTGCGAATTAATTTATAAATTCACGCAGAAAAAAAATGTTTAACATTTAATTGCAAGACTCCCCAAATCCTCAATGTTGGTTCAAACCCTACCGAGTAATATAGATAATCCGGGAATAACATAAATTTATAAAAAAGGGACATCATTTAAGATACATGATTAATATCACCTATCTGTCCACATGACCAGCAATATCTTTCAAAACATTTATAAATAGCTTACAAAAAAAAGTAAGTTAAAGTTAAAAATTGCATTTTTAATACCACTGAGTGTACTAAAACGGATTCTTCGGTAGCAAGAGAGTTGTAATTTACGGGTAATGCACCGACCACGTAGTTGCAAACTTCGTGGTTCTAACTTAATAGTTAAATTTTTGAAGTTTATAGGCCGTAAAGAAAGCTCTACAAACATGATTTACGAACAAGTGCGGTTCAAGTTTTAGTAGGTGCGATTTTCTTTGATGGAGCGTCTGCATCTTGTATATATGACTTTATTTTGAGTAACCGAGTTGTGAAATACATAGGTGAGTAACAGCTGATTTCTTGAAAATTGCTGTCAACAGTTGCGTATAAACTTAGATAGCTGGATTGCTATACGAACAAATACAAAAAATACTTTTATTGACTACAAATAATATTCACACGGCAAAAATTAAATCACAAAAAGTTTGCAGTAATGCATATAACGCGGAACCTAACTACTAGTGATCGGAAATTAGCACTAAACTAGGTAAGTTTAGTGACCTACTATTCCTTTTATTAGGAAGTCTTATAATATAACAGAAGAAATTTACAAAATTCCCTCAACATGGTGTAGTTGTATCCACTAAGATGCAACTGGAGTTTTTATGATTTTAGAAGTCGAATCTATGAAGTTTAGTAGTAGAAAATTGGAAATTAAATTAGTTGAACCAAGGGCCGGTTTTTTGATCCGTAGTTACCTTTTGGATAAATTGACTACAGTTACCTTTGATAATTGGTTAGATCCAATGTTCAAAGTGACAGCTTATTGGTTGTAATTTGGACATGGGTTAAATGAATTATTGTTCAATAATATTTTTTGTATGTATGATCATTGGTTACTTTTTAGCCATTAGTTTAGTTTGACTACGGATCAAAAAATCGGCTCTTAATAACACAAGAGAAAAATCATTCATCTGGCACAGCTCATTTGATGGAAAGAGCGCGATAATCAGACGTCAGCAAAAATTAACATCGTTATATTACGCAAAATAACAAGTTTGCGTTCCGTTTCGTGTCAACGGTATCCATTACAGGCAGTTCGGTCGCGGCGAGTAATCCGATAACTGCATACCTACGGCGAGTTATCAGCGGGAGTGTAACTACGGATTTAATGAGCATGGTATAACCGGCCCGTTTTAATATTTCAGATCGGCAATAATACAGAGAATATTAATAAAGCAATCACATCTATTTAACTACCAGATTTATCAGTCTGATCCACTTTTTGTATGATTTTTACAAAAACTATTTTGTTCATAGGTATTTGATTGTGCCGCTACCATAGCTTTTTCCAGGCAACAAAGGCGAATTGAATTGAAGGTGTATAACGTTTTTTTTTATGACAGCGCGATGAAACTATTGTCACCAATTTATTTACATTGATTGTGACGAATTATGAGATATATTTGTTCTTCAATGTTGTATGATGGAGGCCTTTGCCCTGCAGTGGGACAGTATATAGAATGATACTCTACTTTTTATCATTAGGTACTTCAATGAAAATATTAAGTATTAATTTTTCAGATGAGTTACCACCTAAACAGACCTAACATAAACTAAACTAACATTTTCTACTAAAACTATTCAAAATGTATTGTCCATTTCAGGAATTTCGTTTGAGTTCTTTGTCTCTCGTAGTGAAGAGTATTAAGTTAAGTTCTTTGCTTTCTGGGCTTTGCTGTCCTAGATAACGGGAAAAAGTAATAAGAGAAAATATAAAACTCTTTTTACATTTATATTAAGGTGTATTGTTGAATGTCAAACTTAATCTTTGCTTTTCATTAAGTGCGGTTGTGGTCAATAGTTAGCCTATCTGTGCTATTTAAAAAGATCAATCCTGTAATCAACTTCATGGCTTTTAATTAAAGGCAGTAGTTTTTATAATTTTTTCTCTGTTTGTTGCGCTTATCTCGAAAATTATTGTGGACTAGCGACCGCCCGCGACTTCGTACGCGTGAAGTTAAGAGATATTTCATACAAAAGAATTTTCCCGCTAAATCCCGTTCCTGAGGAAATTCGGGAATTAATTTCTTAGTACACCTCTACGGTACCCAAACACGTCCCGTTTAAACTGTGCGTTGATGTCAAACAGTCAGTTTCTCCTTTTATATATTTTAGATTCGAATGAAACTGAGTGAGGCCTAAGCAACATATAGCGTATAATTTATTTTGAAAAATCAATCAAGAGGCAAACCGAACTCAACGCCAGCCTCTTTTAATAATTATTCTCTTTCAATAATCATGAGAAGTGATTTTTATTAACCTTCTTGGGATTTTCATGTAGGGAGGCTTATCCTTAATTTTGGGACACAAATAGAAATTCACGGATGACATGAAGAAGTCCGGATGTCGGAAAATAAATCTAGTGTGTAAACTATCTTCTTCGACCAAATATTCACTGATCTGGATCGTATTCGGATTTGACGTAGAACATAATAACTCAAACGACTTATAGATTTACTTTCAAACAGCTGTTAAAGAGCTGTCTCACCCGAGTGGGTTCGTTACCGAGAAGTTCTAAAGTAAAGTACAGTCCCACAGTAGGGCAAAGGCCGCCATCATAGAAATCAAGTCAAAGTTCTAAAAAAAAAGAAAAATGCAAATGGCGCCGTAAAACAAAACAAACAATAAACGCACTCCGAAACTTCCGAATTCACTCACACGTTCACATTAATTTCGGAACGTAATCACAAAATGTGGCCTAAAAATCCCCATTACGGTTACGCAGTAAAAGTTTAAGAAATAATTCCCACCTACGTTAAAGAGGTTCCCCAAATTTCGGCCGTAAAACTCAGCGGCCCGGGCTACATTAACCAAATTGTACAAAACAAACATATCTAATAATTACGCCCCAGGCACGGGCCCTCGGTGGAATTATGAGACCGCTATAACTTTTTCAATCTGAACTTCGACAATTAAATTTAGTCGAGTCAAAACATTACATTTCAATAAGGACCGCGAATCGGTTGGATTCCAGCGATGATTGCCAATCTAATTGCTTTAAATAATCACATTGCGCACTGGACTCTAAAATAGAGCGAATAATCGTAATTAGATATTGGGTTGCCCGTAATTGCACTATCAAAATGCCAAAACGTCAGACACCAACATTGTCATCTCAATGTCTATTTTAATTATTCTGGTCACACTCGCAGAACTTCCAACTGAATATAAAAGAAAGTAATTTTAATAATATTAGCTTTATTGTAATGAACGCCCCGTAGTGGTTTAATACCGGTCCCTGATCTCGGGGTCCTAGGTTCAAATCCCAGGTCGAGCAAAAAGTATGTTTCGAATTTTTCGAACATATTAGTGGTCTATCATAGCAGCGATAACTTGATTTCTTTGATTAAAAAGAGGTTGAAAATAAAGTCAAAATAGACATACGTTAAGCCACCACACAATTCTCAGAACCTTTGGCTATTTCCTACAGCTTTACGCACACAAAGAACCATTATACCTCTACTACTTACGAATAATATAATTTGTGACGAAAACCTCCTTATATCGAGTACAAAGGAGCAACCTTGATAAATACGATAAGAATATAACAAGAGGGAGGCCTTTCAAAGAAGTTGTAGCATATATCATTAATCTTTACATTACAAATTCATTCGGTAAGAACTCACTCACTTGGATTAAGCAGAATTATAAATGAAGTGTCACGGGAGCGTTCGCAAAAAGCGTGAAAGGAGGAAAACCTCGGAAGGGTGGGCACGTTTTTAACTGGGGATAGGCGAATATTTCCGATTAAATGTGAATTGCCTCTGTTTACTGACTTATTTGGCACTTTTGCGCGTTTGAAGTGTTTCTCGGATACGATTGATTATGTAGGCACAAACTCAGTCTTTAAAATGTTTATTGAAACTTAACCTTTTTTATAGTGGATCAGTGTATATTGGTGTTCTAATAGAAATACTTAGTCAAATGGTAAAAGCAAAAGTAGAGCCCACGTTGCAATTACAACGGACGTTTCGGCACGGCATCACATACGTTGAAGCACCCAAGCTGAAGCGTTGATCTCGCAGGCCAGTATGTCAGTGCCACGCTTCACGCTTCGTTGGACGAATCCATACTATAGCGCAAAAAAATTCAAGTTAGAGCTTTTTTATATAACTATATTAAAACAGTAGTTAGTATAGTTAATGACTGAACTTAGTCTATTTGGTTTGCAAAAAGAGAGCCCACATTACGGTCAGCGGATTTGATGAGATGAAATCTCCCGTTGGCACTGTGATACTAACGAATGAAATGCTTCTTCACGCTTCGATTGAAGGATTCTGTCGAGGATACACGCCGAGACGTCAACAAACCTCTGTGTTTATTATATGGCGCCACGGAGCGCGCATTCTAAATTCAAAATTCGTACATCTTTTGTTTTTTTCGGCGAACATTTTCTGCACATTTTATCTGTTCCTAACACACGATTTGACTTTTATAGTAAGTAAGTAGGTAAATGAATTTTAATGAATTAAATTAGTTTTATTTTTATCTTCAAGACTAACCTATTGTTTCAATCGCTACCTATGTTCCTGAATTCTGCTGGCTTGGCATTGCCGGTACAGATTTCATCTGATAAGACTGCTGGAACACGTGAGATCGGTTTTGCAAATAACTATTTACCTATGGTGGGTTGACCTAGTACCGGGTTTTTGGGCTATTTTGAAAACTAGACTTGTCGCCGTGGGTCTATCATAGCTCATAACGAAGAATGATTTATATCAGCGACTACTACAGACTATTCTTTGAGTTTTGTATAGAAATAGCATCAAAGAAATCTATGCCATGTCATTTCATTCCTTTGTGACGATACAATCGATATCCACTTGGTTTGTATGTTGATAGGAAAAGTTTGTTAACTTTGTACGTCCTAGCGATATTTTAGGCTACAGGCTCTCACAAAGTCACGAGTATTAACAGAATATGTATCTGGATGGGGATAGTGGAGTAAAGTTTGTTTATTACAATATGCGTGTTGTGGAGAAAAGTTATTACCCATACAGATAAGTTATATGTACACATTTCTTATCATCAAAATAGCTTACTACAGAGATAACATCTAGAGAGTTCGGCTCTTATAATGTTCACTAGAATTTATAGCAGTCAACATTAGAAAAGCTCACCCCACACCCAACTTAATACACACACACACTCACACACACGCACGGATTTATCACACGTGATAGCCCCCATTGGTATGAAAATATGAATTAAAGAAATTTAGTCTTACATATATTTTTCTTTAAAAAACAACTATCATTCAATTCATGATAATACTACACAATCGTATCTTCAATACTATCAGATTTAACTGCCTCGGTGGTGCAGTGGGTAGTGGGTCGCACTTTAAAGCGACGGCTGCGCTTCGAGTCCCATGTCTGATCTTTTGACGGGACAAAATTTAGTACCCGATTTTTTATTTTGAGAAATTCTCAGTGTAGCAAAGTCTGCAAATTGGCAGTCTTCTACCTTCGTGCCTTGGAAAGCAAGTTAAGGCATTGGTCCTGTGCCCGATCTCCCTTCGATCACGACCGAATGACACGTCATTGGTGTCCCATAAAATCAAGAGGGTAAAGGATTTGAGCACTATAGTATATCCTGTGTACGTAAGATCGTAAAGATCGACCGTCGTAGTCAATTCGGCTGGAGGATATTATTATTACTATCTAATAAGACTTGGATTATTATTATCTACGAGACATGGACTCTCCATAAGGAGACTGTGCACAAAATAAGAGTTGCACAAAGAGCCATGAAGAGGAGCATGCTCGGTATCAGACTCCAAGATCGAGTCAGGAACTCTGAAATCCGACGCAGGACTAAAGTCCAGGATGTTGGCGAGACCGATGGAGCTAAAGTAGAATTGGGCAGGACAATTAGCTTGGCGTGCTGATGGCGGTTGGAGAAAGGTTATGACCGAATGGTGTCCTAGAAACGGTAGACAAAATCTAGGTCCGTCCGGTGTCACGATGGGTCGACAACATCGCCAATCGCAGGAATCACATGGGCTCGAGCAGCTTAGGACCTTAACGTCGTAACGCCCAGACAGCAGACACAATGGAAAATCAATTGTTTTATGTCTTTTAAAAGGCTAGCTACGACGATAAGAGAGGCCTTTACTCAGCGGTGGATACTACCGTGCTGATGATGATGATGAATAAGACTTAATTGACATCAAAATGTACTAAATAACAAAAGAAATGTCTAAATGCTAGCCATTTCAAAGCCATGATAGTTAACTCGCAATATTAATTTTATTCCAATTCAAACAATGGCAGCCAGATAAATGAGATCGCGAAGTTCACGGAGACGCTAATTTACAATCTGCCATCGTTATTCAGAAGAGGTTGGACGCAAAAAGAGGCCGCTTCCCGCGCCTCCAACCTTTTGTCGTGGCACAACGCGGTTGACAGCCACTCTGCCCGCTCCGATTTGTATGTAGACTGAGAGAAAGTATCCAATAGAGAGGACACGCAAATAATAATATTCGTGTAAACGGAACAACTATATACAGAAATCGCTAAGAGTAAAAGAGACAGAATCATGATTTTTTGTCTTTGTCAGAGTTCCACTTTTTTTGATGGGCTCAGTTGTGTCAGTTGTGAACTGCGCCCAGCAAAGCTAGTTGCCATAGTAACGCATAGTAATTAAGTTAACTTTTGTTCGTATTTTTACTACCGTTATAACCAACCAAATTCAGTCGTAGTAAGAGATAACAGGACAAGATAACGTACTGAAGTAATCTTCAGTCACATCGATCCGCCATTTTGTAGTTATTTTCATTTGGCCGGGTTATACAGATATCTGTCCCTTACGGTGATACGCGCTGAGCCACTCTATTGGATACTTTCTCTAAGTATGTAGATAAATGGAAAGACGGTATTAAATCGATTCCTCGGCAGATGCCGGAATACAGAGATGGAATTAATAGAAAAACTCGGTTATTGACTCCAGCTTTCCTTGATAGACAGCGTAACTTTATAATGTCGTTATGAAAATTGTGAAGTTTCAAATAACGTGAAGCGATGTTTTATTAACGTTTCAGTCGCGAAATTAAATTTCTTTTTTCGGGAAAGGATATTTGATATTTTGTGTAGGTAGGCTTTTGATTTATAAGCGTACACAAGCTTAGTTGATTAATTAGTATCGATAAAAGATTTAAGAGGAAAGTGGTATCTTTGAAAATGACAAATTAAGTACCTACTTCAAAAAGGAGGAAGGTTCTCAATTCGTCCCGTATGTTTTTTTTTGTATGTATGTTTCTCGATTTCTCCGCCAATTATGAATGGATATTTATGATTATTTTTTTGTTTGATAGGCCGTCATTCAAAGGTGGTCCCATATAAATTTTATCAAAGTTTACTCTGACTGAAAAAAAAAAACAACAAACACCGAAAAAAATAGTTCAATGGTACATATTGTGGCTGTAGTCTTGCAATCGTTTTTTTTTGTTGAAAAATTAATTTAGTAACGCATCCGCACTCCTTCCGGTGTAGCTGATGTCCATGACCGCGATCCGCTTACTCGTTTGCCTTCCTAAACTATAAAAAAAAGTTTATCACCTTATACAATTTTCCTGTCTTACCTAATAAAAATAATATCCATAATATCCTGACACCGGAGTCTTTTTGCTATAATAGTGACTATTTATATTTTTTGAAATAAAAGTAACGTATGAAACAAAAAATAACCGTTTTAAAAATGCATTTTTGGGCAGACAGCAAAAATAAACGATATCAAAGTCAAAAGGTTAGTGCATGCAGTTTGCAATATTTGCTTTCCATTCGAGCCCCGGTGTTTCGTTTTCAGTAAATTGATTTGTACTCTATTCCTCAATAAACTAATTCAGTTTGGTTTAAAAAAACATATATTTTCACCGTTATTAACATCGAAATATCGTTTAATAGAACAAAATACTCGGAGTGATACCACGGCCTCACGAAAGACTGGCGTGAAGCAGCGCCTGCGCTGTGTTAGTGAGTGAGGTTATATATAGTACTTATAGTATAGCCTGATCGGGGAAAGGGAATTAAAAGATTGTGTTGTGAGTACCTATCCAAGGGCGGCAATCGGATACAATCAAGTGATCCAGCTCATCTGTCACCTATCACATAAAAATATATCGCATAGGGGCCTCCGGCTTATCTACGAAATTGTGTAAAAGAATTTGCTTATTTCATAGCGGCCTATTGTGTCTGGGACCCTCTTGTTGGGAGCCCATGGCAATTAGCCAGCCCTGCCTACCTAGCCTTATATAACCATAAGGTTACGCCCCTACCAATATGGCTACATGAACGCACAAAAATACCCATGTATTACCGCAGCAAAAAAAAACAAAGAACAGGAAGAACAGACAGTTAAACAATGTGTTAATGGCCATTTACACCATGACCTTGCAACAGTACCGAAATATCGGAATCTCAAAAATAAGGTACCTACCTACATGATAACATACTATTCTAAGAAACACTCATTAATCACCCTACAGACTCGTCCTACGCGACAACCCCTCTTCACTGTAAATGATCACATACGAGTACCACAGTTATAATTAAACATAATGCGGGCAACACAACTAGGTACTTTCACGAATTCATTCAAATTTTAATCACGAATTTCGACAAATTGTTCGCCCCCAAATATTTCGGCAATTATAACAATTTGTTAACCATACGGCCCTCTTTTGTTTTCGCGCATGTATTTAGCAAAACCGTTTAATATACAAAGCTATTAAGATTTTAAACTATTCAAGATAATTGAAGTCATTTAAGGATTTAGTAACAGTGCTCGTGAAAGCGTATGAATAGCGCTTTTTATCCCACCATTGGTGAGCGGAGCGAGCGAAAACCCGTTGTTAATAAAAAGGTTATTTTCATTTAATTTGTCGGGACTACAAAACTAGTGACGAAACGAAAATACTTTTACTTGAGTGACATCGGAAAAAAACAGGATTCGACTAAAAACATCTATTGGTGTAGTTAATAAAATCGATTGACGTTGAAGACTTCGCTTCGGTGATATAGTGGTAAGACAGGTAGAATTAAAAAAATACAGCAGAGATCCATTTTCGGTCTTAGATTCAAATTTATAACCTCTCGTTCGAGTGGCGCAAGATATTATCCACTGAGCTACAGCTGCTTAAGTTGAGCCCTAGAGTTAGGTATTTGATGATAGGGCACTCTTGAAAATCAAAATTTTAAGCCTAAAAATACGTGCACAGGTGACGTATAACGAAACAGTCCCGTAACAATTAACAATTGTGAATATACCTATTACATTCAAAGAGATACGTAAAACAAAAAGACGCGCAGCACGTATAAAACTATAAAAGGGGTAAGGATAAAATTGAGTTGAGAATTTCCGTTTCGTTTTAAGCTCTATACATCCCATTTCGAAGGCTTTTATTATCTACTATTGTTATCTTTGAGTGAAATTATTGCGCCCTAATTGACACAAGTTCGAAATTGACATCACTAGTGCAATCCCGCTTTATTCGAATAAAATGATAATGATAGGGGTTTTTTATTTGACAATTTTCTGCGTAAAGTGAACTTTCATGTCTCACAAAAGTTAATAAAAAATCAAGGCGATCCGTTTAATGAGCTAAAAAGCAATTTAATAGCTTTAATTAAGATTTTCAACTTTTTTAAAACTACGCTGTGGGACTTTACGGCATCTTAATTTATATTATGTAAAGCAAACACAAGTAAAATGTCACGATGGTACTTAAAGACTAATTTAATTTCACGAGTTGTCAGAAAATTTAATTATATTTGAACCTTGATGGCAAAATGCTTTTTACTTTATGTTATCTATTTATTCTGTTTGTTTAGTGAAAAACAGTTGCGTTTAAAGTATCGCTCTATAAGTTTAAACTGTCCCGCTGCAGGGCAAAGTCCTCCATCATAGAAATAAAGCGCCTGGTTTGAGCGCCGCCGGTTTTGACCTAAAGGTGGCGGGGTTCTATTCCCGCACCGACACAAATATTTGTTGATGAAACAGATATTTGTGCTGGGTCAGGGTGTTCACTCTGTATGTGTAGGTATAATCCTGAAAAGATTTGATTTTCCTCTTTTTTATGTGATAGGTGGCAGACCCTATCACCTGTTGGTGAGCGATTGCCGTCGCCCATAGACGGATGTCTATGGTCAACGGCCTATCACCAGTGGAGTCACAAGTACGCTGCCAACCTTTTGACCCCCTTTCCCTACTATTGGCCTTCCGGTACCCTCACTCACTCAGCGAAACACAACTTTTTACCAGATCAACGCTATGTTATCGTGAAAAAAATAGATTGTTTCAGTATAAAATTCGTACAAACCAAACCGCGGGCAAAATGTAGTTTAATACAAATTACAAGTATCATTAATTATATTGCGGTTACGACTCTCGGTAATTATTATATAACAGTACTAATTAGCGAGATATTCATTACAATATTTGATTAAATGAAAATTAAAATTAGATATGACACAAATTTTATGTTTGATTCCAATTTATATAATTCAAACAGAGTTAATTTGTTGAACAACCACACAAAAAGCTTAATAGACTTACGTGTTACCGCACAAAATAACACAAAAAGTACGTTTAAAATGAGAGGGTTGAAATAACAAGATAATTTCAATTCAGATCGGACTAACGAGACTGCTGGGAACAAAAATAAAAGTGTGCAGTTGGAAAAAGCTATCTGAACTATGCGTCCGGCCTTTGATTCATTACCGTACTCGATTAGGTGGGCGACGTGTGCACCTGCCTTTATGTTCGACACTGTTTCAAACAGTCGGTTATACCTACAAAGTGTATTTTTTTTTCATTTTTGCAGTATTTTTTTATGTTATAGACACCCCGTCAGTCTAGTGGTTTAAGTACCGGGGCGTATTAATCTTGGGTTCCCGGCTTCGATTCCTGGGTCTTCCATTCCAGGATCGAAACCAGATGTTTTTAAAATTTTCCGAACATAGCTCGGGTTTGTGATCACCAATCCGCATTAGGCAAGCGTGATGGTTACGCCTAATCCCATCATAGTAAAGATAACTTGATTTCTATGATGGAGGTCTTTACCCTGCAGTGGGACAGTAAATATAGGTTGATACTTTACTTTTATGTAATAGGTGGCTGACAAGCAGATGGATCGGATGGTAAGCGATTGCCGCCGCCCATAGACTGAAACACCAGTAAAGTCACAAATGCACTGCCAACCTTTGACCCCCTTTCCCACTAGTTGTGCCTCCGGTACCCTCAATCACTCGGCGAAACTTTACGCCGGTCTTCTGCGAGGCCGTAGTATCACTCCGGTCGAGTATACTCTCTATATTATTATGCTACTGTCTATTCGGATGGTCGGTATTGGAAATTTGTAAGTATAGTAGGTATTGTGATGTCTAGCAGATAATGGTAAGTCCATAGGTAGATATTATTATTTTTTCCTTTGAGAAAATCAATCGATCTAACCCAGAAGTAGGCTATTCATAGCCTAAAAAATTTTGAGGTTATTGTAATATAATGGGCGAGACAAAGTCAGCAAGGCTGGCTCGGTCACTTGGAGAGAATGGAGTCGGACCGGGCTGCCAAGCGAGCTTACCTAGGTCGATCTACCGGGAAGCGCCCAGTGGGGCGCCCCAGATATCGCTGGATTGACCAGGTCAAGAAGGATCTTGGTCACCTTCAAAGGCCGGAGTGGCAAGAGGTGGCTTCGGGTCGCTGAGCCATCGTAGTAAGTACTCATTGGGGAAAACAGACGCAGGAACAGACAGCCAGATATAGTTAGGAAATTATGTTAACCGTGTATACTAATGATGTTTTTTAATTTTATTTTTATTAGGTGCTTAATAATAATATGTGCTTGTAGTCTTTTGATAGGCCAAAAAGCTATTGAAACTTACATATTCTATAGGTACGGCGGCCACCCCGCAGCCCCGCTTAGTCCATCCGTCATCCATAACAATGAAAAGTTTCGAACAGTTTAGAAAAGTTATGAAGCGAGTACTGTCGCATAAAAGGAAGTATTTTGCCACTACACCCTAAAGGGTCCTGTTTTTGTGAATAACCCTTCAAAAGGTCATAGTCTATTTATAAAATCTATAGTACTTGTAAGGTGGTAAATCTCATAGTCCACGGCAAAGCTTATAGGTAAACCGAAAACACAAAACACTTGCGCGATGCAATCGATTTCCAGCGCCATCTATTGGTACTGATTTAAGTTAAGTAGCGAAAAGAAGTGACGACAGGCCACTAGTTCCATATAGCAGCGATGCAAATTAAATTGATTGGCGTGTTGAATATACAGGTACTTACCTTGGGACCAACTTTTGAAACAGATCTTAAACCATTCTTCGTCCCTTTCCCACGCGCTGTCGTGTGAAACAGACGGGCACAGACAGCCACTGTGGCTTCGATAATCAAGACAAAACCTGACATTTCTTTTTCTAAAGCTTTGATCATATATTATAAATAATTAACTCTACTAACTAATTAAACTAACTAGTAGTGGAATACTATTAGTATTGCAACATGCTTCTAAATAGGTAGGTACGGACCGTTTTGTTGAAGTCAATATTAAAACATCAAATAGCCACTAAACAATAATTTTGTGATTTTCTGTTAAATTCCAATGCCTTTTTGATTAATATTTCATTTGCATCTAAGCTTTTAGTTCCACGAAAACTGATAGTTTGAATGAAACCTAATTTTATATTCTTAACATTTAACTTTATTTAAATGTTCATGCAACTTAATCAAGTCAGAATCAGAATACTTTATTGCTTTAAACTGTCTAAGTTATAAAGACTAAATAATGCTTACCTTTTCATCGAAAAGCAAAGTCAATGGTATGCTTAATTATATATTTAAAGAGAATAAATTTCTTGGCATTTTTACTTTACTTTCTAGACTTACCAACAAATAACTCTTCAACTATCACAAAAAAAATATACAAAAGAAGAGAAAATGAGTGAAAGATCACACTAAATCTCATACATTCATTTGACTCCGCACTAAGTAACTTAAGGACTTGTGTTACAGATATCAGACAATAGAGGATTTACAAATATAATACTGAAAAACATATAATACACCCAGACACTGAACAAACACAAGTGTCATAAAGACGCGAATGTTTGTCCAAGGGTGGGTATCGAAATTCAATGACCATTATGAGGCAGGGTCACTACCAAATGCGCCATCTGGTCAGTCTAAAATTATTTCCTTATATTTATGCCTATGAAATGGACTGCCCAGATAAAAGCAGCAAGTGGCTCATCATCACTTAATAAATGCACGAGGAAGGCGGCCAGCAGAGAAGAGCTGGCGGCGCGTTGTAAAGCTTGCCACCAATGCCTGAAGTGATGATCACGACCACTCTGTCAAGAGTGATATCGACTTAGAAGAAGATAAGGTAACAGAAGAAATAGTCAAATGAGCTACGCGTCTACGGGAGACGACGTAAGTTCCAAACAAAGGGACGTACAAAATAATATTTGCTCATTACCGTAGCTACGTTTCAAATTGGGAATGAGTTGTAGTGTAGACGGCTGAAAATTATTTTACCTAGACGTTCGTCTGGAGTTTGTATTTTGTGAAATTGAAATTGCGTTTCTAGGTTTATTAAATGTAATACTTACGTTATTAATTGGTCTATGAGAATGTAGTACGTTAATACCATGTGTAGTATGTTTACCATGTAGATTTATATCACGGTCTTAGCTGAAATACAGCGCTGCAGCGGTTGCAACATATGCTAGGATTGGATCTTGTGGATCACTTATTTGATTTATGTCTACAATGTTTTCATTGTGTGTCTTTTTTCTTTATTGTGCGTATGATTACATTTGTTTTGTCTGTGGTCAATAGGTAAACGTTTTACTCAATATCTTTTAGTTTCAAACCATATATTAATTTCTTTACCAAGCTAAGTAGGTATATTAACAATTTAAGCCAAAAGAAACATCTGTTGTTCCGATTAAAATCTCGGGTATTATCATTATTTTATGATAGGTTATAAGGAAGACTTTGGCATTTAAACCAGCTTCATTACATTAAAACGTTTCCCGCCGGTCCTCCACAGCCCTTAGACGGAATACCAGACCAAACAAATCCTGGTAACACGTTCAGAATCATTATCTGAACAATTGTGTTTATCCACAGTAAGCCCTCTTATACAGTAGAATCGATTATAGAGACAAGCCAATGAAGTCTTTATCGATGTTACAAGCAATTTTATTGTTATTTACGCCCAATACAGTTACGCGGTATTTTTATTCCATCCCCAAATCCCCATTTATCCGGCTTAATGTTTCCACTCCCATAATTACCCGGCAAACAAAAAATCCATCCCAATCGAACAATCCGTAACCATCTTCCTCACCTTCAAAGAAAATGTATGTGAACACAATAAACGCATAAGGATGTAGCAGATTCGCATTTGCTGATAGAAATACTTAAAATGATTACCTACCCATTTGATTTTCTAAAATCTGTTATTTTTTTATTCCGATTCTTACTTTAAGGCGAAGGGTAAGGCAAACTAGCGACGCCAATTGCATCATTGATTTAAATTTGTAGCTTCTAATTTACTACTTTTTGTTCCGTTTTTGTTCTCAAAAAATGATTAGTATGGTCGCAAAAGTGACCGTTTTTGTCGTGGGACAGATTTTTTAGTATAATAAGACCAAAAAGAAGTGAGAAATTATGAAACAAAAAGGATTTAAGTGTATACCACGTTACTGGTGGTCCAAATGTAATTAAAAATAGATCCGGTTTAATATCTAACAATAGGGTACTTGACTATTTTTTTTTTATGAGTTTAATCAAAAGACCCCTCTATTAAAGAAACATTGTTGAAAGAATTATTTGATTCTGATTTGAATTACCTGAGATATCACAACTTTAAGAGCACATATTTTACGCGGGCCCAAAAACGCTCTATACAAATGGCTACCAACATGTGACGTCACACGCTGGTGTCTTGTATGCGCGTCTAGCAAATTTTGTTTGGTAGCTATATCAAATGTTTCGTTATGTACATAGTTTTATAATAAAAGTTTGTGTTTAATCGCAAGTGTTTGCTTTTCTGTCGAAAACAAGGTCTATCATGATCAAGTAGCATTTTGTATGGTTTAATATCATTGGATTTTTTTCTAGATAAGCAAACCTGTGATTGTCTGTTAAAAGTCAGTTTATATTAATGTTTCCAAATGCTTGAATTCGCGTCGATAAAAATCAAGGCACCATTAACGGTACTGAATTGCACATTAGGGAAAATTATGTCAATTATGGAACACTAGTATGGAAATTATTCATGAACAAATAGGCTGAATAATTTAATGAAGTGATAATATGACTATATTTTCTTTTGGCTATAAATTAAAAGCGTTTTTTTTTTTTCTTTTTTTTTTTTTTTTTTTATATAAGATGGGTTTTGCACTTGACCTCATGTCACCTGATGGAAAGTGACAATGAGGTCTAAGATGTAGCGTGCATTCCCAGAAGAAGCCTATTCACTCTCGACTTAAAGACACCCAAATTGTAGCTCTCTAAATCAAAAGAAGATCTAAGGTCACAATAATTTCTAAATCAGAAGAAGATCTAAGGTCACAGATATAGCCTAAAGAATTGTGTAGTTCACGTGGTGATAGGCAAGACACATTGCGAGGACAATAGACGGCCGTTGGGGCTGAAAGGCCCTTGAGTGCGGGCCGCGTACAGGAAGTCGCAGCCGTGGCAGGCCCCCTACACATAGGTCCCAGGAATTCCTTGGTCATGGATGGCACAGGACCGATCTGTGTGGAGGAGAACTTTGGAGGTATGTCCAGCAGTGGACGTTATTGGGTAAAATGTTAATGATTTTTTTTTCTAATAGAAACTGTCTGCAACCTTGAATGTTAGGCTAACGTTGTTCCCGCAATCGCACTTGATGTAACGCGACGTCTAAAAAAGCATACTGTCTGTCTGTCGCATTGTCGAAAACAAGCATTTACATTCTCCAACATCAGCAATAAACATTTACTCGTATTCACTTACAAATAGACATCCGTTACATCACTACGCTATAGTAACACCGCGCACGGTTCTGTTTGACTGAGAAATCAATTTGTTCCACCGTTTTCATTTATGCGATTCGAGCGTTCCAATTTATTCCGAGGCAAATTGGAAAGGGACTGACTGAGTTGTCAGCTGCGGCTTATGCACTCCGTCTCGACTTAGAGACAACGACGGAGGCAAGAGGTTTGTAACGCTACGAAATAAATGGCCAGTGGCTTAGAGAAAGTATCCAATAGAGTGGCTAAGCGCGAAGGGACAGATATCTATATAACCCGGCCAAATGAAAAATAACTACAAAATGGTGGATCGATGTGACTGAAGATTACTTCAGTTATCTCTTACTACGACTGAATTTGGTTAGTTATTACGGTGGTAAAAATACGAACAAAAATCGCACTTAATTACTATGGGTTACTATGGCAACAAGTTTTGCTGGGCGCAGTTCACAACTGACACAACTGAACCCATAAAAAAAAGTGGAACTCTTACAAAGACAAAAAATCATGATTCTGTCTCTTTTACTCTTAGCGATTTCTGTATATAGTTGTTCCGTTTACACGAATATTATTATTTGCGTGTCCTCTCTATGGATTCTTTCTCTAAGGCCAGTGGCTATTGGACGAGGAAAGGGGCGACGATTTTGTCTCCTTTTTGCGACTACAAGGAGTTTTGTTTGATTTGTATGCTACTCGTAGTTTTAGATTAACATCGGAATGCTCAGTATTTTCTGTTGATTTGTATACAAATCAATTGTGTACTACTCCTTAGTTACAAGTATATATACGGCACCGTAAAATGTATAATAAAACCCAGACGCTGAACAAATACAAGTGTTCATCATACGAATGTATGTCCAGGGTGGGGATCAATCCCACGACCTTTGGTGTTTGAGGCAGGTTCACTACTAAATGCGCCATCCGGCCAGTCTGTCAGTATGCCATCTAATGAACATTTTAAAAAACTTAACGTATACGATTCCTTATATTCGACAATATATTTGTGTACATCTTTATAGTGTTTTATTTTGTTTTTGTTTTAAGTTTGTTTCGCAGGTACCGAAACTTAAAATATTTTTGATTCACAATTATCTAAATTAGAAACTTCCAATCCTTATTTTATCCCTGAGTCGAAAGTAAATTGTGTTAGAACCATCCATTAAGTTATTAAAATTTGTCTCTCGACAAACACTTCAAATCAATAACGTAAATTAAAAATAGCTACGATTGTATATTGTACCTCTTTAGATAATAAGATATTATTATATTTAGCTAATCTTCTTTGCAAAGGGCATTCTGTCGATATCATTATTATTCCAGTCTTGTTATAATTACAATGAGTCTGGGGACATCCGCGATTGTCAAGAGCATCCTTGAATTCCCCCCTACTAGGGTTGCCCTTTCAAAAATAAAGTATTTACTTACTATTGTGTGACGCAAGCCAATATTAATGGTACCTACGCGATCTGTGGTCGCAACTGCTTATACAATAATTTGGAGACTTCCTCCGTATTGCCATAAATGGTTTCTTCAAAGCTAGCATCTTCCGGACCAGGGGGACAGTTCTCGTTCACTCGACACAGAAGTCAAATTAAAGATTTATGATGGACGAATATATGAAATCTCTAAATTAGACTTCCATGTCGAATGCACAAGAATGTTAAAATATTGGTAAAAGGACCCTAAACCTATCGCAGTCTTACTTTTTTTTTAAAACACAGTTTAACCACAAGTGCCAACCTTACTTAGGACAGCCAATAGCTATTCGTATAACATCTACCCATAGCGTAAAATATTAATTTGAAAACCCTTTGTCCCAGATATGTAAACGATAAACGCAGGCAACGGCAATGCGATAATAAGGCGATGTTACTACACGAAAATTTAAAACATTAGTCTGTGACAGTAAAAGTGAAAGTGTGGCTTCCTTTTATGCAAAAATACTATATTTCTGATGATTTTGACTCGTTTTTATCAACTCATTAGTTGGGTAATTTACGTCTTTTAATACTGACGACATCCTGCACCTTCTGAATTTTGCGGTGTTTCAGCGTAATTTTATATAAAGCCGTGATTTTTATCGCAAGCTATCATTATTTTTTGCCGTTTCGCCAAGTACGTACTGCGGATTTTTCTCTACGCTTGTCACTCACGGGTGACATAGAACACAAGTCGCGTGTAGTAGCCGCATTATGTCGCTCTCCCGGGCGTCTCGCTTGGCGCTCTTGTAGGACAAAGGGGAAAACGCACGACTTTTTATTTGCCAACCAACCGATGATAAATGCCTAATTGAAATATCAACCGCACTTGAGTACCTACCTCCGATATAATCCAAGACCACATAAAGTCGGTTAATGTAAAGGGATAACCCTGAAAATCGGTTTAAGCAGTAAAAAATACTTAAGAACATGATGTCTAGAATGAATAAAATATACTGCTTCGTAGTTAATGTAATGTTAAAAATCTAAATTTATTTTAAGTAAGGGCTGAAACTGTGGGCTGGGGACATGGCTGTGGGTATATGGCACACAATAGTGGCCCGTCGCAGGGCCGATTCTGTTGTTGGGTTTATTTGACTATAATTATCCTTTATAATTAATCTTACTATAATTAACCTTGCTGATTAATCCGTTAAATAGATGTAGATCAGGTTTCCAAATGTATAGTCACAGTATGGCTTTGTTAAAGTACAATTTAGGCAGTCGCGAGTTAATTAATATATGTGAATATAGCATGCTACTTGTTGGGTGGCTGACTTTAGGAAATACTGGGACAGAAATTTGTATTTGTATTGAAATCGAATTTAGAGATTTCATCCATTGGTCCATACAATACTCTACTCGACTTGAATGTCGAGTACACAAGATTGCCCCCAGGTTTTATTGCTCGAAGCTGTAGAAAATAGCAGAGGAAATATTATCATGTAATTATGATAGGACTACAAATAATCTAGTCGTTCTTAATTTAATTTTAGTCTTATTTCAATCTGTCTAGGTTAACAGAATCTAGGACAGTTCATTTTAAGCCATTTAAGACGTTACCTACTCAGATAATCTCCTGTCTAGAATAGATTGAATTAGGTCTTAGTTCTAACTTAGATTAGTATCTGTAGTAGCCTATACATATACTGTTCTAAAGCGAAGCAAAGGCCTTCGTCATAGAAATCAAGTCATCGCTGCTATGATGGGATTATGAGCGAGAATAATCACCTAACCTAATGTAGATTGTGATGACAAACCCCAGCTATGTATGAAAAATTCGAAACGTATTTTTTTGCCCGACCCGGGAGAATCGGACCAAGGACCTTAAGAACCCGGGGGGGAAGGGGATAAGAGGTTGGCAGCGCATTTGTAACTCCACTGGTGTTACAAGTGTCCATGAGCGGCGGCAATTGCTTACCGTCAAGTGATCCGCCTGCTCGTCTGCTATCTATCACATAAAAAAAAAGATACATAAACTGCTACATCAACGGAGCGTTAGTATCTAAGTAAGAAAAGGGCCAAATCAGATATTAGGCACAAAAAAGGTCGTGGCACACTGGTGTCCCATCGAAGTATGAGGGTAATGGAATAGAGAGTGCACTTGTGTTTGCACATACACTTGTACGCTTCAACATGTCCTGCTTCGATGGCTGATTGTTTACATTGGTTGCCATAGCCGAAATATCGGTTAGTAGGAAAATATTAAAATGTGCTAATAAATGAATATTACACTGTGATAAAGGTTCGCAGACAGTTCATCTGATCCCGACGGACCTCCGAGTCAATTCCCCAAAAATGTACATAAATACGTAACAAAAAAATTACTTTACATTTTATTGGACCAAGCATCTTTATCGCCAAAAATGTCATGTCGAACAAAATGTTTACCAGCGCTCCTGATTTTATAAAGCGAGCAACTTAACGTAGATTATTTTGCAGACAACGAAATGCGTGACCCGAATTTGTAATAAGTACAGGCTGGTCTCTGCTTGCTCGAGGGCCCTCTAGTTAATTGAAAGAGATCGACCACCGAGCGCGGCGTGTCGAGTGCGGCGAACTAACGTGATGCCTCTAGTTTCGAACCTTTTTAGGGTAGCGTTTTTGAAATGGAATAAAAAAAGATTATCTTTGCCAATGTCATTTAAATGGGGAGGATGCTGGTACAACATAAGTACGTTCCTCAAAGTCCGTTCGATTCCCGGATCGAACAAAAGATGATGATGACGTTTCGAATTTGATCGGGTTAGTGATCACCAATCTGCATTAGGCAAGCGTGGTGATCAAGACTAATCCCATCATGTAGCGATGACTTGATTTCTATTGTGGAGGCCTTACCCTGCTGATATTTTTACTTTATAGAATTCCTCAAAGGCCGACAATGCATCGGCAATTCTTCTGATCTACATATGTTCATGGGTAGTGGTGATAATTTACCACCAGACGACATTTGCTCGTTGCCTACTCATAAATAAACGATTTTTTTGGAGCAAAGGTCAAATCGTAAAAAATGTGTTTTTCCATTAGGTACCTATACCTAATTTTTTATTATTTTTCGATAGGGAATACCACCTTCTCTTGATTTTAATTAATTGATGTAATATATACCAGTTTTAATGGTCAATAAGTAAACCATAATTTAGTCACAACGTTAAGACAATATGTTCGTTTATATAGGTAGTGCGAGTCAGCGTACGAGTTAGCCTGTCAATTAGCTGTACTGAAGTAACTCGCACTGTTTGGACGTCATTTATCTCGCACGAGCGAGCTAGGCAGCAGCTGGCTTATTGTAAACCAGTCTCAAAATTCAATAAAACACTCAAAACTACGTTTTAATACTAAAATTAAGTACCAAGTATAAAAATACCCAGTAGGAAGACGAAAATTTTAACCTGAGCCACTTCTGTGTTTTTAACGGAAATTAATACCTAGTGATTCATACAAGATGAGCTGAGCACGACCTGAGTCGAAACCGAGCCTAAGTACTGGACCAAAATCTTGGGGTCACGGGTTCGATTCTCGAGCAAAAGTATGTTTCAAATTTTTCGAATATAGCTCGGGTTTGTGATCACCATTCCGCATTAGGCAAGCGTGGTGATTAAGCCTAATTCCATCATAGTAGCGATTACATGATTTCTATACCTAATGCAGGCTATTGCCCCTGCAGTTGGACAATATAATGCTGATATTTTACATTACATTACTTTTACTTAACATTATTTTACTTTACATTATTTTTACTTTACATTACTTATACTTTATATTACTTTACTTTACATTTCTTTTACTTTACATTACTTTTACTTTACATTACTTTTACTTCACATTTCTTTTACTTTACTTTTTAAGTTGAGCCACTGTGTTAGCACCGTGGTTCGGCTCGATGCGAGTGAGGGTCCTTCACTTAATTGAAAGAGATCGACTCCAAACACTCGTAAAAGGAGGGGCGAACTAACTCGATGCCACTTAAATTAGAGGTGTTTATTTTAAAGGTACGAAAATTCTGGAATAGTGGAGTGTAAAACTGTTTAATTTGATATAATTAACCTTTTTTAATGTGATAGATGGCAGACCTGATGGTAAGCGATGCCAAAGCCTATAGACACCTGCAACACCACCTGCCTCCGGTCGTATCTAACTATCACATAATTAAATTTAGGTAAATAGAAATTATGATTAATTTTTAATATAAGTAAAATGTTTTGTTTTTATCACATAAAAAAACACCTGATAGTAAGATTACCGTCGTCCATAGACACCTGCAACACCAGTAGAGTCACAAGTGCGCTGCCAACCTTTAACTCCCTTCCACCCAATTGGGCCTCCGGTACTCACACTCACCCGAGGTAATACAGCGCAGCGCTGCTTCATGCCGGTCTTCTGTGCGGTCGTATTATCACTCCGGTCGAGCCAGCCCAGTCATGCTTCCCACGGTGTAAAAGTTGTATAAGGATGAGGTCTAATTTGGGGGAAGGGAAAAAAATTTGCAACACACTTGTGACTCTACTTGAGTTGTTGTGTCCATAGGCGGCGGCAATCGTTCACCATCAGGTGATCCGTCTGCTCGTTTGTCACTTATAACATAAAAAATTATAAATGGATAGTAACTCTTCTTAAGTCCTATCTTTTGATAACTCCTTTTAGCAATAATACTAACGTATTAATTACTTTGGTAACGATAATTGCATCTGAAAAGAACATACTATTTTTTTTATGCGAAATCTGTAGGGGTTGCTGTAAAAAATATCGTATTTTCGCACTCAGTATAATAAAAAGGCGGGATATTTCACCTGCTTTTCAAGTCATTCCCACAAATTTGGCAAGGCTTTAAAATCTGCAAAATACATTTTTATAATCCACGAAATCTTTGTCACGTTTCACGAGTTAGTCCGTCATTTCCAATGGCCGTTTGTTCCACTGAAAAGCTAGAATCTTAAAAAACTTCTACAACGAAGAACGTGAGACGAATCCAAACGTTCCATACAAAAAGGTTTAATTAAAACTCGCTCTCATTCAAATGTTTAAGTGTATTTGATTAAAAATAACAGAAAGAAGTCCATTTCGGATCTGAATAAACATTCGGTAAATAAAACGTGATTTCTTTAACGGGGTTTCCTTTAGTAAACAAATCCTGTATTGAGATGCGTACATATGTATCTTTGAGAATGGATTAACGAAAGTAACTTTCAACAAGCTCTTTTAATTTTTTTTATGTCATAGGTGGCAGACGAGCAGACGGATCACCTGATGGTAGTACAAATGCCGCCGCCCATAGACACCAGCAACATCAGTAGAGTCACAAATTCACTGCCAACCTTTCCCTCCTTTTGAGCCTCCGGTACTTTCACTCACTCGATGAAACACATCGCAGGCGTTGCTTCACCCTGGTTTTTTGTGAGGCCGTGGTATCATTTATTCCGAACCGTGCTCTCCCATGGTAAAAATTTTGACAAGGGAGAAAAATAATCTAAAGAAATAAAATCTCTATACCAATACTATTTTTAAAGAGTTATTTTCAAAAGATAACCACAAGGATTATACGCACAACCAAACCGCACTTATTCGAATGGGCCTATGTATTTTGTATTGTATGTCTATGAAGTACAAATTTTTTTTTATATATCTATCTTCTATTATTATTATTTTTCTCATGTATGTACTGCACATTCGTCGCCCAAGGCTCAGCCTGAAAATCAGCGCTGCAGTGGTTACTGGCTGCAGCAAATGCTGAGGCTGCGCCTTGTTGGCTGCGCCACTGACCACAATATTTTTGTTGTTATTTTTGTTGTTGTCCACGTACCTTGCTGTATACTGCTGTATGCACTGTGTTCTTTATGACCAATAAAAGTTATCTTATCTTATATTACCTGCCCGCCCTGACTTCGTCTTGAAACATGATAAGTGCCAAATTGGACCGATAGATGGTACTGAGTGTGGAATACGTCACGCAAGTATTTCGCGTTTCTGGTTTCCCTATAAGCCTGGCCATTATCGATAGAATTTATTGTTTTATAAATAGAACAGATAGAAAACAATAATTGTTTTCCTTATTTTCTTACAAAATTACGACGTATTAATACAAAGTACACTACACGTGCCTCCCAGCGTCCGGTTGTTATTTTTATCACAAAAATTTCCTTCCTCAAGACGCTTATTCTCAGAATCCATCGAAAGCTGATCGTAAAATTTACGAGGGGACTCTGCCTAAGCGGGTTGGACAGTCAAGCACTGAACAAAGACCTGTTTATAATATTTTTGCCACGTAAATAAGTTTCAAGCCACATCAGGTATTTTACAACCATATCGACTTTTAACCGTTTCATCCTATCCATACAGGCTTTGGGTTGAATTTCCCAACAGAAAAACTCATGTACGAGGTAGTCATAATTTTTTTTTCTTTATTTAAGGAGCTTTGTCTTTGTTTATGAAAGATAGTAGTCACTGTTCCAAAGTTTCATGAAAAAATCACGTCAATTCTTCACACTATTTTGCCGTGAAAGAAAGACAAACATACAGATAGACAGACACACTCTCCCATCTTTACCATTTATTAAGGGATAGATTTTAAAGACATCGACAAACCTTATATACAAACCGAAAAGACGAAACACTAGCGCGTTGCAACTGACACCCAGCGCCATCTGTTGGTAGACAGCGAAACTACTGTCCCGAAACGAAGTGAGGCGAGCTGCTAATAGTAGTATGGATTTTGATTGGCCGTATGAAGTTTTTTCCAATTTTAAAATTTTAATCAAGTAGTCGAAAATTTGTAGTTTCAGTTGGAATGAATCCGAGGGATGGATCCAGTAGGAGCCTCTTTGATGTACGCTGTTAAAACAAATACGGGAATAAAAAAGCTGTTTCAGAGCATGTTAGTGAGCGAGTATGCAAAGTTATGTTAATTACACTTCAAGTTAAAATACCCATTTAAAATTCTCTATTTAGAGCACATACAAAAATAAGTCTCAAAAATGAGTGTAACGTGTAAGTATGAAACCTCAAAAACATTTTCGGAATTTTGGATTGCTTCCTTGTTGGCAATGGCCACGGCTTCATTTCACTAATGTGATTTGAAACTTTGTAAAAATAAAACTACTTATATAATAGAAGATTTTATGCAAAAAAGAGTATTTATTATCGAACCCTTGGTACTTGAAGTAAAGTCACTACCAAATATCACGTCGAGCCAGTTATAGAGGTAATTTGAATGTTTCTAAAATATAAAAAACCATAGCCAAATTTCTATGATGGAGGGCTTTGCGTTGCAGTGAGACAGTAGGTTTATAGGCTAATACAAAGCTAAATTAAAAAATAAATTGATCGTGGTCGAACGTGAGGAGGAATGCATCAGCATGAAAAGGCCGGGTGAGAACGGTACTCTCTAGAGTCTAGAGGAAGGGAAGCTAAAATGTAGGCAGCGCAATTGTGTCTCAACTCGTGTTGGCAGTCTAGTCCATGGGCGGCAGCAATAATTTACCATCAGGTAATATTTCTACTCGTCAACCACCTTTTTCCGCATCATACTTGAAACTTTTATACACTACACTATCTGGTAAACTAGAGTAATTACGCCACTAAAACTCCCATCAAATTAAACCAGCCGAAGAAAATCGTAACAAGTCATCAGAGTGTTTAAGTCACATCTTACTGCGGCATTTAGGCCAAATTGCGTGAGCGGAATACTGTTTATTTGCCTAATGTCCCTGAGAAAAACCAATTTGTAAGCCCCACGCGAGCATGCGAGCCTCTGAGGTCCAATAGTTTTTAAATTGGTCCTCGTTTTTGCGGCGGAAAATTGCTTTTTTGGTTCCGTTGCCGTGTGTAGCAGTCTTCTAATCAAGCTTAATTTCTTAGCCTGGCTTAATAAAAAAAAAGTATTTGTGACTGTAAATTCAAATGCCTTCAGCGTGCCGCCACACGGGGTGTAAATAAATGAATAAATAATTGATACTCGTATCTGTGTAGGTATAGTTACGGGTTGACGACCCGTTTAGCGCAATATGGTTTGAGCGCCGGTTGAGACGTAAGGGTCGCGGGTTCAATTCCCGCACCAACACAAATTTGTTTGTTGATGAAACAGATATTTGTGTTGGGTCTGGGTGTTTGTAGTACCTTCGTTGTTTCTGGTTTCCATAGCACAAAGGAAAACCTTAGTTTGGGGCCAGGACAATGTATGTGATGTTGTCTCAATTTATTTATTCGTCTTGAGAATAAGAACGTGGCCACTCACAATGGGCTGCTAAAGGTCTAAGTCACACATAGGAGGAAAAAGGATCATGCTTGGCATTTTCTTCCGAGATCAAAGGAGGAATGATAACGGCTTACAGTAGACCGGCGTGAAGCAGCGTCTGTGTTATGTTTCGCTGAGTGAGTGAGGATACTGGTGGTCCAATTGGGGGGAATTCGTGGATAAAAAGTAGGCAACGCACTTATGCCTCCACTAGATATCTAGGTGGGTATCTATGACCATAAAGTATTAGCCTATAAACTGTCCCACTGCAGGGCAAAGGCCTCCATCATAGAAATCATGTCATCGCTACTATGATGGGATTAGCCTTAATCACCACGCTTGTATCTATGACCATGTGTCTATGACCATAGAATCAGATAACTTCAAGTGGCAATTCTGGCAGTGAGCATTTAGGCAGGGCATCTTCTAAAGCGAATTTCTCGATCCTGAGCGGCATAGGACCGATGTGTGTGAAGAGCACTGGGGAGGCCTATGTAGGTACAGCATTCGACGTCTATTGGCTGAAATGGTATTGAGTAGGTATGTTAATGATTTTGTGTACGTAATTTAGCATACAACCTATTAGTTAATAATTACTAGGAGTTATAAAAAGATCAGTCGTCACGTCTATTGAAAACAACGCCAGAGTTTCTAAAAGCTCAGTTCCTAATTTGGACCGTGCAAACCATCTTGCTTAGACATCAACAAGACGTCTTTGAATAAACATGTTCAATACATTCCGTATTTCAGCTGTTTATTTTGGAATTATCTTAACACGTTTCCACAGTATAAAAGGATTAACCGAAAAGTACATTTAATTTATATAGTTCAATGGCCTGATAGTGCATTAGGTCACCAGGCTTATGGGAAATGTTTGTTCAGTGTATGGGTAAGGTTAGGTTATTTATTTATTACTGAAGTGCTTGAGCTACTTTAATATAATATCAGGTCGATATAAGATATGTTGTGTAAATTAATTACTTTGTTAAATAATTTGTTTTGTAAACTAATGGTGGATATAAAATTTTATTGTTAAGTCATTAGATTACCAGCTATGGTAAGTGTATACCATTTTCGATGCCACCCGCATCCAACAGGCTTTGCGATCTTCATGAGGTCTTCAGTCCACTTTGTGGGGGCCTACCACGGCTAAGAATCGAACAATTCTACTTAGAGTAAAAAGGTTCTCGAGTCGTCAGTCCTTCGCGCAATGTTCCTTGTCCACTACCACCTAAAGCTTGCAATTGTTTTTGAACATTCCTCACCGCAATGCATTTAACTGTGGCACCACTGCAGAGATTTCGTGAAACGTTGGTACTGATGGGAAAACTTTAGTTATCACCAGTGTCCGTGTGAACCGCCACCTGGATGCGACCCGTTTAATCCAAAAAGGCGAACCGTGAACTATTTATAAACTTCTAATTCTTCAGCGCACAGACTCCGACTCAAAGTCGTTTCGACTATACATCGTTACTTTTTGAAAACTCGCAGAATTAGTTAAGAAACACATAGCTACTACTTAATCTACACAAAAAAATAAAATTCAATCAGTCAGCTGACTTTTGTAACAACATTTGTTACATAATATTGACCACGTCTGCTACTGACCATTCTGAGCTACGTTTGGTCCAAGACATTGGGATTTTCGAATAAAGAAAAAACTTACTGTGGTAAAAAAATTTAGTACCTTAGAAATCAAGCATCCATACAGAACAATTATGAATGTCGAATATTATGTAAGCCACCGCTGATTCGAAAAGTCGATTTCTACTGAGGAGAACCAACTCTGTAGTTCATGAAAATTATTGCCGCCTAAACTTCGCAACTTTCAGGCAGGTTACCAAAAAAAGAAAGGTCATCTGAAAAAAATAATAATTAAAGAATCATCCAAAAGGTTTAAGTTGTCTCCTAACAATTGCCTTAAGAAATAAGTTCAAGTTAATTCGTTGGAAAATACGACAAGAAAGAGCCTGAACCATTATTTTTGATCCCTCGAAAGTGAAAACCCACCAACGTTTGAACAATACTAGCTCTAATACACAAAAACTACATATTATCATGTATAGTAGTAGTATATAGACCAACACATCGGCAGTCAAACGCCCACACAGCGGGCACATAACTCGGGTGACAATTCTCATTTCCGTGTACATTTCCTCAAAAAATTTGGAATGAGTTCCTCAACTGACAGATGCCATGCTCCTGGTTTAACATATGACATCTTTTTCTATTTCCTTTGTGTTTGCTTATTAATAAAAGAAATTGTACGACCAAAAGAAAATTTGCGAAATCTCAGTGAACGCTTCCCCGACATCGCGACAGATTGACGTGTATAATTTAGTGTCGTGCATAATAACCTTGTTCTTTTTGTGTTTTTTTTTCTGATAAGTAGACGAGCAGGCGGATCACCTGATGGTAAGCAATTGCCGCCGCCCATGGACACATACATGCAACACCAGTGGAGTCACAAGTGCGCTCCTAACCTTTTATCCCCTTCCCACCCGATGGGCCTCCGGTACCCTCACTCACTCGGCGAAACACAGCACAGGGGCTGCTTCACGCCGGTTTACTGTGAGGCAGTGGTATCACTACGCGCAAGTTAAAAAGAGCACCCTCAAAAGATCACAGTGTTGTCCATCTCTCTGTCCGTCTGTTTATATTTTGACCCTTTGTTTCGGGAATGCGTTAAGGTATCCAGTGGATTGAAAAGCGTATTTAACTCAATTCAACTTTCAAGATCAGCTGTTTTTTATGATATAGCAGACGAGGCGAAGGTTTACCTGATGGTAAGCAATTACCGCCGCCCATGGACACCTGCAACACCAGTGCTCCTCTTCTTCAAATCAATCAAGAGCTTCTTGAAATCAACGTAAAAAAAGATGGACCAGTCTATTAAGCACAAACCGTTATATTTCGATACTTCCAACGCCAAGCTCGTGTAGGACATAGAAATAGAAAAAATCTTCATTCAAATTAGGTCCATATAGAACACTTATGAATGTCAAAACATAATATAATCTACCACTGGTTCGAAACGTCCATTTCTACTGAGAAGACACCAGCAAAAAACTCAGTAGTTACTCTTTTCAAATAGTAATAAGTTACAGAGTTTCATTTGAGCAAAATAACTTAAAATAATCCAAGGAAATAGACTACTATGACAATTATTTTTCTTTATCGTTGAGATAATGGTCAGATTTAAATAAAAGTTACAGAAGAACGCACACAATAACATCAATGAAAGCTAATACCAGCCATAAGTCGCAAAAACGTCCATATACACCGTACTCAACACAAACCACGCCTGTACACACTAAACTAATTCTACTAGTCTCATTGAGCTGTGCTAACTTTGGCTGTCTCAAAGCCGACAGAAATTAATCGTATTGGCCTAACATGATTAACCTTTATGAATATTCATCTGCCCTACAAAATTCTTCAGTAGGCCTGCAAGTTTAAACCAATTATTCTAATAGGGCAAGGAGACGTATTTTGCTTCGTTATATGAGGGATGTTGAGAGATAATTTTGTTTCCGCTTGTATGACATCGTGTTAATGCGTATCTACATTTATTTGTATGATGATAGTAGATACTAATAGGTAGATTATTTGTTATAAATGGGGATACAGATTTTTTTATGTGATAGGTGGCAGACGAGCTGACGGGTCACCTGATGGTAAGCGATTGCCGCCGCCCATAGACACCTGCAGCACCATTAGAGTCTCAGTGCGCTGCCAACCTTTAACCCCCTTTCACCTAATTAGGACGTCTGGTACCTTCACTCACTCGACGTATCACAGCGCAGGCGCTGCTTTACGCCGGTCTTCTGTGAGGCCGTGGTATCACTCTGGTCCAAAGGCCCATTTCATTGCCGAAGCTGACTCTCTCAAGGAGAAAATAATTTAACTGTAGAAATGGATTTCCAACGTTAATTCGAAAGTCATTGATGTAAGTTGAAAGTTATTAACTAAGCATGTAAGATACAAGTGCACATCAGGTTTCCATCAACTATCCTAATATGTCCTACGGTCAGGGATAAAATGAGCCCATATTTTCACTCAGTGATGAGACAAATATTGTGAACGAATGTTATTCCCGAAAATTTCATTCTAAATTTGCAGAATGGCGTTAAAAACCAACGTTCCGTATGGCATTTCCCATTTTTTCGCTGTAATGTATCACACAGAAAACAGGTTTCCAACACATTTTCCGTAATAAAGTGACTAATTGAATGTTGGCAGCAGTTTTACCCGTTTAAAACGAACGCCGAAATTACCTCTATTAATTTACGTGCTAGGGCGCCGATAGCAGTAGGGGCCGAAATGTTTCGGCTTGATGGTACCTCTACACGCTCGCCGAATGATGGCAAACGATGTATTTCGTCCAGTCAATCTTAACTTTATTTCGAAAATATGTGAGGATAATATTGAGTTAAAAAGTTAAATATGTAATCAGGACTGTAGTCTTGAACTACTAAAAAAATCTAAGTCTCTTAGATGAGTAAATAATGCATTTAAAAATTAATCGAAGGGTTCAGGAGTCCTATTCTTTTTAAATCAATTATTTTTATAGATATTTGAATTTTAAAAGATATTTTACGACGCATTATTATTATTACTGGCAAATAATAAAAACAGCTAAAAATCATATTTTCTGTTTCATGTGTTAGGTGACAGCGCAGGCACAGTTTCACGCCGGTTTCCTGTGAGGCTGTGGTATCACTCCGGTTTAGCCGGCCCATTCATTCAGGAGCGTGACTCCCCTACGGTCAATTATCCGAAAATCTACACGACTCGATGCCTGAACAAATATACATATACTTATTGGTACGGAAACCTCAGATGGACAAGTTCCACTCTCATTTTGCCGGTTTTATATCCTACTAGTGGCCCGCCCTCACTTTGCTTCGGGACCGTAATTCAGAAATGAACCAATAGATGGCGCTGTTTTTAATTACATCGCGCAAGCGTTTCGTGTTTTCGGTTTAGGTATAAGCCTTGTCGTTGTCTATAGAAGTTATCTCTTTATAAATAGTATAGAAGATGTTTGTTAGTGGAAAGAATACTTCGCGCTTGCAAACATTCGACTATCGTGTGGACACACCGTTAAATGGTGCGAGGTGGCGCGTAAGGGGTGGGGGATGTCAAGTGTGAATGTCATGAAGTAAAGCCTGGTGGTCTTGCGACCTACTATCTGGACAAGTACAGTTCTCTAGATAAATTCGTAAGCATATAACGTAAAAAAATACAATCTTCTATACTATTTCTAAAGAGATAACTTCTATAGAAAACGACAAGGCTTATAGGTAAACCGAAAACACAAAACGCTTGCTCGATGTAATTGTACACAGCGCCATCTATTGGTTCACTTCTGAATTACGGTCCCGAAGCGAAGTGAGGGCGGGCCACTAGAAGAAAATAAAGTAAAGTATCAGCCTATATTATATTGTCCCGCTGAAGGCCAAAGGCCTCCATCATAGAAATCAAGTTATCAAGTTTTTAAATGACGGCCTCGATGGCTAATGTTTTCACCCGAAGGGTGAAAGCTCCCGTATTCGATTCCCGGTCAAGTCAATTTACAAAACTACATTTCTAAGTTTTCTTGGGTCTGGGGGTTCTGGAGTTGACGTCACCTGGTACTCATAGTACAGGGGTCGCCCTAGTCTGAGACCAGGTTAATTGGTGTGACTGTCTGGCGCATTTATTTACTTAAATAAATCCATCTTTGTAGAAGAATTTAGATAACATTTACATAGCATCGAATTCAAGACGCAACATAGTTGTACCGCAAGTATCCGTACGTGACTGTACAGACTGCATTCCGCTAGACAGGGGCCATCGGCGGTCCGCTTTATCTTCCCCATACACTGCTTGATAAGAAGCTTACGAGCCAAACTTAATAAGAGTCGACGTGGCCAGCGCGGCCAATCGAAAACAAACCTTCACCGCTTCAAAATACAACTTCATTTTAGGTCCGGAGCCACCTACTCGCGCGTCCACCTGGGCTCATACCAGTTTATGCATAATGATGCTCTGGGCTTTTTAGGTATAAAGTGCACAATAGGGAGGTAATAATGCTGCTGGTCTTTTTGTCTCGGCGCATATTGGGGTACGATAACAAGATTGAGTCTCCGATGGCCCGCCTCGATAGGACAGTCGTAAGGAGTGACATCTTTGCTTCATGCTTGGAGTTTCAAAGTCTTTTGTTAGTTCTTGCTACCGAGCACGAATGGACTGGCTATACGCGTATTTGCATACAAATGTTTATTTAGTAGTGAACTGGATAATGAGTTTGAATCGAAAATGAGTTAAAATATTTGCCACCTGTGCAATAGATGACAAAACATCAATAGGGTATTAACTAATCTCGATATAGTAAAAAATATTTATACTTTACCAAAATATTAAATAAGAACCAATAGCCTAAATTTTCAGTTAAAAATATAACGTCTAGCTGGTTTTGTGAGCATTCAAAGTTTCATGGGCAAGTCCATTTTAAGTTTATAATATAGTAAAAATAATTATATCATTGAACTACCCATACAATTTACACAAACTTTTATTTTAAAACCATGTATAAACGAAACATTTGATATAGCTACCAAACAAAATTTACTAGATGCGCATACAAGATACTTGCGTGTGACGTTATCTATCTTTTATCTTATATTAGGCTACCATTTATAAGAGGTAAATGGTGTTTATATCGAAAATCTTATATACAAATCGAAAAACCAGCGCAATCTTTTGGTTTAGAAGGGCACTAATGTCCTGAAACGAAGCGAGGGCGGGCCTCTAGTAAAAAATAAAGAGCATGGATCAAACCTACGTACCTAACTAATAAAAATTACGAATTTTAAATATTTTCTTAAAACTGCTTAAAAATCTTTTGCAATACCTAAGGTTGACCTTTAATCAGAGAAAACTTACCAATTCATGTCTTCAATTGAGAAGAGTATTATCGAAGACAATTTCGAATCACACACTAACTTACCCAACTTTATCGTTGTGGTAAAAATCGCTTTGTCCCCAAAACAAAACATTTGCTATGGTTGGGGCAATTTATGACGGACACGTGGGGCCCGCGGTTTTAATGTACGCCGTAAATTAGACTTTAGTTCACTTTTCAATGGCCGGAAAACAGCATGTTTGGAATGGAATTGCGAGTTTTGCTTTACTAAATGCATTACTGTCGTTGCAGTTTAGGTGTTTTAACATTTTGAATGCGTATAGACGTAATAACGAAACCGGCTTTAACTTGTATATTTTACGAATAATTTCTTGTTAAGGTATTAAATTAAATACATAGTCTAAATATATATACTAGCTATATTTTGATTTAAACCAAGTCTAAGAGAAGTCTATCCTTATAGAAATGGAAGTATACGAGTATAGTTGCAAATAAAAAGGAAAAAGATTTCCTGGAGCAACACGAAGCACGTTTTTAAGTTCTTCTTCTTTAAGTGGTTTTATTTTGCTTCATAATGTGGATTGATTATTCCAATCCCCAGCTATGTTTGAAAAATTGGAAACATAGGTAGATACTTTTATTCGACTCGAAAGTCGAACCCACGATTCCGAGATCACAAGCCGGTACTTCAGCCACTAGACCATGTGCCACCATAGGATGTGTGCCATGTTCCGCTAAGTGAGTAAAGGCCCAATCTAGGGGAATTGACAGCGCTCTTGTGTTGAGAGTGTCCATGATCGGTGGTTACCGCTTATAGCTGGAGGCACGAAAGTATATCGATGACCGTTATTTTGCGCACTTGTAAAAAAGAAGACTTTCTATCAAAATTGGTTTCTGCGCACTCAAGGTCATAACTACACTTTCTTGCCTCGGACTATACCCTCAGGTAATGTTTGCTTATCTACTAGGTACCTACATATTCTTTTAATTTTTTTTAAATATTTATTTGCACTAAAAGTAACTACCACAAACATTTAGGAAATGACTCCCGCTTACCAAAAACGCAAAACATGAAAGTAAGGGTTTAACTCGACTTCAATCCGTTAGCGTTGTTTGGCATCAAAACAATTTCTGACTAGACACGTGTGAAATCCCGCGGTTTAATATCAACTGTAAATTAGCGCGCACCCTCCTGAGCAAATACTCGACTGATGCTTTGCGGTGGTTATCCATTTATCCATACTAATATATGAGTGTGAAGGTATCTCAACTTGTTTGTTAGATCTTACTGGGTATCTGATTTTAGATTAATCCTTCAAATGAACTCGGAAAAATACTGGCTGTTTAGAGACTATTTTTTAAAAGTACATACTAGTTAACGCCCCGTTGGTCTAGTGGTTTAAGTGCCACGGCCGTGATCTTGGGGTCCCAGGTCGAGCAAAAAGTTGGTTTCAAATTTTTCAAACATAGCTCGGGTTTGTAATCAACAATCCGCATTAGGCAAGCGTGGTGGGCTGGCCATATCTGCCGCAGAATCAGAAGATTGTCAACGTTGGGTAAACAAGTTCTGGAGTGGAGACCGCGTCTTGGTAAACGTAGTGTAGGACGGCCACAGGCCAGATGGAGTGACGATCTGCGCAAGAGGGCTGGCTGGATGCGAGTAGCCAAAGATCGATCAAAGTGGCGAGCATTTGGAGAGGCCTACGTCCAGCAGTGGACTGCAATAGGCTGACGATGATAATGACGATGGTGATAAAGCCTAATCCCATCGTAGTAGCCATGACTTGATTTCTATGATGGATACTTTTTCTCTGGAGTGGGACAGTATATAGGCTGATATTACTTTACTTCACTTGTTACTATCTTAGAGAAACTGAGTATAATGTTGAAAAATAACCATGAATCAATACGAGTAAGCAATGTAGAGTCCCAGTTCTAATTCAAGCTGCAGCCGCGCTCGCTAATTCACAGCTGATATTAAACCACAGGCTTCACACGTGTCTCGACATAAATTGCTCTAACACTATCGCTCTAGTTGGTAAAGGATTCTATATTTTGATATTTATTGCTTTTGGGATTCAGTAGACGTTTATAATATCTGACTCAAATCAAACAAGTATATTATTGCAAACTTTTAGATCCCAAACCCATTTTCCAAAAATTAAGAATTAACTACAATTTAATAATTAAATGTATTTATAACCGATATTTCGGCTATTATGGTGGTCTATTCGAACAATCAGCCATCGACGCAGGACGTGTACAAGTGTGTGCCCAAACACCAGTGTGACACGACAGGAGAAGCATCAGATGCAGGACCAACAGCTCAACGTGCACGTTTCCGAGGCACAGTGGTACAGGAAACTTACAAACTTTGGGCTGAGGCTGAAAATTAAGGCCTACCTAGCCTAAAAATTTTGGCCTGACCCGGGAATTTAACCTGCGACCCCAAACGCAGTCGCTTTATTGCGACACATATTTTACTGCACCATCGAGGCAGTCTTAATACATTTACTATCATCATCATATCATACATTCACTATTTATTGCAAATAAAAATGATAACCTACTGGAATATAGTAAAAGGAAGAATATCGAACTTTCGCATTTTTTATGGATTTTTTTCATTTTAACTGACGAATTAACTGCCGCATCACTTTCGAACCAAAGTAAAAGTTTAAGGACTCACGAAATCCTTGATTCTCCAAGCGATCTTTCAGTCCAAAGTGTTTGGATGCAACCGTGATCGATAGAAGAACATTTGCAACCCTCAGACCAGAGAGTTTGCCTTAATCCTCATTTATATTAATTATATCAAGTAAAGTCCCTCGTAAAGTATATTGCAGAGAAAAAACCTTAAAAACCTGCAAAAAGTTCATAAACAAGACTAAAATTAACGGACCTCACCCATCACAACCAACAAAAAGAAAACCGCAAAGCCGCAACAAATGACACAATTAAAGTGACAGCAAATTTTTCGCCGATTCGCTTAAAAACTGCATAAGAATTAAGTGGACGCAAAGATGCTCGCTCTCAATTAAGGTCCGGACAGCGGCCTTTTTACCTTGTCCCGAGTAATTGCCCGGGCGTGGGATCTCATGGGAGTTTTTAATCCGACCCAACTTCCAGAGTCTCATTAATGAGGAAATAACACCGAATTACCGGGCCCTATTTCGTTCACAAAGTTAGATTGAATAAAAGGTTGTACACGCTGATAATTCTGACTGTTACAAGTTTATGATTTAATTTTATAGCTTTTTGGGTAGTAGAATAGGTAATGATTGGTGATAGAAGTAAAGTTTGTTTATTGGTAGTAATGGGTGGTGTTAATGTAATTGTACATTTTGGACTGTATTTAATAACGGTCCAAATGGATCGTAAAGTACGGTCGGGGTCAAAAAGTGTTTACCAGTTTTGAAATTTGATTCTATATCACACTTTTTGCACTAAAGTCAAAAATGCCAAATCAAGTTACATATTACCCTTTTTAAAGTAAGTATAAAAAAAGACACAAAAAGAGGATACAACACAAAAGCAGCCATAAAAAAACCTAATTTCTTTGAAATGACATGATATTTGTCATTGACTGAGGGTGCTGGCTGTCAGCTGTCATATCATTAAAGAAGACACCTGACTTAACTATGATCAATATTATGTAATAGACAATTAGAACTTATCACCTACATGTGTACGTGCGATTATGATCCTTAAGGTGGTAAACACTTTTTGACCACGACCGTACACTACAATGATGTCAGTAGAAAACAATTATGCCAGTTTTATACACAAAGAGCTAAGTAAAAACTGAGGGTGAGCCTATCCTACTCAACTGCTGAGTCAAGTCTGAACGGCGCTGCGGCGTGCTCGTTTTAGGCATGTAAGACGGTACATACTATAATTTTTTGCTTCGCACGAGGTCCGCTCGTTTAATCTAGACCTACCTTAATTCTTAACCAATCACAAAGCATTATTTTATAAGTTACTTTTTACCTTATCTCAACTGCAAATTTAACGGGAAGTAGGCTGTACCTTTATGGTATCTATTACCAATAAAACGTATCTGATGAATATGTAAAACATTACCATAATCTCTTGTTGATGAATTACAGTGTCACATTTTATACCTAGTACTAAAAAAACGCATTTCTCTTCCTTCTTTCGTATTTATTCAAAGACCTAACCGTAATAGTGGTCAAGAATAACGAAATAGGTTGCGTCTACCTGATAGATGGGTCCACTATATTGGCAAAATACCAGGAAAAGCTTGGATGGAGTAGCAAACTAAAATACGACCCGCAATATAAATAAATGTAGGAATGAGTACCTACGTTATGTAGATGCCTAAAAGAACAAGTTATGGCACTGAGTATTTGTCATGATATTTTTTTTATTTTACTGGTGGCAGACGAGCAGACGGATCACCTGATGGTTAGCGATTGCAGCTGCCCATAGACTCCTATAACACCAGTAGAATCACAAGTGCGCTCCCAACCTTTGAGCTACTTTCCCGCCAATTTGGGCCTCCGGTACCCTCGCTGCTAAACGCCGGTCACCTATGAGGCCGTAGTATCACTTTGGTTGAACCGGCCCATTCATAACGAATGAAATACAATTGGTAACATCATTCCATTCCAGTTCAAACGTAACAAATAAGTACAACTGGTAACAACATCACCCAGTTTAAGCGTAAGAAATATATCTAGTAACAACATCACATTCCAGTTTAAACGTAACAAATACATCTTGTAACAACACCCCATTCCAGTTTTGTGCTATTTCCCGTTACATCACGTAAACATGACAACAGATATCTATGATATCGGGCGTGAATCGATTGGCACGGAGCGGTAGGCATTAATTGTAAAAGTTGCTCTTGTTGGGGCGGACTAATCTACGGACGTGCTCGCGTGTGGTCGCCCCCTTATGAAGTGGAGATGAATGTGTGTTGTCTATTACTGTCAATATCGTATATGTATTATCTATGGTCGGTGGGGTTCTGCGTTACTGTGTATTCTTCAAACATGTGTATTAGGTTACATTGGGGTCTTTCCATGCGGTATGGCTTTTTCAAACGTAAAGAGTTGTTTACGCTTGTTAACGAAACCTTATCTGCCATAATTGCGTGGGTGTTCATTGCTCAATTTTATTATATACTCGTATTTTATTAAAAGTCGTTCTGAAATCTGAATAATGTTAACTGTCTGTAAATGTATTGTTTTAACACTAATCATCCCAATAGAGTTTAATGAATTTCTCTTATCATCGGCTATAATGATCAAATTATTAAAAATTATCGATATCAGCCTAATGCAGTCAATTGCTAGACAAGTATCAGTTTATATACTGTCCCACTAATCATCAAGTCATCTCTACTTTGGTGGGATTAGGCTTAATCACCTCGCTTGCCTAATCACAAAACCGAGTTCGATTAATTTGATAATGTAGAAGTATACTTCTTAGTTCGTCTCATAAATCGAACCCTAGACCGATACTGCAGGACCAAGGCTCTCCTAATCTACGGATTAACAATTAATAAACTTACAAAAACGAAATATAAATGTAACATATTACATACCCGAGACATACTAGGTCCAGATGATTTGGGGAAACAAATCGGTCCCATCTGTCAAAGCCTTTCTCACTCAGATCCTGAAAGCAATTACTCCAAGCCCTTTGGCCCTTGATTTACAACTCTGCCTACTAATAAAAAGTAATGTGTTAAAGAAATACGTTGCGCACCACGAATTATGTGCGAAATCTCTCTTTTTGTAGATTTGATTGTGTTCAGGATTGCCAACAAATCTTCTTACATAGAAGTATGTACGATTATAGTATTTAAAAATAAGTTCGTTATTGCAGATGTCAAAAGAAAATATTTTAGTTCAAGTTCAGCATTTTTTTCATTTAAATTCGCATCTAGGCGCGAACAAAGTCTTTGAAAGATCAGAGTCGACGGTGGATTCCAGTGTACGTACTTAGTGGCATAATCTATATGGCGATACTATACTTTTAGTGTACAATATTCTACCGTGGGAGAGCTTCGGCATGAATGAGCCAGCTCAATCGGAGTAATACCACGGCCTCACAGAAGACCGGCGTGGTGAAGCAGCGATGGCGCTGTGTTTTGTCGAGTGAGGGTACCGGAGACCCAATTGGGGGGAAAGGGGGTTATGTGTAAAGGTTGGCACAGCACTTGTGACTCTGCTGGTGTTGCAGTTGTCTATGGGCGGTGGCAATCGCTTATCCGCACATCAGGTGATCCCTCTGCTCGTTAGCCACATATCACGAAGTCGAAACTGTGTCTTCTATACTATTTATAAAGAGATAACTTCTATAGACAACGACAAGGCTTATGGGTAAACCGAAAACACGACACGCTTGCGCGATGTAATTGGACACAGCGCCATCTATTGGCTCATTTATGAATTACGGCCCCGAAGCGGAGTGAGTCAGTCTCGACTTCTCGAATCAGATTTTTCAATCTTCATCATAAAGTGACAACATAATTTCATTCTGTGAAATCTTCTTGTAAAATGCACTTTACGGAACGCGTTAAGATTTCTTCATTAGTAAACACTCAAGCAGGCAAAGCTTTTGATATGAGCACATAAATTCACATGCAAGCGAACTAGTGAGAAACTTCGACGAGACTTTGTATACGCATACAAGTAGCGTGGGTATTATACAGAGTGTTTTGCAAACAGATTCATCCCATTTGTTAACCACCCAAACAAGTGTTTAGCATTTTGTTAAATAGCAATCAAAGCTACTCAATGATTTTTAATATAACTAGCGGCCGCCCGCGACTTCGTCCGCGTGGAAAAGTAACTTTTTACCCCCCTTTCAACCCCTTTTTCGCAATAAAAAGTAGCCTATGTTCTTTCTCGGGGTCTAGATTATCTGTATACCAAATTTCATTTAAATCCGTTGAGTAGTTTTGGCGTGAAAGAGTAACAAACAGACAGACAGACAGAGTTACTTTCGCATTTATAATATTAGTATGGATTTACACAGTGGACTAGCATAAGATATTCCGCCTACGGAAGAAAATAGGTTGGCAACGACAACGCAACGCTACTGGTAGTAGCGCAGCGTAATAGACGTGGAGGCACTTTAATCCCCTTATTACAAAACGTGATCTAAAGTTAGTCTCGGTTTAAAACTGATGATTTAATTGCCACGTTTATAAAAGTGACTAACATCATTTTTAAGTCATGACTAACTTTAGTCTCCGGGGACTTAGGTTTAGAAGGCGGAAATATCTAAGCTTCAACCTGAGGGTGAAATGAACCTATACCACCAACTCCAAAAGATTTTCAGAACTGCTGAATAAACCAAGACTAGAAATGAAGCGTCGGATACTGAATGGTAAAAATTATATCGCATAACAAGAGATAAAGTAAACAATATTCGAATAACTTAACAAATCTTCTTAAAGATTCCGCTATAATAACCAAAGTCTATTGAAGCATTCCCGGCTATGACCGAGCGCTTAAGATAAAGAAAAACAAGAAAGACCAATAAAAAATTACAAGATCCGATGTAAATTGAACTTTTTGTGTAAGTATAACAATTCCCAGCTAAGCCATAATTTAAATAAATACTTTGTTATAGTGATGTGAGAAATTTGACACTCGAGTCGTTTGACCCACTTATGATTTTATTCGAATAAATTCTTGGAAGGTTAATTTTTATCACTTACTTTAGCATGTCGGTGAGGAAAAAACCACTACCGTTTTTTATACTTTGGTGTGTGGCAATACATAACGTTGGTTTGTCTCTGAAAACAGAGTAACAATAGTTCAAAATAAATATTGTTTTCAATTGTTCAGGATTTACAAGTTGAAACGAATTTAAACATTTGTATAATTATGTCATTCGTGAAATAATCCGAATCGAACCTATCCTATTGTAAAAAAAAATTGCACATTTGTTATTTCCAGGATGTCGATCAACTCACAATTCAGACTATTTTACGGTGACATATTTACAAAATGAACTCATTCCACTCGATTTTTCCAATGTCACTCAACTACCTACTACTTTATTCATTCGCATCACTTCTTTTGTAGGAACTTTTAAAGGGAAACATTCGGAATCTGTACAGAGGGGAGTTCATAATAACACCGCAACTCCATTTTGTGTACTGTAATCATCCCCCATTCCCGATTTCTGGAAACTTTTTTCATCTTTGTTCACATCTGTTTGCCCGCCTTTCGATTTTGTGGTTAAAGCGTATTGTAGAATTGTAGCAGTCATGCGTATAGCGAATTCAGATTTCGAGTATTGAAAGTGAAATTGTAATCAAAAATTGTAGATAGAGTAATAATTACTTATTTTTATCATAGACAGGAATTAATGCGACGTCAATTTTAACCCTCACAATTATTTTGCGTTACAGCAGCCGTAGTCACAAGCGGACTGCGGATGAGCCGCAGCCGAAACGTCAAGCAGTAAGTACATAATGATGTGCTTAAAAATTTACGTCGCGTTGATTCCCTGTATAATAATAGTTAAAATGTAACGCAAACATTTAAATAATTACTTATTATTGGATTACTAAAATAGTAATGAAATGAAATAAGTTATTTTGCCACTTAACATATTAACATGTATTAAATTACTTTAACTGACATGAATATTGTAATTATTGTGAAATTTTCATAATGCAGGGAAAAAATGGTAACAGTCACAATGTTATATTGAATGTTATTCACGTAATTAATCCATTTATAATTTAGTTTTTTTGGTTTGTAGGACTTACCATAAAAACAATACGAAAATATACATATTTGAACGGAACCATCTCTGTGGAGGATTTTAAAAGATATACTTTTTAGGGTTCCGTAGCCAAATGGCAAAAAAAGGAATCCTTATAGACTCGTCATGTCTGTCTGTCCGTCCGTATGCCACAGACACTTTTTCCGAAACTACAAAAGTAGGTATATTGTTGAAACCGGGTTAGTAAATGTATTTCGCGAACCGATTAAATAAGATAATGATAAATCTAAAAAATATATATCGTGTACCTATATTACCATAAAAACTATCAACGTAAATGCCTCCGTATACGTAAACGTAACGCTGTAGTATGTTTGTTTAAGTACCTTAATTACATTCATACTTCGTATCGCTGTTGTTTTCAGCATAAATAAATAATAAAACAAAACACAATCATATATCTTTTTATTCGTACAAAATATGTTTTTATCTTTAAAAAAACTCAAGAAAAGAAAATACCTTAGAAACTGTAGCACGTACGTACATCTGAAGCATTTTTACGTTCACCTGTGAAACGTGAACACTAACGTAAAGCTATAAAGTGGAATTGAATGCGTTCAAAATGTGTTCTAAAGAAGAATAAGAAAACGACTTCTATAAAATCTAGAGGGTTTTCTTAAATAAGCAATTCTAATACTTGTAGGCTTTTTGGGGAAAATCGTGTTTAAACACTTATCTCAGTTTATATCAATTGAAGGGTCCAATAAATAATAATTATATCTCATACAGAGAACCAGAGTCACCGACATAGCCCACCGAATCAGCAAACTGAAGTGGCAGTGGGCTGGTCACATTAGCCGCAGAACTGACAACCGTTGGAGCTATAAAGTCCTTGAGTGGAGACCGTGACTTGGTAAACGTAGTGTTGGATGACCTGCTACAAGATGGGATGACGACATTCGAAGGCTGGCTGGAGTGAGCTGGATGAGAGTGGCCGAAAATCGGGGGCGGTGGCGTGCATTGGGGGAGACCTATGTCCAGCTGTGAACGAGCGTGGGTTGCTGATGATGATATCTCATACATTGACCTGACTCCGCATTAAGTAGCTTAAGCAGTTACAGATATTATCAGACAACAGAGGAATCACAGTTTTAATACTTAAATACATATTATAACACCCAGACACTGATCAAGTGTTTATCACACGAATGTTTGTCCTGGGTGGAGATCGAACCCACAATCTTTGACGTATGACGTTAGGTCACTACCAAATACGCCATCCGGCCAGTCTAAGTCTAAATTCAAATCGTATGCCCATGGGGTCACCTAAATGGTGAGTGATTATCACCATGGACACTCGCAACACCATAAGCATCACAAGTGCGCCGCTGATCTTTTGAAGAGGGATACGCTCACTTATTTAAGGTTTGCTGGTCGCATAAGTCCGGAAATACCGCAGGCGACAGTTTATTCCATAGTTTTATAGTACGAGGCAGAAAGTCTTATCTTTGACGTATAAGGCAAGGTCATTACTCATTCTACCCTTTTCTCCACCACCATCATCATCTTCCTTTTGCTTTATTTTTTCATCAACCTTCGCGAAATTTTCTGCGGTCGGCGCAGTATGCCTTCTTTTTCCATAAGTGTCATTGTTCGTCGAATCATCCATCCTTTTTTCAATTATGCCATTCTTCACATACTCTTACCCCCACCACAGCTACATATATTGAAGTCCATTTACGGCTAAAGGACGAATCACTGCCTCTAAAAGGCTATTCACATCTAACGTAACTAGAGCTTCCGTACAGCAATTTTCGCCTAGTCCAGTGTAGCTGAGTAGTTGCTTTTGGTATCGAAATCGATGTGTATATTTACGTACGTTAGCATTTAGCTAATAGACAGACGATGAAGAGCAACTTAACTTATACAATGTGGTTTGGCGTCAATATTTTCTATTGGAACTGACTTAAGCAGCCTTAAGTCTAAAATGGGTAACAACTGATAATATTTGCCACAAGTGTTGGCAAAGTTTAGAGTTCAAGCAGTTCTAACGTAAAGTAAAGTATCAGCCTATATACTACTATTCCACTGCCTTCATAGTAGAAATCAAGTCATCGCTACTATGATGAGATTAGGCTTAATCAACACGCTTGCTTAATGCAGTTTGGCGATCACAAACCCGAACATGTTCCAAAAGTTCGAGACATACATTTTGCTCGACCCAGGAATGAGCCCAGGACCCCGAGATCACGGCCTGGTACAGTCAGCCACACATCAGGTTACCACATACTGTCAAATTTCTTCAATTGATATTCAACCTAATGTGTATGACAGTAAGATGGGAGTCGATTGAAGAAATTTGACAGTTTTGTCTACTATGATGTGTGGCTGTACGTACTTAAATCACTAGACCAACGGCGCGTCTCTCGCTCGCTCGCTCTTGATCGATTTGATAGTAGGTAAGACTACTTTCAAATCGACCAAGGTCAAGTAGGAAGCACTAAACCTACTACTGTAGTTTTCCAACAAATTACCGAAATCGACCTTAATGGTGATTTGTTACGGTATCTATTCGAAAACTGGATCAATCACGTCAAGTAGTAAAAAGTGCTCGCGGAACTCCCGCATTCCCTCGCAGCTCACGTACAGGGACACTTGCAGACCTGTTCTACCAATCACCGATGGTTAAGACGGGAATACGTTAAGCTGAGCTCTCCAAGATATTGGAGTTTTAAAAGGAATTGAAAATTCGGTTTGGGCATGACTTGCGCTGCAATAAACTGAGAAGTAAACGTTGTGTTATCAAACATGGTATCCACGGTATATAAAATGTGCCAGTAAATAATGATGCACTTAAATGACGTGTCTAAGAACTCCTGCGCTCTTCATTTTATTGCATTTATTATTCACTTAGGGAAAATTGTTTAAAAAAAATCCAAATATAAAGTAACTATTTAGTTCAGAAAATCCATATCACGCTAAGAGAATTTATATCAGAATGAATGGAAAATGTATCAAAAACTTATGATTGTACTCATAAATTTTTGATACATTTTCCACTTTGATAAAAAATAAGTGAAATTTCTCTCATTGTTTTTCAAAATTGTAGCGAAATATTTCGACAAAGCTCTCATAAAATACTTAAAAGTCTATAAAGTGTAATATTTCACAATTTACTGTACATTGTCGTAAATTAATTACATATGGCGCACCGTATTTTATGCACATAAACGATTTATTCATTTAACAAGCTTGTGATTAATCCTTCTACGGACAAGAGAGCTATTTAAATTGCTAATGTTATAGAATATATTACATTAAATGTATTTTTATTTAGATTTGTCGGATGGCGCATTTGTGGCAGACGATCAGACAAATCACCTGATGGTAAGCAATTACCGCCATCCATAGTCACCTGCAACACAAGTAGAGTGCCCTCACTAATGCTGACCAAACACATTGTAGACGTTACTTTGAGCCGACGCGGCTCATTCATACCGAAGCATTTAAAATGTTTAAAATTCGCCATGACTCGTTTTTCAAAATTTCGCTAGTGTTCTAATAACGCTGTGTGACATTGACATAAACTATTCTTGATACAAACTCATTAAACGTAAATTGTGTATATTAATTAATGCAAAGGAAACTCAATCGATTTCAGTATAATATAGTATTTAATCCACACCCAACATTTTAATTACTGGAAGACTTCTACCAATCAATTAAGGAGAAAATTAATCCATGATTGACCCAGAAACCATTATTCATCATGGTTTCCTTAAGACACGCTATTATAATACAACGGGCATCGGAAATACCTTTCTCTACCTACATATAAAAACAGTAGGTACAAAAAAGGTATTTTTTGTGTTAGGTGCCAATATGTGGCAGTTTAAATTGTCCTAATTAACGTTTTGTAATTGTTTTATTTTCTGTTTTATATCCAGTGTCACTTTTACAATTTAATACAACTCTAAATGAGCGATGACATATTTGAAGCTAATATCTATCGACGTTACTATTTCTCTACTACCCTTAAACAGCTTTACTGAGAGATTAAAAGGCATTTATCCCACTTTTTTATTTACTTGAAGTTTGAACCCACTTATCCCATGAAAGAGAAAATCAAATATCTGCCAAGTTAATTGTCTTTTTATTAAAAAAATTTCAAATACAATATAGTTATTTTCTATTGTTTATCTTCGTTGCTCATACTTGAATTGAATACTAAACAAAGCCTGGAATAAAGTGCATATCTCCCTGAACCGTTTTAAAAAGACCCACTGCGACCTGCAGTGAGACCACGGACACAGTAACTCAAGAAACAAGTGCTTTTACCTTTGTGTAAAGAAAATCCTGTAAAAATAATGCGAATAAAATGCAAACCAGAACTTGAGTAAGAAACGTTGTTGCTCTCGGCTGTAACACAGAATATAAATCCATTTGCAATGGTATCCAACAGTCGTGTGGTAGAAAAATATGGACATTTTAAAGCTATCTCGTTGACAAAAGAACATTGCTTTGCCGCTGAATTCTTGGCGAGGAGCATTTTCAAAAAGGAAATCCTTTCAAAAACTCGGCCCCATATGCTTTAAAGCTCGTTTAGCAAAGAAAATGCGATCAAATTAAATTTCCTTTAGCAGTCTCAAAGGGCGAACCGATCGTCGCAATATCTTAACTTCGCCTTAGCTACTTGTAGGGCGGGCGGTCTTGACTCTAAACGAGTTTTTGTTCTTAACTATTAGATTACCTAAGCAAAGACTGTTTGTTAAGGAAACAAGTTCAGCCTTCAGTATTTTATGAGATGGGGCTTAAATTGATAATGCGGCACTTTTACAAAATCAATTATGGGTTTATTTTTTGCAAAAATGGTGAAACTTTGAGAAAAATTATCAAGTTTACTTTTCTTTCAATGTTGAGTAACTTTGCACACTTACTTTTTTTATTAGACTATAGGCCAACTTGCTTGACCACAATCGCACCTGATGGAAAGTGACGATGAGGTCTAGGATAACACGCGTTTGCCTAGAAGATGCCTGTTCACTCTTGCCTTATGGATATCCAGGTACTTATAATGATTTAATATTTTGTCTTCTAATAGTGACCAATGCGCTTTATTTTTCTGTAAAATATTTATTCTAACTTAATAATTACTTTTTTAATTTATTAACGAATAACGTGCTCTCTTTGTGTCCCCTGTCCGCCTCCTTTCAGGAAATGTTGTGTTTAACAAACTAAACACTAATATTTGTTACGAAGAATACCTATACTTTTATTTTATAAGCTAGATATCACTTGAATAACACAAAATCAAAAGCTACAGCATGCACTTCGAATATTTCCCTCTAGAATTCTCGATCAAAACAAGCGACTAATTGCATTGAATGTCAACACACTCCTTGCATTCGACAATATATCTTTCTTACTGTCTTAGGAGCGAATCTCCAGAGATCCCTGTGAGTCTATAAATCATTTACAACCATTTTGTTTGCTTATGCACGCCGTGCTTGTATTATTTCAAACAATGGTATAGACAGGTTTAATTATTCTAGAAATTCGAGGGCGTAATTACTTCACAGCGTAAATAAGTCAACACCTTAATAAGGTCTTGCGGTTATAGAATATTGGATGCCAAATTATATATTGAAGAAAGTAATTAATTTACATTAAGTACCCCTGTTTTAGTCACTGATATTAAATTTGAAACCAAAAACGGTAATTTGTCTTTGATATTGGTCCTAATCTATGAAATAGATTTTGGTTTTAATAGACTCTAAAATACAGCTGTATTTTATTTCATTAAGCTCAGTAGGTTTCACTTTAGGTCATTTTTCAAGATGTAACTTTCGTGGCAGTCCTCAAATATAATATTTCTCTAAAATTAACATCAGAAAGAGATAGAGAGATTTGTTGTAAACTTTACAGTTGTTAAATTGATTAATTAAAGCTATTCTGTGGAGCTCGGAACCGTTTTAGCGTGGCCTCCCACGCTTCGAAATCAATGAGCCGGCTCGACCGGAGTGATATCACGGTCTCACAGAAGACAAGAGAAGCAGCACCTGCGCTGTGTTTTGCCGCGTGAGTGAGGGTACCGGAGGCCCAAATGGGGGACAGGGGGTTAAAAGTAGGCAGCGCACTTGTGACTCAACTGGTATTGAGTGTGTCCATGGTTGGCGGCAATCGCTTACCATCAGGGGATCCATCTGCTCGTCTGCCACCTATTACATAAAAAAACCAAGATACTTCTACTATTCATGTAGGTAGAGGGAGTAAAACAGCTTTAAGTCAGGGTTACCACTGTATAGTTGTCACTAAAGTTACAGGATACAATTTTTTTATCAGTCCAATAGAAATAGCTCTCATCCCTCAACAGAGTTATCCCCGATCTAAGAACGCGATTATGACAAAGACTCAAAACATATGCCGTGATACGTAAGTCGCTCTAAATTGATGTGAATCTTTTTCCAATTTCCACTTATTATTTCTTAGTACTTGGATAAACTCGAATACAGACGTCGCGACGCATACACAAAGGGCATAAAGTCACTGTTATGAAATGAAAAGAAAACCATTTTGCGATAAAGAGATCAACTCAATGTGAACAACAACACAGCAATATAATAGGTTGTTGAATAAATTGAATTTTGAGAGACAGTAATGTGAAAAGATTTTATTATATTTTGCAAAAAAGTGTATCTAATAAAAATCAGCTTTAATAATTCATTCTGCGTTCATTCGTACCAGCGTATCGTTGATTTTTTTCAATACTGTGAAGTTTTTTCAATCGACACTTGAATGGATTTTTCACTTCCTTTCTTTCCACGCACGATCCATCACCTTTCCATGGTCCTTCCCGCCTTCTTAGCATAGGGACCGAATCGTGGGAGACGCCATCGGCATTTGCTCACGGCTCTTTCCCGTATGAGTTCCAGTCAAACTGTGTAACTAGCTGCTATTGGTGGTATTTCTAAACAGATACGACCTGGTGATCTTCAAGAAAAGACACAACGCTTGTGTCCTTATGCGTCAGGCGTTGGAAATGTCCATGGGGAATTGAGGAAAGACCAATTTTTGTCACTTTGCTTTTATGCCTTAAAGTATCTACCTATACTAAAATTGTATTTCTTAGAACTTATTAAGCCTAAAAACAAGTAAAATTACCTACCTATCGTCAGAAAAGACTTGATGGAAAGATCAAGTTCAAAAACCTTTTGTAATAGGTAGACGTCACGGATATAATTAGACGTCTTGAATATGTCACCGTAAAATAACAAGACAAGAAGATAGGTGAACTCTCAGAAAATAATAAACGGCAGATAAAATGTATTATTTAACGTATCAATTTTATTAAAATGATCAATAATTACGGTGCATCGCCGTTAAAGGCGAGGTGTACGTTGATGGTTGAATAAGTCACTCACCTGTTTACGCTCCCCGCCATCTTTGAGACCTTATACTTATATTTTTTTCTTTTTAATCAAATTAAATCTTGGCTACCGAAACAAGAGTACGCAACTTTCATTCATATAAAGTTTTACGTATTAAGCCGTAGAACCGAAAAATCAAGTTATGAAAATCGCATAAACATTGGACAAATCCATTCAGAGCCATCTAAAACAATTATCCAGAAAACTGTTCAACGCTCAGATCTAATAGAATTACGGAAAGCGGAAGCTAAGTTGATTATTTTTAATTCCATTCCGTCCCGCGCTAAAAGCATTGGGAAAACAATTCTCCCGATTAGATGGGCCTTCGAAATAATCAAACATTTCGGGTGGAGGCTTGCAATAAAACTGCAAGGCGACACGGACTGCTCGATGCTCACGGGAGCATTAGGCGCTCAAACTCCCGAGGGCGATTTGCGCGGATAATTTAAATCTTGATAGAGCACTTTATTTGAAACCAAAATACTTAACACAATATAAAAATTGACACTTAAAAATAAAAAAAGTCATTATCAACGAAAAATAAGAGATGAGATGAAAATATTTACAAAATAGTGTTAATCTGTCTTGCAACTCAGTTTCCCAGAATGCTGGCGGCGTTACCGCTTTGGATGGCCAACCTGACGCGTTGGGCGTGGTAACTGTAGTTGGAAGTAAATAAATCTAGAAAATGGAAGAAAGTCAATTTGGGGACACGGCAGTGCCGGGGACCAAGTCGATAACATTTACTGACCACAGACAACAAAAATACACATACAAGAAATAATTATTAACAGACATTCAATACGATGAATCAAGTAAGTAGCGACAGACGAGTGTTTGAGGAACTAACGAGATCAAACAAACAACCAATGTGAATACTATACTATATTTCTAGACTTGAGTGAAGTTGACGTGCAAATCTTGATTAAAGTGCAAATCATTGGGAAATCCTCTCGATTGTATGGGTCTTAGAAATGATCAAACGTTTGGAGTGGCCTGCAATAAAACTGCATGGCGACACGGACGGCTCACGCGGCCTTCGGCATTAGTGGCAATCATTCTTTTCGCGGCACACTTACCGCCCGATTCGGGGCGCTTACATAGACTTGATAACGTCTCTAGAATCGAACATGTACGAGTAGACATTCCCTCTTGCTTCAAAACTGAGAATAGAGTTAGTCGTAGTTTAAAATGATGCTGTCACTTTTGCAAACGTAAGAAATAAAGTCATCAGAGAAAAGTGGCGGCGTGTTGTATAGCCAGCAACACCTAAATTGATGACCACAATCACTCTGTTAAGAGTGATACCGACGTAGAAGAAGTGAATGAATGGATATCTTCATTTTTGAATATATAGAGTAACATTTAATTAATGTAAACAGTAGAAGTAAAAAGTAAATTAAGGTAACATTTGAGACCAATACACACAATCAATTGGTAAACCATACTAAACTTCCGATACCTACTACAGATGTTAAAAATAAAGAAAATGTACAAATGAATCAAAAAATTACAAATAATGTAAGGTCGATTATTAATAAATTCACAGTAAGATATCAGCAATGTTAAAAATTTTGAAGAAATATTTTCGATGGAAGATTAAACGTTATTCGTCTGAAATAATCGCGCTTGTAAAGCAGATATTACATCGAAAATGGCAGCCGCCACAAACGTTTCAATTTGATTAATCGCGCGGTGCCAATGAGTGGGTATTTAGTAATTAGACTAAGGCTTTTGACCACCGGTCTGCGTGGAGCGCGGTCAGTTTACACGTTTCATTATTTAAATCGCCAGACATTTAAGCTATTACAGTTTGGCACTAGTCACGAAGCAGTAGTATAGTTCTTTAAATTTTCATGTTGCGTTTTAACGATTATTATTAAAGTCGGGAATTAACGTTAACATTTAAGCAATTAGTTATGTTTTGCCTTGCATTATAGCACTGTGGTCACAAGCTGACTGGTGGTGTACGGCGACGTCTGCTGGGACTCGGCTGTGAATCTTCGGATACCCCTGTCAGGGTGTTCGAAGGTTCACAGGTTCACTTAAAATTACCACTGGATACAATGTCAGTTAAACCACTCCGACAGATCCGCGTTTGTTTGCATTTCTAACGTCCGTAACATTTGTTAATAATCACTGGATACTAAGTAAATGAAATTTTGGAAAACAAATCTAGTGGTAAATACTTAATCTAGTGCTGTGTGTTTTCCTTCTATTCCATTGATTCCCGCTCCATCCTCATCCATAGCCTTGAATCGTTCATCATCATCCGCCCATCAACTTCACCTCATTTGCAACGAACATCCGCAGTAAAAAATAACTAATGCAATGCTTAAGACTTAGAGACTTTAGGCTCTGGTGTTTCATGCGACACAGACCTAAAGTCACCTTTCCAAATTCTGTCCGCAAACACTGTTAACAATGGCTACTCTTATTACATTCTTAAGTCTATAGTCACACGAAAAGGAAACTGCCCAGAGAAGACGTAGAAAAGGGCTTAGTTGCAAGCAGGGCGTTCTATGTGACGGAAACGCCTCGGCATAAGCACCCTCGTCGATATTTCACTTATTTATTAAGAGGGAAAGGAAAAACAGGATAAAGGAAGTAGTTATAGTGCAATAAATATGAAGGAAATGAAGACGGATATTAATTTGCTGCGAATTTCGATTATGGAGATACGCGTTTGTCATAGGCTTGAAAATAAAGATGGGTTGATAAATAAGACTTCTTGGCTTGTTCCAAATTTTTAAAAGGTCCATTTTTCGGAAGTAAATGTATCTAATAAATATAAGATTAAATAGAGCAACTAAAGTCAATTATACGAACTTAAAAGCGCGTCAACGCCTGTGCGTCTGTTAAAACGTACGTAAAATTAAAACGCTTATCTGAAACCGCACTTAAAAAGCAGAAAAGTAAACACTGGTTTTATATAAGTTACTGTGCTTTTTATATAACTTCTACTAGATTTTTTATTTGATAGGTAGCTGACGAGCAGGCGGATCATCTGATGGTAAGTGATTACCGCCATATGTACAACACTAGCACAGTCACAAGTGCGCTGCCGTACTTTAACCCCCTTCCTCAATAGGGCCTCCGATACCCTCACTTACTCGACAAAACACAGCGCAGGCGCTGCTTTACGCCGGTCTTCTGTGAGGCCATGGTATCAATCCGGTCGAGTCGGCCCATTCATGCCAAAGTGAGGCTCTCCCACAAAAAGACTAGCTAATCCTTTTTATTTCATGGCCAAGTAGACAGACCCGCTCTAAAAAGTACCAACAATAAAAAAAGGTTCCTAATTTTCGGACCCTAACGAAATGTTCTTATGTTAATTCTTTTGGTCACTTCAAGGCTGGTTTCTACTGGAAAAATAAGTCAATTAAATGCCCCACTGGGTTTAGATAAGTTTATACATGGGCAAGTAACAAAGGCTCAGATACAGGCTTAATGAAAAAACTTTCGTGCATTTCAATTAGAGCCCTTTCAAAGACTGTAATTTTCAACGTTAACGAGCTAAATTTTATCGAAAATTAATTGCGACATCTTCATTGAAAACTTTTCACTCCAGTTTGATACCTACATTTTGTTCAGCGAAACTTCCACAATGCTGTGTGTCTGCGAAGATGGAAGGGTGGCTGAGCAGCGTTCGGGTAAATCTTAAACAAATTTTCTCTTCAATCAATTGTAGGCGTGGGGATAGTGAGCTAATTTTGCAATTTAGGAATGCTTTTGTATTTAGCTTTACGGACACTTTTTTTACAAGATACAGTATAGTGGCGTGAAGCGGAATGGTCATGTACACTCAAATGTTATTCCTGAGGAGCGAGGGGTGGCGCTATGTGGCGGGTGATTGCATTCCCTCTGATAAGGTTTAGTGAAATGATGGCTGACACATACGTCATACTTGTGTACAGGTGCCGCCTTTGGGGACTGGCCTGCTTCGATTTACCTCACTCTTAGCTCTCTATAATTTTTCTTTATATATATTGGACTATAGGAAGTGGTGTGCGAAAAACATGTTTTTTTTTATGTGATAGGTAGCAGGCGAGCAGGCGGATCACCTGATGATAAGCAATTGCCGGCGCCCATGGACACTTGCAACACCAGTGGAATTACAAGTAATAATAATTTTGGCGATTAAAAAAATAACTGGCGTGTTTCTTGCCGGATCTTTTCGTCAGAATCAACTTTCCGATTTCTGTGGTAAAACCACATTGTGTCTATTTTTTAAATAAGTGTAGGTAGGTACCTCTATTTAAAAATATATTTGTGTTTTTTTTCTTTATCGTTTGTATTTATTACAAATTTTATTCTGAAGGTGAATTAAAAAGTAAAACACCCATAAATTTTAAAGCAGCAATTGACTTATATTTTCAACTACTGTCTCTAAGAGTAAGAGAGAAGACTTTTAGTAGGATTCCTAAAACATTATTAAGAAAGTTGTAACGTTACTTCAATAACGGTAAATCGATAGGCTTGAAAAGGTTTCGAAGTAATAATGTACTTAACACGAGAATATCTTAATTAAGTTTTACCTTATTCGAGGAAGCCATCCTTGCCAGGGATCAAATTAATGATATAACTGATACCGTTTATTTTGGAGCACGTACGTTTTTAACACTTGTACATTAAGTTAAATTACATGGTTTGATAATGATACTGAACGCATACAGTACTCTGTACTACGAGTACTGTAACTCCGTGCCTTTCGCTTAATGCACATATGTATGTGTGCCTTATAATGATGAGGTGGACTGACCAGTTAAAAACAGCAGCATGTGAACTCACGAGAAAGCCGCCAACAGAGAAGAGTGGCGGCGTGTTGTAAGGCTTGTCACCAATGCCTGAAGTGATGACCACGACCACTCTGTCCTGAGTGATACCTACATAGAAGAATTATGTTTGATTCCTTGAATAATATCTCCGTGTTTTAATTTGATTTTTTTATAGGTGGCAGACGAGCAGACGGATCACTAGATGGTAAGCGATTACCGCCGCCCATAGACACTTGCAACACCAGTGGAATTACAAGTAATAATAATTTTGGCGATTAAAAAAATAACTGGCGTGTTTCTTGCCGGATCTTTTCGTCAGAATCAACTTTCCGATTTCTGTGGTAAAACCACATTGTGTCTATTTTTTAAATATGTGTAAGGTACGTCTATTTAAAAATAATATATTTGTGTTATTTTTTCTTTATCGTTTTTATTTATTACAAATTTTATTCTGAAGGTAATTAAAAAGTGAAACACCCATACATTTTAAAGCAGCAATTGACTTATATTTTCAACTATTGTCTCTAAGAGTAAGAGAGAAGACTTTTAGTAGGATTCCTAAAACATTATTAAGAAAGTTGTAACGTTACTTCAATAACGGTAAATCGATAGGCTTGAAAAGGTTTCGAAGTAATAATGTACTTAACACGAGAATATCTTAATTAAGTTTTACCTTATTCGAGGAAGCCATCGTTGCCAGGGATCAAATTAATGATATAACTGATACCGTTTATTTTGGAGCACGTACGTTTTTAACACTTGTACATTAAGTTAAATTACATGGTTTGATAATGAGTATTGAGCGCATACAGTAGTTCTGTACTACTGTAAATCTCTGCTTTTCACTTAATGCACATACCTATGCATATTTTTATTTATATGATAGGTAGCAAACGAGCAGGCGGATCACCTGATGGTAAGCAATTGCCGCCGCAATGGACACTTACAACACCAGTAGAGTTACAAGTGCGCTGCCAACCTTTAATCCCCTTCCCCTCTCTGGGTGGGCCTCCGATACCCTCACGCACTCGGCGAAATACAGCACAGGGGCTGCTTCACGCCGGCTTTCTGTGAGGCCGTGGTATCGCTTCGGTCGAGCCGGTTCATTCATGCCGAAGCGTGGCTCTCCCACGGTAAAAAGTTGTTACATGTTAAGGGGAGTATGTAACTTGAATAATATTTTAGTGATTATAATAAATTGAAAACCTAATTCTTAGTTGTGTCTAATTGGTACAATACGGGTTTTGCACTATGCATATAAAATAATATCTTTCTTAAATAATAAAATTAATGTATCATCACGGTAAGTATTAGTAGAGGAAGAGAAAAGTATATGCAAATGTTGCTTAAGTCTCCGACTGTTTTAACTCTTTGGCTCCCATTGCTCCTGTTTTTGCTACATCTTCAATGAAAATCATTAAGCAAATGAAACGCGAACGCTCGCGAAAAACGATGCAAATTCAATGCCGGTTCACTGAAAGAAAATTTACCACGCGTCAGCCCCTAACGAACTTTCCTGCCCGTATTTATCATAATACCTAAAAATACAAAATCCATTCCTGTTTCAGCATGAACTAAATCCCTTAAATTCAAATCATCGTTAGGGATTACAAGTTTAAATCGCTTCTATGAGTATGGGCATGAAAGAACTTGTGCGTCGGACGAGCGGCTGTGTGAGTAAATCACCATCGGTGTGGTACATCATTTACAAGCTCCAAAAGTGCTGCTGTCTCCCTCCTCTCGCGTCGCACTTTGTAAGCGGTGTAAGGGTGTGTGTTGAGTGTAACGACACGCCAGCGAGCTCGATTCGGCTGTGTGGGTGCGCTATCCGGGACTGTAGCCCCCGCCAGTGTCGAGCGAGCCGTAGCACGGCTACGACGCGACTACGCCGTAGCGCCCGTAGCTGATGCTCGCTGACTCAACATCGGACAATAGACCCAGCAGCGGATCGTGACGTTTTGTTATTTTTTGTTAGATGTGAATAAAAGCGACTCTTTGTGACATCCACTCGTGAAAGTGGATACAGTATGCTGAGGACACCCCCTTTGTATGGAGTAGACTGTTGTTAAGGCGGCTTTATGTAATTTTTGAACACTAATTTGCCGGATCGCCCGCAAATTGGGCCGGTTTAGACGTGTTGCGGTAAATTGAACGCGATGTAAATTATTCTATCGTATGGAGTGTATTATAGAGGACGGGATTATTTTTTTGTTATCAGAAGAGTGACGTTGTGTGTGATTGATATAAGACAGTTGATTTGCGTGTGCTGGCATGGAGTTACCATTTTGCTAACCGGGTTAACTTCATAAGGTAAATATTGCTAACTTTTTCTTTTCAGCATTCATGTTAATAAGATATTGATGTCACTTAAAGCTACATTTGTTTATTTTGTATCATGTGTATTTTTAAAAACAAAAAGTTTTCATTGTTTCCTGTACCTACATACTGTAACGCAACAGAAATATATTACAGATACTGGAGTAGCTCAAAAAAAAACTATAAAAAACTATGGATATCTATTGATTTTAAACATAAAGACTGTTTTATAGCTTCGGCTACACCCAGCTGAAAAAGTAAAAAATTAAGATTTTTATAAATACAAGATAAAACGATTGATAATTATTATCTATTACTATTAATAAAGAGGTAACGCCTCGGCCTGTGACTGACTGACTGATCTATCAACGCACAGCCGAAACTTTAGGACATAAAATCGAGAAACTTAAAACATAGGTAGTTTTTATTATGCAGGCGCGCAGTAAGAAGGAGCTATACAAAATTCACCCCCTAAAAGGGTTAAAGGGGAGCGGGGGGTTAATAATAAATAAAGAGAGTCTTATTTCTCGTTATTTCTTTTTAATGTACTTTGGCTCTGTTCCTAATTTGGTAAGTTTTTCTCGTTCTTGGCGAGATCTTGGGTTTGTGGTAAAAGGATTAAGCAATGAACTTTGAGTTACTGGTTGTTGGTTAATAGTGAGCTAGACAAACAAATGGATCTGCTTTAGTCATTCGGAAATATTTTACAGTCTTTGTTTGCTGTGAATTATGAAGTGATAACAATTTTGTCACAAATCTAGACTAGACCCGCAAAGAAGCAACTAACTTTTATTTAAGCAAACTTTATTTGTGGATCTTACCTAATTTTTTTCAGAGGGGGATGACGGCTCGTTGGTCTAGTGGTTTAAGTACCGAGACATAATCTTGGGGTTCGATTCCCGGGTCGGGCAAAAGTATGTTTCGAATTTTTCGAACATAGCTCGGGTTTCTGATCATCAATCAAATTAGGCAAGCATGGTGATTGAGCCAAATCCCGTCACAGTAGCAATGACTTGATTTTTAAGATGGAGGTCTTTGCCGTACAGTGGGACAGTATACTCGTATAGGCTGATACTTTTTTTTTACTTTTTACTATGCATCAGTAAATATTTCCGTGCGAACCCACAACCTCCAGATTTTAGACGCAACCCTCTTAGCTATTACCTCGCGGAGAAAGTTACAATATTTTTGAGGGCGGTTGTACCACTAGCGCCACTGTTTGACAGTTTTTCAGACGCGGGTACTATTCTTTGAATAGAATTTGGACCCTAAGTTAAGTAACAAAGGTCCAAAATAGGTACTGGACTTTTTCGGTCACTGCCATAAGAAAACATTATTAATGATGAATCTAAAATGGTTGCTTCCAATACTGTCATGTCGCTACGGAGCCTGGGGTGAGCTTAAGTCTGATTCAGGAATTGGGAAATCTGGTAATTTTAATGAAATGACTGACCTTTATATGATGACGACCCATTTGGCGTAGTGGTTTGAGCGCCGGTTGAGACGCAAGGGTCGCGGGTTCGATTCCCGCATCAAGACAAATGTTTGTTGATGAAACAGATATTTGTCTTGGGTCTGGGTGTTTGTGGTTTCCATAGTACAAGGGAAAACCTTAGTTTGGGACCAGGACAATGTACTGTGATGTTGTCTCAATTTATTTATTTATTTATTTTATTTATATTTTTTAACATGAGAACTAGACCGTTAACAGTGGCAGAGCCACGGTACGGCATGAATGGGCCGGCTCGACTGGAGTAATACCATGTTCTCACAGAAAAACGGCGTGAAACAGTGCATGCGCTGTGTTTCGCTGCGTGAGTGAGGGTACCGGAGGCCTCATCAAGGGGAAGCGGGGTTAAAAGGTAAGCTGCGCACTTTTGACACCACTGGTATTGCAGGTGTCTATTGGCGGCGGTATTGGCTTACCATATTCAGGTGATCCGTCGGCTCGTCTGCCACCTATATGAAAAAAAAATAGTATCGACTGAATCATAATTATTTTGACATAATAATATGTAAGGCACATCAGAATTAACCTATCACCGGATAGGTGTTCTACATCTTTCACCCGCGATAGCCGTCATTAAATTAAAACAAAAAACAAATGCCGGCGATAGTGAACTAAACAAGTACGTTGAACCATTACGACACACAGAGGCAGGATTTCGCTAATGTCATGGCTCACTTCGTCACGTCTCACGACGTGTCGTCGTCGACGTCACGAAACAAATGAGCGCTGTGTGTTGTTGCCTATTAGTGAACACGTCTGTTTTGGCCGTTGGCAAAATTATGGCTTTTTCTTTAGAAGTTCTACCGAGTGACTTTAAAATAAATAAGTCCTCCAACCGATATTCGGCTACGGCGGCCATTTTTAACGGTCACTGCGACTTGTTCAAGTCACTTTCTTCTCATTTTAGAATACCCTTCAACGGATTCGGTGATCTTAACGATCAGCTACGTACGCAGAATATATTATAGTGCTCAAGTGTGTGCGCAAACACAGATGCACTCTCTATTCCCTTACCCTTTTAACAACAGTATGACACCAAAGAGAAATCAAGCGCAGGACCAACGACTTAACAGCTTTCCGAGGCACGGGGGTACAAGACCACCAACCTCTAGACTTCGAGTTGACTTTGAGAATTTCTTAACAGAAAAATTCAGGTAAAAATTTTTGTCGGGCCCGGGGTCGAACCTGGAACCTAAACGTAGCCGTCGTTTTGAAATACGACACTACCAGCTGCGCCACCGAGGCAGTCTAATTTATTGTCATTATTTATTACTTAACATTATCAATTACTAAAACATATATTTAACATTCAGTGTCTCATAAAAAACATGTCGATTTGTCATTGAATGTGTTGCTAATTTAGTAACAAAATATTCTACCTATTTTATTTAATTACTAATTAGAGGATTATTTACGTAGGTATGCCTATGCATTGAATAAGAGTACTCTTAGACCAATCCTGAGAAAGGGGGTTCAAATATTGATAGTGCTCTTGTAACTCTACTGGTGTTGCGAGTGTCCATATGTGGCGGCAGTCACTATACCATGAGCTGATCCGTCAGCTTGACAGCCACCCTATAAAATAAAAAAGTAGAATTATGCCATTTTCTTAGTAAGTGTCACATTAACTAAACGGTTGGTCCCGGTCGTAGTATGAAAATGAGTACTAATATCTTCCGAACCGCTTCGGTTATGGCGGCCGATCACAACGATGAAAACCCCAGGGCATTTATTTTTACAACCATTTTTGGTCCTATTACCGGAGATCTTGTTTTTCATTAATACTTGACTACGGTAAAGCAAAAAAGAGGGTTATGATTTTGACTTGTATATAAATAATATAGTTATAATCCTTGCGTGATGGTGTCGTCAGAAATGATGATATCCGCAGAAGATCTAAGGTCGCAAACGTAGCCCAAAGAATTACGTGGCTCAAGTGGCAATAGGCAGGCCGCATTGCGAGGAGAACAGTTGGGCGGAAAGGTCATTCAGTGAAGGCTGCGTACAGGAAGTTGCAGCCGAGGCCCCCCACAAGGTGGACCGGCGATCTAGTGATATTGCAGGAATACCTTAGATGCGGGTAGCACAGGACCGATCTGTGAGGGGAACATTGGGGGAGGCTTATGTCCAACAGTGGACGTCTATTTGATGAAATGATGATCTAGTTATATGTTTAAAGGATGGCCGGGAGACTCCTGATATCAAATATTTGGACGCAATTCGGAAAATCCTACGCTAAGATGAGTATATGAGAGTTTATATAAAGTAATATAAATAATCGACTCAGCTCACTATTATATTAAGTACTAGTTTATTACACAAGTTCTTTTTATACTTTAATGCAATGGTCTCCACGGTCTGCGTCGTATTTGCATATCTGTGGCAAATAATATTCCTGTCTCTGGAATAATATTAATTATGACAACGGAATTATTTATTCTTTACTGCACGACATTAATATTGCAATAAAATATTTCCTGTGATATTAAATTAATGTCAGTTGTTACTCACAATGTAAATGAAGTGGAACTGAGCTATAGGTAACCTATTTGATTTTGAATTTATTACAAATGAGTTAGTGTATACCGAGGTGAGAAGTGAGTTCTCGTTATCTTTGAGATAACTATTGTCTTGGTATTTCCAATGGTACCACCTTTTTAGTAGGTATATAGACGTCTATAAATGATGGAATGCTATTTGGTGTCACTTTTGAAGCGAAAGAAATTGAGAGATTAAAAAAAAATATTGTTGATAGGATAATGTCTGAGCACAATCACACCTCATAGTTGATGAGGTCTATGTTACGCGTTTACCTATAAGATGCCTTATGTACCTATACATATCGAATGAAAGATTTCCAACCATTCGTTTATATAAATGTTTAATTCAATATGTATATTGAATGTACGATACATAAAAAATAAATATCAGACAACATCACATAAAAGTATAGCTAAAGCAATAAAATTGTTATGGGTAAGTTGCGAAAAAAAATCTGCTACTGCATTTCTGAGTCTACCTACTTACCCTAAAACATTTATATTATTCTATTGTATTATAACACAAAATTGTTTAAAAAGCTGCTAAATATGTACATATTAAAAATAAGTATAGAAAGAACGGAAATCTGACAGCGCACTTGTGACTCTCTCTGGTGTTGCAGATGTCTATGGGCGGCGGCCATTGCTCACTATCAGGTGATCCGTCTGCTCGTCTGCCAGCTATCATATCATAAAAAAACCACTGGCACACCATTTAAAAGCTTAAAAGGCGCTCCATCAACTGATGTTTAAAAACTTTACAGACACCAAAAAACCATTTTTGATTTTAACTTGATTTTGATGCGCATACGCTCCAATTTCAGTGTAAAGTTCGTGTTAAACCTACTGCCGCTACCTGTTCCCAGCGTGTAACATGCACGTGAGCTGGCGTTATGACATTTCCCGTATACAATAGGCGCTCGGCCCGCGTCTGACAATGAGACTAGTCAATCGCGGTATCACTGCAAACAAAGCTAGACAGCGGTAGATTGTCACTGCGGACTTTAAGGCTGGTTTGGGATTCCATTGTGATTTGGGGACAAGTTTCCTATCGAACTTGTCGATCTTGAGAGTTCGGGCAGCACTCGCAATATTCAATCAAAAGAGCAAACGTTCTCTTCTGGAGTGTACTTGGATTTGATGAGCTTGTTTTGGTGAAATAGAATGAGTGTTTATTTGCATGCTGCTTCGGGATTGCGTATGAAATCATTACTATTTATAAAGAGATAAATTCTATGGACAAACCACCAACCTTTTATACAAACCGAAAAGACGTAACACTAGCGCAATGCAATCAACACCCAGCGACATCTATTGGTAGATAATGGAACTACTGTCCCGAAACAAAGAGAGGGCGGGCCACTATAATGTATAATCTAGGGTATAACGCTACAAATTGAATCGTATGGTATGACAACGCATCGTATGGTATGCTAGGCATAAGGATTGATCAAGTTTAAACTTTAAAATGTATTCTTGATTAACCTTACTACAAAATGGAGATTAAAGTTAGCTATGTTAATGAAATGAAAATGATGCTTACTGTCACTTTTAAGTCTTAAGTGACGGCAACAGCTTTACTCCAAGACTAACTTTATCACTTATGAATAATGGTGATAATGTTATGAATGTGTCCTTTAGTATCTCTTTTATAATAAAGGTAACTGTAGTTTTGTTTTACAAATCAGCGGCCCGGCTTCATCTTGTGCGGCACTTAATCTTAGACCAGTAATTATAGATGGCGCCGGTAGTCAGTTACCTACATCGCGCAAGTGTTTGCCCTTCAATTTTCCTATACCTACCTAATCCTTGACGTAAGCCAAAGTCAATGTAGATTCAGCCATGCAATTTTACTCTTTGTTGTTATAAACATGTGTGTTGTATAAAAGAAGAAAAGGATGTTAACGAGTACGTTATTTATAACGTTACATCTGTGTACCCAATATAGCATTTGGTAGTGACCCTGGCTAAATTAACTTGTATGTGTTCAATACTTGAGTTTTTCAGTATCTTGGTATAAAAAAATATGTAGTAATTTCACTGATCCTAATACCATTGAGCTAATTAAGTCGTTATTTACTAAATATGTAAAGTTTAGTTATATTTATGTCTACTATTCATAAAAAATGGAGTATTTTTATGATAAAGATGAGTGTACATTCGCTACAATTTACCACGATTTTTGTAGTAATATCACGAATGGGTTTTTTGTTTGTGGCACGTATTGTTTCTTTTGTAAGGTAAAAATGACACAAATACTCTGTGTACCAATACACTGTACACTGTGTTTTAGTTCCTATTTTAACTCATACAATAGCCTACCACTGTGGCACTCCCATAAGCGCTGGTTTGGTGCTAGTAAACTTCTTTTTTCAGACGATAACGATATTTTTATGTATGTATACTTTTGATGTATGGGTGCACACATCAAAGTATACAAAACTGTCAAATTTTTTAAATGTACTCTCAACTTACTGTTACATTAGGTTGAATATCAATTAAGGAAATTTGACAAGTTGTGGTAGCCTTATGTGTTGCTAACTGTACATACATACTTGTTAAAGTAAATAGTTATCCTTATAATTTTATAAACGCGAAAGTTTGTGAGGAAGTATGTTTGTTGCTCTTTCATGTTAAAACTACAAAATGGATTTTGATAAAACTTCATAATTATATAAGAATGTAGCTTTTATATCCGAATAATACATGGACAACAATTTATAAAAATAAATTGAATATCATCTAAAATATTGCGACAATTCTATCATCACAAGAATGAAACTGCGGGACTAAGCTAGTACCCAGTTCCTTAACTTGTCACTAAAAAGTTTTCAATCTGTACCCATTCAATCATAAATCCATATTTCCCACTTTAAAACTTCTATCTTTAGCTTGCCATTTCAGCATAATAAAACTTAGAGGTTTAAAACTATTTCGACCCAGTTTTATGGTTACAAATCGTCTCTGCTCTCTACAAATTTGTAGCGAATGAAACGTGTTTGCGAAGTGGCCTATTTCATTCACCCGCTTTGACCGGAAGCCCGCTGTCCTGTGAATCAATAGACTTTTTAACAATATAAAACACTTATGTTGGATTCGCGGACTGTACCCGCTTTAGTGGAATGGAGAGCTGGACTAGTATATTGGTTAAGGCGACACCACGAGGATATTAGCGCCGCCAATTGATTTATATTAATTGTGAGGATTATGAGATATATTTTAAAAATCCATATAAAAGTAAGTATTTCAAAATTTTTTGGGGTGCACTTATGTAATTATTTCATCCTACAAATCACAATAATTGTCATAATAATTGCTAAAAGTGGCCACTTTTTGCAAATTTGAAAATTATTGTTACTTGGCGCGTGTAAAAAGTAATGTTACGCATCTCAAAAAATTGTTAATGCATTCCTTTATGTTTTTATAGCTGGATTTTTTAAAATAATCTCATAATCCTTACAATCTGCTCCAGTAACGTCGCGGTGTCATCTTAAGTGTGACTTTCCTTGCACATACAACTTATATAAGATCGCTGTTTGTACTCTAGTTACTCGAGAACTAGAGCGATTTGACGACGAGACGAGATACGTTTGTATTCGAACATAATATAGATAAGGTCATACCAAAGAAATTCCTCAAAATGACGATAAAATTTCTCACGATCATTTCCCGCATTTTTCACTTCATTCCCATGACTTAGTTCACAGGACTATAACACTTACTGCTTTACGAGTAAAGGCGAAAATTGTGGACACAAGGTTGTCCAATGCCGTGGTCAGGTGGACGTATAGATGTCGCTAGTGGCTGCTGATCATTGTTAGAAAATGTTAGTTCGCGTACGATCGTCGTTTTAGGAAATTGAATTGAGTCCCAGCTTCCTATTTTAGAAATGTCTTTTCAAACAAATGATTTCAGTTTTACGGTACGTGTTATTTTGGCTGACGGTTTTGTGTCTTATCTAAACATCTTTTTGTTTTTGTTTCTCACAAAATTCCTGGCAGGCAAAAAAAAGGTAGCAGTATTTATAATTATTTTGAGTTAAATTCGACAATTTAATTCATACGTTTAGATATCTTTTAATTAAAACATTGATTTTAGATAGAATAAGAATAGTTGCGGGTGTCTATCAGTGGCGGCAATCGTCTACCATCTGGTGATCCGTCTTCTCATCCGCCACCAATTTTTTTATTTGCCTAAAACGGTCCACGTTCAACTTACGTACCTAATCACAGCACGGGACTGCGTAAATCTACCACCACTGTACATAAAATAATAATTAATTGTATTAATATAATTTGTCATGCAAGTCACAGCGTAACGTAAAGCCATTTTTGCTATAATCACATATCTGTATGCAAATCTCAATGGACACCAGACCGTTTCGCGAGGTTTAATTGCGTAACGGACGGTTATTCGCGCCATAACCGAGGGGAAATTATATCTTTATTAATAACTGACCCGGTTTCCCTGCACGTAATTTTATTAGCGCAATTTTTATGGGACTGTGTCTCATAGGAAAAAAAATGGATCAATCCGTTGCCTGCTTATGACTTTTTGAAAACGCGTAAAGTCATCCATATCGTTTTGTTTTTTTTTTAAATAGGGTATCTGTAGATAGAGGGTAAGTTTGATTTTAACAAAATCTAAAAATACTCGTACCATTACCACTTTTTAAATGTTGAGAAAATCGAACATATAATATAAATAACAGACAGCTTATTGAGAAAGTATGTGAAAATAAAAACTTATTAGGTACGTTTGTATAATTGGTGTATCATAAAAAAGAAAAATAACTCGTAATTAAAAATACCCCTGACATAATGCGTAGGTAGTTCGGCCTTTTGTGGCGGTGGCCATCTTTTCTTTGAAATTCGATTTATTTTATGTATTCTACTAACTCAAGGCGTTTATTTCATATATATATCTCATTTATATATTCTCGATACATGTATTGAGAGAATGGCATCAAAATATGTAATCTGTAATTTTGTGACAATGGCTAACCTGGAAACAGCGGTCATCAAACGTAGCTAAGAATACTCCGCGATTATTCCAACTGTCAAAACAAACAAAAAAATATCGAATAAGTTTATTCCGTCTGAGAGCTATGGCAGCCGATGCCACAAGACAGACTCACACACAGATAGACTAAAATCATCGTGTCGTTTTTTCGTTTTTAATGTTTTCAATCCCTGTTTCTTCTGTATAAATTAGTTTAGTTTCAGCTATGTTTTGACGGAATCCTCGGTGAACGTGTCAAATTGGAACTTGACCGGTTTTTACAAAGATTGCAAACATACAATTTTGAAGCAAAATAAAGTGAGTTTCGGTTTACTGTTTCCATATGCGTGGGTTAAAGCCCAGAGGCGGTGGAAACATTTCTGTTATTAAAGCAGACCAACCAACCTTTTATTTACCTTTGTTGGTTGACATTAAAAGCGCAATTTCATAAATAAACCTGGCAAATTATGTAAGAACTCTCACAAGAACGCATCAGTCGTTGATTTAGAACAATCCCTTCTGATGATAATAAAAATAAATATTAAGAATCAGGTTCAATTTTGAAACGTGATTATAAATTCTCAAAAACGGATAAATCAGGACTAGTTTTCAGGGGTTTTGCTAATCAAAAATCAGTTACTTAGACGTGAGGTCAAACTTTGACGATATTGGTTACTTTATACCTACGTAATTCCGTAATTTTAACATTTAAGTAACCAAATTACTTATTGTTGGTGGAACATTTGTCTACGTATCGCGATCCTCCGACTCACATTAACCAAAAAATCCAGCTCTACCACACACATACCTACATATACTATTTAAAAAGAGATAACTTCTATAGAAAGCTACAAAGATAAGGCATATAATTATATATGTAAAAGACGAAACACTTGCGCGATATAATCGACACCCAGCGCCATCTATTGACGAAAATACTATGAAAGAAACTCCCGAAAGAAAGTAAGGGCGGGCCATTAGTGTGTACATCTAAGTATAAATTCTACGAACTTATCGTCATCTGTGATGTCTCTAGAAAGCACCGTACCTAGAACTATCTTTGACTAGTTGACCTACTAACTGGCTGTGACCTAAAAGATCGATGCCTTCCAGACTCATAAGCTAGTCGCATTGAATTTGACAGCTTTAGATTACTTTCTGAACAAGTAGGTGATATTAGAAGACCTGGAAATCGCTTTTCAATATGTTGAGCTTGATACTACTGTGTCATTGAATAAAGTTAAATTCATCCTTATCTCGTGTCATAGTTTTTATATAAAAACAATAATGCAGGACCATGTTTTCAGAATCTTAACTATAGTTACTAAGAACGGGAATTCGGCGACGTAATTTTTTTTAAATAGGTATATGATAATTGTTTCAGCTACATTACTGCAGTCTTGGTCATAAGCGGACCCAGTCTGCTTAAACTTAAGAAGTAACGTCGTGTTAAATTACGTTCGAATAAACTATAGTTACAACGCGAGAATCTAAAAATAAAAAAATCTGACTAAAATTATTATAGTGTAATTTGAATCTAATTTTCTAAAGGATTTGGTTCAATTTAATAGGTCAGCTAAAGTGTGGTTAAATGTAAGCATCTAGTAACAAACAAACATGCAATTTCCACCAGAATCGCCGTTACCCACTTACGAGGCAAGCTACCTACATAACCCTCTGCAGAATATGAAAATACCAGGATCCATAAACTACTTTATGACCTGGACTTACGTTTGGCTGCATTTCACCAGATGAGAGTTAAGATATGGGGGATAGAGGACGCTTGCCAGAAAACGGCTATTCACTTTTGCTTTGAAACGACAGAGATGTATGTACCATGGGTACAGAAGCGTTTTGTTAGGAATGTGGAACGAATAAAAATGGAAAAATGGAATGCTTTGAATTTAAGATAAACAGCACTAAATATTTAGTAGCCACATTGGGGAATACTATCATTATAATATGTATAAAACAAAGTAAGTTTGTTACTTAAGTATATAGGTAACATATCGCACCCTTATTCAAACAAAGAAATAACTCAAAATTTCATATTTGTGGGAAAACGCATTTGAAGTTTGACACCTCCCCTTAGTGTACTTCAAAATTAAATAAAAAATAAACTAATAACAATAGCCTTGTTTTAAAAATAGGTATGAATAGTTTAAAACATATAGAAATTAATTTGTATGGAGATCATAGTTATTTATAAAAGGAAGGTATTTATTTATATTGTTGAAAAAAAAGTTCGTACTTATTTCACTTTTTGATAAAAATATTAATTTAATTCCTTCAAAATGGTACGATGCAAGTCAGAATGTTGCTGTTTTTTATTGTTATAATTTAAAAGGTTTCATCTTTTTTACTTTTATTCCAGTATAAGATAAAATTAAGTGTAACACAAAGACTTAAATTTATATAAAAAGGTGCATTTTCCCCCCAATTGGGCCTGCGGTGCCCTCACTTACTCGACGAAACACAGCGCAGGCGCTGCTTCACGCCGGTATTCTGTGAGACCGTGGTATCACTCCGGTCGAGCCGGCCCTTTCATGCCGAATTACGTTCTGCGCTGCGTAATTTTGCGCGTTATTTGTTATGTCGACGACGCACTGGTGACAGTCCGAGTTTTTGAACTTCGGGGTGCTACAGTACTTGTCACTGCTGCTAGGCGCGGATCCAGACCTCAAAAATGGTTGTGGGCATCTAGGGATTATCTGACTTGGGACATAGTGGAAGGGGGGTTCTAGCGGCTCGTTCCCCATAGCTACACCCGTGATTATGGGCATCTAAGGATTTTCCGACTTGGGGTATCGTCGAAGGGGGGTCCTAGCGGCTCGTCCCCCCCTAGGTACGCCCATAGTTGTGGATACAACCTCCCCCGCCAATCCCCCTCTCCCTCTCTTAGAATCTCTTAGAATGCTGATCCTAAGTTGATAGAAGAAAGTGCAAAGTCTCAAGTAAATTTAAGGCTGTGGGCATGCCCACAGTGCCCACAATGGTGGATCCACGCTTGACTGCTCTGGCAGAGGTTGTGTCAAGGGGTACACTTCACAAGTCCGAGGCAATCTGGTTTCTCAGTCCTCGGAAAAAGTCCTCCTGGATTCACCATTGTGGTGGGTGGGACTACCATCCCAGTTGGAGCTACCCTTAAGTACTTGATACTCGTGGTTGACAGCAGATGGGAGTTTACCGGGCACCGGCAACGGCTGGTCCCGAGATTAGTTGGCGCTGCGGGGGCTCTTAGTCGGCTGTTGCCCAACCTAAGAGGAGGCGATGAAAGCTGTCGCCGTTTAAAAATGGGGTAGTAAGATCGATTGCCCAATACGGGGCACCGATCTGGTCGGGATCATTAAAGAACCGTCATAAGGCTTGTTTCAAGTACAAAAGGTCATGGAAGTTCAGATAATTATAGGATACCGTACCATTTTTCACGAGGTGGCGTGCGCCATAGCAGGTCCCCTTAAGGGATCTAGACGCAGAAGTCCAGGATTTTGTTTACTGGCAAAGTGCTCAAATTCGCAGTAAATGGTGCCGGGTGTTTGTGGTTCCTTCGTTGTTTCTGGTTTCCATAGTACAAGGGAAAACCTTAGTTTAGGACCAGGGCAATGTATGTGATATTGTTTCAATTTATTTATTCATTTTTATTTATTCTCCGCTGGACGCAGTAGTGCGGTAGTAAAGAGCTGCTCAGGACACGGCACTAAGTGAATGGCGGCGCCGGCGCCTAAACTAGTTCGACACCGAAGGTTCTGAATCACGACGTCGGATTCTGGAGCCGGTCTGGCCCATCTTAGACAGATGGATTCGAAGAAAGTGGGGTGGATCGATGAGCTATCTGTTGACACAGATCCTCTCATGACATGGCTAAGTTGGAAGGTATCTATGCATCGTTGCCGGTGCAGATGTGTACGACTGTGCGGAAGATACCGCACAGCACACAATGGCGGAATGCCTGCGTGGGATGAATCAAGGACAACATTAACCGCCCTTGGAGATCGGAACCTCTTATTGCCGCCCGTCCTAGAGAAGATGGTCAGTATTGGAAAGTGCCTTGGAGTTCTGTTTCATTTCATTTAATAAAATATGCCATCATCTTACACCACGTAAAAGGATTGACTAGGAATTTCGAAAAAAAACGATTATCGAATATCGCAGATCTAATATTCGAATATACGGAACAGTTTTATATTAATTTTTTCGAATATTCGATTGCAAGCCCTAGTTGAGCGGCGTACGTATATTTATATTATGTACAATGACAGTCATACAAGAATTAATGTACGAGCAGGCGTATAATAGACACTCATCGCAACACGAGCGGAGTCACAAATCCCCTGCTAACCTTTTAACCCCCTTTCTCCCCGATGGAGCCTTCAATACCATCATTTATTTTCTCGTCGAAACACAGCGCAGGCGTAGCTTCTCGCACTGGCACTGCCGTGCCTCCAGATACTTTACAATCAAATAGATATAGATAGTTACTTTACAATCAAATTTGGTGTCATTCAATGTATGAGGGTCATACTTTTTTGAATCGTTATCAGATATTGATGTATTTTGATCAACTAAACCTATATCATCCGCGTCCTAGATAATGACGCCATGCTAAATACAGATTAAAATTGCCATTATTACGATACTTTCAGTAACGTGACATGTATGAATTTACTTTAATAGTGAATTAATTTAAAAAGTTGAAAAAGTAATATTTCTAAAGTTATTAACACAGAGACTCAACTCCAAATACCACAACGGTAATCGTGAATTAACAGTACAACATTGAAATAAGTCTTATTAAGTTCAGTATCTTATGAAACTTTTAAAATAAAACAGAATTATGTCTAAAATGATACGTAGAAATTTCAATTTTTTTTCTAATAAAGTGAACTAAGTATAAATTATTGCACTATTAGATTAAATATTAGAGAAAATAAATTTTATCTGGCAGTAAAACACCGCAATGTTTGGTTTTATTTCACTCAAACACGGAAGAGCAGCGGTCAAACCTTGAACAAAGCTGGCACATCACTGAATCTTTCGCTTTACCGGAATCAACTTGTTCGCGCGTGTTAGTAAAAGAGAGGCGGACCATGCGCTGTCTCCCTCAGTTTGCTCATATTTGATTGGCTGTTCGAGTGAAACGATAGTCCTTGTTAAGTTATTACAGTTTTTGATGAAATCTCGGAAAACGCGAATTTTGAGTTATTTCTTTGTTTGAATAAAGGTGCGATATAATCTCAAGTGAGTGTCAGATGAACTAAACTAATTTCGATTCCTTGGATTTATTTTCGTCTTGGATAGTATGTACTATCAAAATTCGTTATCAACCGATCGCTTGATTTAATTTTAAATTATCAAATTGCATTTTTTGTGTGCACATACTTTTTGTTGAAGCACCTATGTCTTCAAAACGAATTGTCAATGTTATATTTTATAATGTCAGCAAAAAGTTAATACTTTTCCTAACGAACGCAGTTTTATTTCACAATCCGCGCCAAAACGGGGTCAGGGGGTCTAATTTGAAGACACTTTGAGACTCAACCAAACGATTGAGAATGCCATTTCCTAATTTGAAGTGACCATTCTTTCGTTTGAGACCGATGGAAGTTGTTTTGACAGGACTTGTCTCAAACCCTAATTTGAAAGCTTAAAATGACATTTGTAAAATTGAATTTGACAGCTCAAGTCTCGGGGTTTTATGTCAAATTTTACGATATCTCGAAAGGTGTTGTACTTCGTTTGAACATTTCATACATACATCGGAAGATTAGAAATTATATTAATTAATCTATTAATTTGTCATATAGCAAATTAGGTACTTAACAAATACCTGTAAAGTTATTTTAAAGGAAATAATGGTAAATAAATAATAGTTATTATGTCTAGAAAAAAATGGTCATGTATCTATTATATACTTAATAATTTGTGATTTTTTGCAGTGAAACGGCTGGTAGAGTTTAGAGAGATTCCTTTTGAAGAGCCATTGTGAGGATATGGTGCCCTTTTATGTAATAATCAGTTGTGGTTGTGGGATGCATCTGGTCGAGGTATGTACCTTACCTACTTATATTTAACCTAACATAAACTAGACCTATACCTACCTATCGTTTTATCTCATTCAAAATCTCATACCGAAAGGTTAAATAAAGTTATGGATAGGTAACTCAAGTACTTAGGTACAGTGGCCAGCGCATTAAGTTACTACAATCTGTCAAATTTCCTCAGTTGATATTGAACCAAACACGTTTGACATAAAGTGAGGTTCGATTGAAGAAATTTGACAGATTGTAGTAACTTGAGGTGCTGGCCACCGTACACTAAGAAATATAAGAACTTACCTAACTATTCCTAAATAAAGACAATATTTACAGATCCATAAATCACTCAACTAGGTTCTATGCATCTTAGTAGGTACCTACAGTGAACACCCCTGTTTAAACAGCAATAAAGTATTTTGTTTGTTGTTTGTTTGAAAGTTATGAAATAGAAAATCATCATAATAGAAAATCAGCCATCCAAATGATGATCATTGGTAAAGTCACCAAAAATCCAATGAAAGAAATGGTTTAGGTACCAAGAGTAAATAATGAACTTATAAATTCAATTAATAGACCTCCGGTAGTGCATTTTTTGGTTGATACTTATATGTATTTATTTATGTTTACAGATTTTATGACCGATGATGGCATATGGCGGATGGACACCAGTCTCTCCAGCCCAACACCAGTCACAGTGGAGTCACTATAGAAAATACTTAAATAAAATAATAATTGTTGTATGAACATATTGCAATTATGCAGGTACCTACATACCTAATTTGAGATTAATTTGAATTATTGATCTTATAGCTTGCGTTAAGTTGTTACTGTTACTTTCTAATAAAATATCTTTAAACAATTAAATTGTTTTATTTTGCCAAGCCCAATGAGGCTGATACCTCAGCTCTTTTTTGTACCTAGTAAAAATACCTCATAATTATTAGAATTCTAGTCTAGTGGTTAAAGTACCGAGCCATAATCTTCGGGTCCCGGGTTCGATTCCCAGGTCAAGCATAGCACGGGTTTGTGATCACCAATCTGCATAAGGCAAGTGATAAGGTGATTAAGCCTAATCCCGTGATAGTAGCGTAGACTTGATTTCTATGATAGAGCCCTTTGCCCTGCATTGGGACATTATATAGGCTGATACCTACTAAAGTATCACTGGTAAAGAGTTTTCAATTACTTAATTATAAATATAGTAAAATATTTATAATTAGGTAATTAAAAAAATATCAAAGCATTAACTGTGTCTTAAGCATAAATCATAATGCATGAACACTAACATCACAAGACAAGAAGCTAACTTACTGCTCAAATGAAAATCAGAACATAAATAGATATTCTTTATTGCACAATGTTTACAAGTCTTCTTAAACTAGGTTATAGATTTTGCTAATATACAATAGCTTGTAGTGACATCTTTCTGTGTTCAATTCGTGGCAGGTTGTAGAGAGAGATCTGTAAGTAAGAAAATTATGGTATTATTGATAAAACTATAATGATAATATCTACTCTGTAATAATATGGCAGTGATAGCTCAGTGTATAAGAATGGGAAGTCGTGGTTTGAATCTGAGATAAATGAGAATACCAGTACATATTGGACAGTATTTGAAATGTGTAACAATAAATCAGTTTGTCTGGTACCTCTGTTAATGGGCAGCAAAGGTCGCTTGATGGTAGTTTATCAAACACTAGCGGCCGCCCGCGACTTCGTCCGCGTGGAAAAGTAACTTTTTACCCCATTTTTTTACCCCTTGCAACCCCCTTTTCGCAATAAAAAGTAGCCTATGTTCTTTCTCAGGGTCTAGATCATCTGTATACCAAATTTCATTTAAATCCGTTCAGTAGTTTTGGCGTGAAAGAGTAACAGACTGATAGTTTTGAATAAATCTGGGATCCATATGCTAAGTATGGAAAGAGATCCCTATACCTAGGTACATACTCTTTAATAGATCCATGTACCTTTTAATTTCTTTAAAAATTAAAAAGGTAGAAACCAAATAAGGCAAAACTTTACATGCTCGGATCAATGGAAAATACTTAAACATTACAAACCTTTTGATACATCAAGCCAACAAGCACCAAATTTAGTTATTCAAAGTCCAAATTAATTCCTTCATGTAGTTTGAGGTTACGTAGATCTCCGATCCGATCTCTCTCAATCGAGACATTTTTGCAATCCTTCACCATTACCTACTAAATTTACAAACAACTACACAATGTACAAATTTATCTAAAAATTTAATAAACTAAACAATACTATTTTTTATAGTTTAGATATTTAATCAGCTGTCACTTTTTAGTTTCTCTTTTCTCTTTACAGCTTTGTTGAGTATAAGCAAAGAAAACAAACGCTAAACTGCCAAAGCATCTATTTTTATAAAAATATGACTAATTTACATGTTTTCATAATGTAAAATCCTTCTTTTAAACATATTAAGCAACAATCTGTTTATATAAACAGTCAAAACATTTTTATTTATGAAAATTTCATTGTTTATAAAATTCAATTGCTTCAATTGATCAAGTGTGTGGAGACGCCATAACATAATCTTTCGGCGGCACTTTCAATTGATTTCAAAACTCTATGGTCTCCGATCGTAAAAGAGTGTCCGTCTCAAAGACATTTCGTTATCGCAAAACAAATTACGTTTGGTTGACTCTCAGCTCAACCGAACGAAAGTATTTGCCAACTTCAAATTAGACCCCCTGACTTCCCCATATTAACCTACAGCCGTGACCCAACAGTTGTACCACGGATAATTTAATTCTCCCGCAGTCCAACCGCAGTTAAGATACGCCCAGCCTGATAATGTTCAAAATCCTTTAATTCCGTAAATCAACAAAACGAGATAATTTGAATTTTTAATCCGTTTGGCGCACACGTTGGTCACAGATTTGAAAAACGGCTCCCTATTTACCCCTTAATTAAAATCTCAACGTTCCATCCAGTTTTGCCCCACTGAAAGCTCCATTATAAAATTCTGACGCTTCATTCGTTTTCAAAAGGAAAAAATATTATTTTAAGCCTTTATTATTAACGTAAAGGTCGCACTTATGAATAATGGATGTCTTATAAATTTAATTGTGAGGCAAGTCGCTTCAACCATTTGCCTCGAAGTTTTCTTGGCGGGGAAAATTATTTATCTTCGTATAATTTATATGAACTTGGTGTCGGTATTTTCTGTGGCTAAAAGTATTTTTCAATGTGTCTTTAGAATATTTGAAGGGCTGTCAGCAGTATAAGCTGTTTGAGTGTTCTCTGACCATAAATACGACAGTAGAAATGCAAGCAACTATCGCACCAGTTTCTCTACACTAAACTCAAGAGGATTAAATTCTATGGTATACGTTTGATGAAGATAATTTGGTATTGAAGTATTTAAACAGTTTATAAAATTATTTAATTAAGGTTAGAACGAGAATCACGCAAACCAAAAATGTTTTCAAGGCTTTACATGAGAAGTGGAGCATATTTAACTGAGATATGATTTGGTTCACTATGTAAAGATAAAGCGTCACTTAACTTTGCAATACATAAATTATTGTGAGATAAAAGTTGCGATTTCTATCTGTTAAATTCATGGACGTTAAGTGACAAATAACACTATTTGACGATCGTGAAAACGCAACAAAAGTGTTGATAGTAGCAATTGTGGTAGCAATAAATAGCATTGTAGAACCAATCTGTAATTGTGAACCAGGCCCGTATCCAAATTGTCCAACGTAGCGGTTGAAGAATCATAATGCAGTATAGTTTTTGAGTCATTAATTTCCTATTACCCCCTTCCTCTGTCCCACTCACAAAGCAAAAAAGCTATTTTCAATAAAAGAACTTTTCAATAGACGGACAATACAATGCATATTGATTTTTTAATTTAACATTGGGATTAACCGATGGGGGATTAAGGGTGTCGGGCGAATGCAGTGTCTCCATTGAAGCAATTTTACCCTTTTATTATTTTTGTATTAAGCTTTAGTGAGCCATCTGTGCCCGCGTTTTGTGAACTGTTATTGTGAAATTAATTATTTAAACAAACCGACACATGTGGTTGGCTTCTTTGTACGTGTATACGAGGATGTAAATATATGCAAGTGTTTCCGCGGGCGGTTCTGGTTTCGGGGAACGAGGTTGTCAAAAAATGGAAAATCTTATTTTTGGTGGGTAGTATGGCCTACTGTTTACAGAGTAGCTATATATATCTTACTATTAATCATCATTATACAATTTAGTTCGTGTAAGCTGTTTTCTTCCAAAACTTTGCTACTCTCTACTCAAGTATTTTTTGCTGAAAGTTGCTTGGAAGAGATTGCTCATAGTAGCCGCCTTCGTTGTAAATTACTCCTGTAACATTTAGTTTTAAGTTTTGTGCAATGAAATAAAAAAAAAATCACAACATCTCATACATTGACCTAACTCCGTGCTAAGTAGCTTAAGCACTTTTGTTACAGATATCAAATAACAGAGAAAACACAACTATAAAACTTATATAACATCCAGACAATGAACAAACATCACATCACACGAATAAATAAAAGTATTAATATTGTATGTTAGCAACAAAAACAGTTTAAATTAAGCTAAAATCTTTGCCAAAGCGCGCCTACATAATACTAGAAACAGTAAGGAACAGTCCTCACTGTGCAGACAGTACCCAACCACTCGAACCGGCCTAAAAACCCAACATTTGCCGTCCAACAAAGCGCAAGCATTCACCAATAGATTATCCATCAGTATTCATGCCCATTGGCCGTATTTAAAATTCAAATAAAGTTTTAACTCGCATCCTCCCCAATTCATGCCGTTTGATTACTGTTTTGATTACAAAGGGGCTGGACTACTCGGCCCGAGGGTAGTGAATACGAGTACATTTTGAAACAGTGAAGTAACTGCAAACAAAAAGTGTTCGGAACGGGCTTTCACTAAAAAAAAATAAAGCCGTTTTTTGTAAGTGGTGTCTTGACTGTGTAGTAGTAGTAGACAGAATCAGTAGTTCGATAAAACGCTAAAAACTAGTCCCACAATTCTCGTCCTTGTGCTATTTACCAAAAAGAATTATTTCGCAAAACCATAGTTTTTATGCATAGTTTTCACGTGATATCCTCTATGGTTTTTCATATTGAAAATCACGAGATTGGGGACACAGGTTTTATTGAGCTTAGCAACCGTGACTTTGACTGACTTCGACAGTTTATTCACTTTAAATCGATAATTTTACTATGCATTGGCGAAATTATCCTCATAAAGGAGGATAGAGCCATAAAAAAAGAAATTTATGTAAGTAATCAAATGATTACTGATGAACAAATGTTCAGTCAGATTAATACTTGACTGTCTTTCGGCTATATAAATATACTGTACCCAGGGTTCTCTACACGGTCAGTTGATCGATAGAAAGCCCCGGGCAGATATCTTTTCACAGTTTTTATGCTTGTCAGAGGGTCTCGAATTGATTTTATTATGTTTAAATGCGATTAAACGATTGCATATTTAATTTCAGCTTTTGTTTGAATTCTCGTGTTCCCACTTTGATGAGGGGATAGTGAGCGTTATATTAGACAATGCTCAAATATCCCCTCTAAATATTAAATTATGGCTGGGAAGTTGTAATCACTGTTATTATGTGAATTATGCAACGAAAGGGGGGTGAATGAAATATGTATATTTATCAGCCTTTAGTTATAGTAGCAAAAATAATAAATGACAGTTTTAAGAACTGTGCTTTAGCCATGATTGCAAAATTCTTTTGTTTTCCTAATATAGTTTAAATATTATTTCCTCGTATGTATAAAAAAAAATTGTGTTATAGCTTTTGCTTAGGACTCTTTCGACTGGTTAGGTCAAGTAATCTTTTATACTGAACTAATGACACTTACTGTTAGTGGATTTCGATACAATAAATGACAAAATTATGTTCCCTCAACTGTGCATTTCTTAAGGTAATTCTAACCTTGTAGTAAAAAACTATGGAATGAACCTTAGGACCTGCAAACTTAAAAAGAGAGTTCCTTTTTAAAAGACCGGTGGTCCACTTGTGACTCCTTCTGGTGATGGGCGTTATTTTTTTTTGTTATCAAGAGAAATGCTTTACGCATACCCGTCGGCCGGGGGTTGACGGGTTATGTCGGACTCCCTCCGCATGACGGCGCAGGCCTACCGACTAAAACTCCTGGGCACCACACTCATCTTTAATGGGGAGGGATTGCGATGACGGGTACGAAACCTGGTTCGCAATCAAGTGATGAGCGTTCATGCAATGGCAGTGGTTACCATCAGGTCACTAACCGTCTGCTCGTCTGCCCCCAAATATATAAAACAGAGTTATGTAAATACTATAATTTGGCAAACATTCCCTCGCACATTGAAAATAAAATTTCACACATTGACTGGGTGCCAAAATCGAGTAGCTAATAAACATTAAAAAGAACTTTACGTAATGTTGCACACATTACTGACTTTAAACCTTAAGCACTACAGCCAAACAGAACTGAAGACCTAAAACGAACAGGAAATTACGACTGAATCGGAGTTTTCCTCCTTTTCATAGGCGCTATGTATTACATTTGTTTAGATGCGACAGATAAGTAGATACATTTTCATTCGTTACGGGACGGCTTCGTTATAAGCCACCTAAAAAACCAGTCGGTTTTTATTTGAACGTTTCCAAAAATCCTCTACGAGTATTAATATACAAGTGATAAGCTACTGTCAATGATTTTGTTTATATATTTACGATGTACGGTTCTTCCATTGGTCTAAATGATTCGCGATTTCATCTTAGGTTTAGATAATACAATCGGCATCATCAATACTATTTATAACCAGATTTAAAGAGATCACTTCTTTTAACATCGACAAGTCGTATAGAGAAACGGAAAATACGAAACGCCAGCGCGATTTAATCGTCGCCTGGCGCCATCTATAGGTTCAGTTTCAAGCTACTGTCCCGTAGCTACATAAGTGAGGGCAGGCCACTCGTATTTTATATTTGTGCAAAGCACAGAAAAGAGTCTCCGCTAATTGAATGTGCTGTAAAATACCCAGAGAAATATAAAAATAGGAAAAACTTCAGCTAAAACCGAGTATATCGTTGTTCGCGGCCTCCAGCCTTAATCTCTCGTCCGCTGGCCAAGCAATTATCTACGTGAAATAGTGTCCGTATTAGAAGCACTTACTTTGTACCGGCTTAAACCGGATTACGTTAACTGTAAGTAGCTGTAGTATTCGGTAGGAATAACAGAGTTAGTTAGTACAATCAGTTCACTTTGCTTTGAATATTAAATGCGTCGCAGTAATCACTTTTAAGCTCGATGCAAAAACAGGGACCATTAAGCACAATAAAATGAAGTCATAATCGTAGCAACACTAGGGTCCACACACTAGTGTTGCCCAATTATCGAAAGTTTTACTGTCGCGAGTTTTATATCAATTTTGTCGATAAGTAGTATCAATAGCTCAAAAACATGAGTACGAGTATGTTAAACGATTTGAAACTTTGGGAAGGTTTAAATCAAACAGATCTCATAACAGAAAAACTAACCCTGCATGTTCGTGGTTTTATATGTGTAAATATTATACTAGATAAAATATCGCATAAAACGTATATTTAGCCATGTAGTAAATGTCACCAGTTCAAATCTTGCTACTTAGCATTTGGAAATGTAAAAATACCTACATGATTAATAACCGAGTTTGGCGCGGAACTCTGAAAGTATATCTTATTTTTCCATTTTGCGTAAAAACACTTTTACACAGACTTGTAAATTACAGCCACTGTTCGGTCACGCAAAAAACTGGGTTAACAAAAGCAAATATTTGTAAAAGATCGAGCCTCCACTATAGGCGACAACGGCCACTTTTCGCAAAAAAGATAACAGAGTACATTACTCCACACGTATACTGTTTGTGGGATAAGAAATCTCCGCATAATGGGTCCCACACGGGCCTTTAATATAAGAATACACGCGATATACCAAAATGTTTTCCTAAAATGGCTCCTCCATTCCGGAGTATTGACATAGATAATGTACTGAACCGGCTCGGCCGGGTCTCGAGGGACATTTTCTAAAACAAAGACGTAAAAGCACCAGATTAGAAACGATGTACACTTATCAGGTCATGTGCGAGCCATATATATCTTAGCTATGTCGCTGTCTTCCGATAGCCTGGGTCAGAAAAGACGATAAACAAGATTTTTTGAGTACCTAAGTAGTTTTTTTTATTGCTTGCTACATTTCGCAATTCAAATGCGCGTGTTATAAATAAATTCCGCAGACCGTGTCCGACCCGTGAATATGAAGTATTATTGATAAATTCAGTGCAATTTTTTTAACAATAGAGAAACGAAATTACAATATATTTTCGATAAAATTGTTTATATAAGTGGACTTCATGGGTTGGACTCCGATTTCGGGATACACTAAATATCTTAATTTTATATTTTAAAGTAGGTTAGTAAATATATATTTAAAGTTGACTTAACGAAGGTTATCTAAAACCAAATTATCCCAGACAAGTAAACAAATAAGTAAATGCAAAATCGGGAAACGAAAGATTAATTTTAACAAAACAACCCTTGACCACTAATTCAAAACAAAGGATGTTTGGCATTATTCAAAGCTCCTGACACCATGTGGCATTGTAAAAACAGACCGTGGCATCCCCTTAATCCAAAACACGCAGCCGCTTCGAAAACCGTCACTCATTTACATAAAGCTTGTCCTTTAGATTGAAGATGGGGTAACTTTAGTAAGTCCTGATATCCCTTCGGTAGAATTTTCTCGGACAAATGATGGATTAAACTAATGTAGCATTTATTGAGAAAGGTAGGTAATATAAGATGTGTCGTATGGATAAAATTTTGCACGTGTTTGGAATGCGTGTCCAAACAGTTGCCAAATTTTGTCCATTTGGTCGGTTGTAGTATTGGATCATAAAAATCCTTGACACAGCGTTCACGCGTTAAAAATGTCACCGCTTATGAAGGCCCTATTTGCAAAAGAGCGCTATTTGGTATTTTTTAGAATAACTACCTACCTATAGGTATTATTGAGAATAAAGAGCACATCTGTGTTTTCGCACAACCGTATTTACGTACACCTAGACATGGCGTATCCAAATCAGTTGAACCTATTATTATATTTACTGGATATTTCAGCAAATGAATTGGCAAATTTCCAACCATAATGGGACAATATTCGAGCACCGTAACATGTTTAAAATGACAAATATACGTTTGCATAGTTAGAGGGACACAAATGTTTACTAATACGATATCATCAGAGGTTTAATGCCTAAATGTAATTAAAGGTAACTAGTATAGTACAATGAGATGCTGAAACTATTCGGATGCGAATATCTACGCGACACAATAATTCCATTTCGAGAACAATGTCTTAGTATTTCATTTATACGGACTTGTCATGTTCACCCAAATTACAATTATGTGCTTACGAAGGTAAAAGATACAGTTCAATTTAGTACAGACACAATAATTTGATGTTAGTAATACATCTATCTAATCTTTCCTACTTTTAAAGGGGTTAAGTCTATAGACGTCGGTAAACCTTTTATACAAACCGAAAAAGCGAATCACTAGCGCGATGCAATGTATGCCCAGCGACATCTCTTGGTACAGAGTAGAACTGTCGCTGTCACTGTAGTGCTACTAGTATGTTAAGATTAATAGTTGAGAAACACATTTACTACTAAAAATATTCCAAATCAGCGTTACATTACTTATTTTACATTCATAATTGTTTTGCATTAATCATTTTGAATTCTATTCTAAAAATGCACACAATTTTTCATTAATATTTTCTTAAGTTTATTCGTCAAATTGTCCTCCGCAAATCGTCTCTACTAGACAAGAAAATGTTTTGGGGTTCAGTAGTCCTCAATAATTCTTATTAATATTGGACTCGTCACCATCTGAAAAGTAGAATAACGAATTAATTAATATCGAATACGAAAAAAGAAGTTTTCCAGGAACTAACAGTAAAATATAGCAGTATCAGCGTCGCTATTGTCATCTTCACAATACCCACAGCCGAATCCATTTCAAATATAAATAGGACATTCATGTACAAAAAGATGACATAACACAAAATATCAAAGACATTGTTTGTAAGTAATATCTTGAAGCACGACGTCGCTTTAGAAGACAGAGAGCGAAATTGAAAAAATCTTGTTATCTCAATTCACGCAAAGAGGTTACACAAGAGAATCAATCTTACGTACGCATTTTATACATCGTGACAATTTATCAATTTCTTTTTCCCATTTAGAAGTTCCAGGAACGTAAATGGCTAAAGCATGTCTACTTTCAAATTTCCTATAAGATGGTACAAAATTAATGGAGCCTCTTTCTAACTTTATTATAATCTCTTCACCGGGGAATCGCGCAACCAGCCACATGATATGAATTATATGGACGACGGGGAAAAATAGATCGACATTTTTCATCAGCGAACTTCCTTTGCAACTTTGGAGAAAGGCATATCTTTTATATCAAACTTGTTAATAAGGATAGGGAAATATCTGAGAAGTTATTCCGCTGTTGCGATACTTTTTGATTTTTATTGTAATTGGTACAACGTTCCGAGTTCATAGCTAATAGAAACTTGAGAGCATATTTTGCGAGTTTCGAAAGTTATTTCAAATCGATAAAGGGTTCTTAGTTCTACCAGTTTCAGTGAACATGAGCTTGACTATAGTAACCTACATGTTGTGAAATTAGTAATTGATGGTTTAAGGTACACTTGTACTTATTAACTACATAATATGGTAGTTAGTGCAATTATTGTAGACTATACATCGTAGATAGCTACAGACTACAAGTAGTTAGTGCAAGTGTGCTAACTCATCGTATATAATAACATATAAAAACAGTTTAAAAAAATAAAGGTGGTTATTTAAAGTGAAGCATGTAAATCAGCGCCTGCGCTGTTTTTATTGGTTGAGTGAGGGTACCAGATACCCAATTGGGGCGGAAAGGGGGTTAAAGTTTGGCAGCGCACTTGTGACTCTACTAGTGTTGCAGGTGTGTATGGGCTGCGGAGATTGCTTACCATCTGGTGGTCCGTCTGCTCGTCTGCCACATATCACATATAACAATACCGATTTCATTAAAATAAGAAGTGAGCACTTTTCATTTATAAAAGCAGTTGACTAACAGGAATTATCGCAGAAGGATTGTTAAAAGATCTCTTAATTCTTTGCAGCGTTAGTCGCTTTCAGAATAAAATAAATTCATACGTACCTTGACCTGATTCCGTACTATGTATCTTAAGCACTTTCGCGGATATCGGGTAACAAAAGAACGAATGGATTACATAGAGGACAAGTCGAGTGGAGTGTGTGTCACGCTGAATCGCTTTACGTTGCTCACCTATGACAACACGTAAAATATCGTACGTAATAGATAGATAGATAGACAGACAGATACTCTTTATTGCACAACACATTACAGAACTTAAAACTAAGGCTAATAATATTTTCCAAATACAATATCGGCGGCTTTATCACTAATAGCGACTCGTAATGTAACTTTAAAGGGTGTATCAGTGAACATTATCATCCCTTTAACCTCGTCGTCTATTAACCATTCTGAACAAATTTTAGTTCAATGAATTATAAAATATGGCATAAGATTTTAACTTTTACAAAGTCGGTCACGAGACTTGGTCATTTTGTAAGGGAAATCGAAAAAAAAATCGACGAATTTCCTAAACTCGTAGACCAAAATATGTTATTCAAAACGGTTGTTAGAAAATGTAGTTAAAGGAATGTAAATATTCACAAATACAACCTGCATTCAGTAAGTTATAAACTTTTTTTTGATATAGGGACATCATCATCATCATCATCATTTCAGCCAATAGACGTCCACTGCTGGACATAGGCCTCCCCCAAAAGGGGGGGATATAGGGAGATAAATTATGGTAAATGATCACAGCCGCCATGGACAGAGGTATTTTCTACAGATGCGGAAGAAACTGAATTGTATAAACAAAACCGATCAAATAAGAGTTGATCTGGCTCACCAAGGATTCCATGCGTAGGATCTTTATATTCCAGGAACTGAATCGCGCAGTTTGTCTAATACTTTCCATCATCTAGACGGACCCTAACGAAAATACAAAACATTTTGATTACACACAGGTAAAAACTTGTATTCGCGCTCTTTCACAGCGAAGACAACAATTGCCGAGACCCTTCCAATAAAGTACAAGATAATGTCCTTCCATTTCATTTAGAGACCGACACTACTTGTTAAAAGGTCATGTAAGGAGAATAACAATTTGTCTTTGTTTTTACGACCTCTACTAGACTAGCGAGTCGTTTAAGTTTAGAAGAATTAGATTAGGATGGACTTCTTTCTCTTTGAGCTTAATGATTAGGAAAGATCTTAAATGACAGGCAAAACATACTTTTTAACTAAAATATAGCAAATAAAAACACAAATTGGAATACATGGGGTTTAATGTACTTTGAATAACAACCACAGCATAAAAAATATACGCTGTAGATTCTTATTATCTAAGACTTAAGAGTCATCTTTTAAACTACTCTTACAACTTGTACTAACAGACTTATCTGATAAATATATTTTTTTTAAGAATTTTCAAAAGTTGTAGAACAAATGTTGTAGAAAAATGTTTTGTTGTTGTAGGTTAGTAAACGTGATGTAGGGATGTAAATTTTCACAGAAACAACCTTTATGTATTTTAAAAACACGTGCCATTTGCATTCTCTCATTGTAAGACCATTAAAAAATAATTTCAGACTAGATCATTGCTTTGTATACAAAGTCAAAAAGCGTAACAAATAACGGTCAGCTAACAAGAAAAAAATAATTGTACGTCGTTATTGCTGAAATAAAAGAGCAGCTTAAAATAAAAAGGAAAATATATTTAAGCAAAAATAAGTAAGATATAATACTTAGTAATAAAGCAAGCAAAATTACTTTTGAACAATACGGCTCCCTACATAGAAATGAGAACGCAAAAAATAATGACGAAAGTAATGAGTATCATAATTCACACAGATCCTGCCCTGAATCGTGTGACACACTGGTTTGTTTTTGTTTTTTATATACACCCTGAGATAAGGTAATAAAATAAAGAGACTTTGGGGAGCGGTCAGTAAACCTGAGGAAAATTAGCGTGGATCCTTATTAAGATTTTGTCCCTCATGAGGGTCCGTTTTTTTGCACCTTTGTGTAAGTAGTACCTTTAAGCTACCGTGTTTGTAGGGTTCCGTAGCTAAATGGTATGAAACGAACTCTTATAGCTTCGTCATGTCTGTATGTCTGTCTGTCTGTCCGTCTTTTTGTACGCCCGTACATCACAACTACTTTGTTTATTACTAGGGACTAGTTTGTATCAACATATATCACTTGATGATAAAATATAATAAAAATATATAAGCTACAATGTGAAAGAAAAAGTAAACGAATAGTATTATCAAGAACTGACAAAATCTATCTTTGAAATCTCTACTGACACAACCGATCCGGCAGTGAGAAAAATGTTCAACTGCACGTTTCGAATATTTTACCAGTTTTGTTTAATCCGACACGATCCAACTGTATTAAGGTCTCATTTAATACAGTTGGATTGTGATGTTGGATCGGATCGGTAGTAGGACGAAGCTCTAATGTACATACATAGACATTTTATAAACACATTCCATGAAACTCTTTGAATCCGAATAAGTTTATCGAAATTCCGAAAAAAAATATGTACGTTGAAATTGGTTACAGGAATGGTGGCTCAGCGGATAAAAAAACGTCTACCGTAAAAGTTGTGGTTAGAATCACACTAATCACAATCACATATGGATTTTAAAAATCTTTGCGCATATTTCTACCATTAATTAGCTCGGCAGTAAGGGAAGATCAGTCATCGTGAGGAACCGTACACGTTTCGGACAGTTTCTATAACGTGTAACCATAATTTAATTGGTCTGGTTTCCCAGCGTTACAAAGGTTGGCAGTCGCTTCATTATAATTATTATCACACTCCCCTAATCCTAAATCATGGTATAAGCGTACCTCGGACGCAACTGGGTCACCAGTCACATGCTAATATGAAAAAGAGAGACTTTGATACAGGTAACTCCCGAACATAAAGCCATTAAGTCTCGCCCTGATCGTTTAATTTATCAGCACAACAGTTTACCGAACAAACAACATTCAAAAAGGAATAAACAGCACATTGAAGATACTATGAAAGCCCACAATTTTCGGAACAAATAGAATATGTCCGACACGCTTCACTGGTCCGCGGCAGTATTGTGTTTTGTTCGGGCCATCACAGTGTTTTTCGAGCGCTTGTTTCCTTACGAAACGGCAGTTAGGAATATTTATTGGATGAACTTGTGGCGTGATGCCGGTTTTTAGCCAATTGTAGCCGTTTCTGTATCGCCGTACCCTACTTCAGACTGAAATATCGGAGGTCATAAAAGTCGACGGTAATATCAATTGTGTTGAATTCTTTCTATTTCTAATATTTTAGTGAATTATTAATAGGTATTCGAAATTACATGGTATCTTAGCCACAACGAGAACTGGGAACAGTTTTGAAGACGGAAATATCGAGAGCAAGTTATCGGTCGTAATTTCTTAATTCATGTTTTCTCAAACGTATTTTTTTTTTGCAAATGTTATTTAATATTGATATTTAATAGACATTGTGCCAACATAAGTTGTTACTACCATCTGTCACATAATAAGTAAACGCTATAAAGGTTTAATATCCATTAAGGAAATTAAATAGCTTTCAGTAACTCTATATCTCTACAGAACGTTAACCAAATATCTACTGATGGCCACGTACCTATTCTGTTAGTTATTGTTTGCATAGAGTTAAAGGATTTAACTAATAGATGCAGATAGGGTTCTCTGTAAGAACAGAGACGGAGGCATTCGGAATTTGCATGTCAATGCTATCGGGACGGCATCAGCCAAAGTTTTGGGATCAGCTTTTAAGTCTTTAATTGCCCAATCAATTATTTTAACGATATTGGAAGATTTTGTTATCCTTTTTAACATGAAGAACATACGTGTTGATTGTATATAGTAGGTACTGAAGGTATGATTAGTGATTATAGTTAACTTAAAACCATCACAACGCAATTCAGCTTAAATTCGCCTGACGGTTGAAATTACCATGCTACTTCCTTTCCCAAGTTATGAGTTTTAAGTTCTTCTGTTATCTAGTGATCTGAACCAATAACAGTAAAACCATAATGTATCCACACTTTAGGTTACCCCAAGCTGTCAAATTTCCTCAACTGATTTTCAACCTAATATGTTTGACACGAAGATGAGAGTCGATTGAAGAAATTTGACAGTTTTGTATACTTTGATGTGTGATGATCGTTAACTCAAAATTGTCACAATGCAATCCAGCTTAAATTCGACAGACGAATGAAACGCCAATGCTGTTTACATCCCTGCATGGTGCGTTTTCCAAAGTTATGAGTTTTAGTTTTTAGATTTTTTTAGTTGCATTATAACTATAAATTATAAAAACGGGAATTAACGCGACGTTTATTTTTAAGTAACTTAACTTTAACTACCACTCACTTGTTCGCTTGTGACCACGGCTGCTGCAACGTAGCCAAAACGTCAAGCAGTAAGTACATACAATGTACTTAAAAATAAACGTCGCGTTAATTCCCGTTTTAATAATTTATAGTTATGAGTTTTTAGATGCATTATGGTTATACTGCCATCCAAAGGTGCAAGTGATTACCGTAAACCCAAACCTGTCACAAGGAATCCCAGCTTAAATTCGACTGACGAATGGAGCAGACGACTTCTCCCGATCCCAGCAAAGTGATAGTTCCCGTCGGAAGGTAGTCTACCCTACCTATCTTGGACTACGTAATTAATTAAGGCCTTTACACGATCTTACTTTAACTTCGGAGTACCATTCCTGTTTATTAATGCGGACCATTATTCAGAAACCGCCACAGATGAGACCCGGCGCTGGGGCATAAAACATTTCTGAATTATATTCATCTGCCTCGTTAAAAGAAAGTTGAGTTGGAAACTTGACTTTCATGATAGTTGTCGTTTGTTTAAAGGTTTTAATTATTCGTGGAGTTTGGTCGGTTTGTGCAGTTTCCGTTCGGTTGATGGCTCAATTTAATCTTTTTATGCTTCATCTTTTGACGAGACTAACTTTTAAAGACGTATTAAGATTTTACTTTAGTGGTTATCATGCGAGTATAAAGTATTTTAAATCGGGATTACGTATTAAAATTTATTCGATGGATTTTAACGTCGTAACGCCCAGACAGCAGACACAATGGAAAATCAATTGTTTTATGCCTTTTAAAAGGCTTATGGGCCTTACGACGTTAAAACATTATGTGATGCCTTGAAGTAAGTTATTGTGTAAAAATATTTATAATCTTTAATTAATGATAAAATTATATTATTTATTTCAAGCTACATGTCATTCATACTTCTTATATATTCTGTGAGATAAATATTGTATAAGGAGTGCTAAGTAAATGACATTGCAGCTGCTGCAAACAATTGACTATCAATAAGACGTGGTATTTTTTTTCAATTGATTTAATATTTTGCGCCTAACTGCAATCCGGTTGGCCGTACAGTGCAAGGCAGCTCCAATGACCTACTCACCTCAGTACTGTTTAAATTTATAGTTCCCTACATACATATGCTTCATGTATGTTGTTATAAAATGATAAAGCAATAATACCCTAGCGACGTTTTTGCATCAGCCGACATGTCTTGAGTTGATGCCAAAAAAGTTTTTTCGTTTGGTGGTAGTGCAAGCAACCGCATGACGCAAGATAATTTATAATGTATACTATGCATTTGCTCTTATAGTGCAGAAGTTTGACACTGCTGCTACTTTTATCAAAATTTTTGGTGTTTTAATTTGCTTAATAGTCTCTTATTTTCCTAATCTTACTAGATCTCAATGAATTTTTCATCCTGTTTATTGATTTGATACCGTAGGTACTTAAAGCTTAAGCATTTGCGACCACTAAGTAAAGAATTACGAATTATACTTATGTAGGTACTTCAATATCTAAACTAAACTACACAAATCATAGCAAAAGTTCTTTATGTTCATTTGCACATTTATCTATACTTAAGGAACCATTTACGTGTATGTAAGTAGTTCTGATGTCATAAAATATTTCAAAGAATAAAAGCAAGATTGTAGCTAAATGGTTACCATAATAATTATGTCCCGTTTTATTATATAAAAACATGCCACTGCAGTTTACGAACAATTCACCGCACGAAATGTCATAAAGCATTTACTTGCATTAAAATAGTTCATAGTTTGAAATTAATGAGTCTCTTTAAATACCATACTTGTACCAACTATGGAGGTTATTGTCTGTCTAATTTCTTTGGTCACGCAAGACGGGAACGTATTTTCACTTAACACAGAAAAGTTTACATCCACTCTATCTTTATAAGTAAATAAAACATTTAAGTAAACCTTAACCTTTATCGACAGTCTTAGAAATTGAAGTTTACTGCAAGTAATTGCCAAGAGCTAAAATGAAATAAAATTTTATCTTTTACTTTACGTACTTTAAGACAAGTCAACCTTTTCTATCCTAGAAATGTGATGTTGGCAAAGAATGAAAAGCAAAAGTTAGACAGAAAGAAGAAATAATGTGGAAGTGTTAAAATACCAAATTAAGTCTTGATTCTTCCTTTACTATTTTAACACCTCTTCAGTCTTTGATAGAAATGATTGAAAAACCTAAAAGTTGATTTGTCATGGCATTTACATAAAACCTTATAGAGAGAAAAGTGGAAGGAAAGAAAGGATGAGAAAGAGCAAAAAATCATGTGCAACAACTAAACGAAGAGTAAAAGTTAACGTACAAAAATTTAAAACGCTGTCCCTAGTTTTTTTTTGTAGAATAGGGAACATTTATCCGACAAGAGGAACGCTCTTTAATTAGAGAACCACCAGGTCTATGTTTGTAGTAACTTAAATGGGCTATCAAACTTTATCACCTTTAGTGCGAACTGATCCGGTACTAAAATAATAGATACTTTGTATGTTTAATCTTCTGATGACTGTACAGTTCACAACCTAAAACCATCAAACCCACATCAAATATTCACTGGTCATCTAAACTGAGTTTTACTGTACAGTGAATTGACAGGCGTAGTAATTTCGACATTGTACAAATGCCGACTATAAATTAAAATGTAATTAACATAGGCCACATGCTGTAATGACAGGCTATCAATTAAGCGTGTTATACTCTCGGAATTTCTGCTTATTGCGCTTAACAAAATTAAATTTTCAGGCGTACACGATTTCTGTTTGTTACAAATTATGTTTGTTCATTAAAGTGATAACAAAAATACACTGTGGTAGATACTGTGACTGTCATTATTTTGCAAACCTGAACAATCGCCGGAAATTAATTATAGAGCTCAATCTCAAATCTGATTCAAACTTAAAAATAAAATGTATTATGAAGAGATCGATTCTGTAGACATCGACAAATGTTATATACCAATGAAAATGCGAAACACTAATGCGATACATATTATGTTATTTACGCGCATAGTACAGTACAATAGAAGACACATAAGCTAACGATGATTAAATTATAATAAATATCGTACGTATAAAAAAAAATAAAGTTAATGAAGGATCTTAAGTCACTTATGAGGACGAGTATGTTTAAAAACATCGAAAAATGATTTTGAAATGATATACCTATTAGCGATAAGGCCGCCGATGTTGTATTTGGAAATTACTATTAGCATTAAGTTCTGTAATGTGTTGTGCAATAAAGAGTATCTATCTATCTATATATACCTTTTTACTTCTATCTGCCCACTGAGTGTTAGTTTGGTCTAATCGTCCAAAGCAGATTACCTACATTTTATATGCGTTCAATAGACCTCTCTCGGCTCATTGGTTCCTAGTATGATTAGCATTTAAGTGAAGGATAACAGTCGGGTAATTGCTGTTTAATGGACCTGAGTTCAGTCAATGTGTTGCCAATATACATCTGAATTTGAGTATTGTCAACCTCAGTTCGGAAATTGTTGTAATACGAAGCTTACATAGGATTAAAATTACTATTTTGCAGATTTTGTATAACACTTGGATTTGATCCCGCATGAAAGTGAATGCTAAAACTGATCGGACTTTATTTTCTCGTGAAGTTTTCTTTTATTGTCCCATGTTTCTTACAATCCTGGGTTTTTAGGCGGGGCGTGAAACGGCATCTCAGCAGGCCTTCAGGGTGAGAGTGACAGACTCAATGGACACTTTTCTATTATTTTGTGCCTGCCAATCTCATATTTGGATCTCACGGCCGCTTACCATCAGGTGGAGTGGGGTCTTGATTGTCTTCAATATAAAAAAAAAAGTTTTTTTAAACGTTAGATCTAAGCAGGTTCTTCTAGAAACATAATACTCGTAGGGACCCAAAAAATCTTGTTAAAAATACCTTTGCTTCCACCTCAAGGATTTCAAATTAGATCAGCAGTGATTAATGCACTACTTAATCAAATTAGGAACACTTCTATAAAGTGCTTTCTAGACCGAAGGCAGGCAGCAGACTGATGACAAACCCTCAATCTTGTAGTTCCAACTTCATTTTGAGGTCTCCTTAAGCCGGGCGTAAATAGAAAAAGTCCATTTATTTGGCTTTAGAGCGGAAAGGTGGAATTTAAATGGGCCAATTATTTTTTTCCGAGGCTGCCTTCATTTGTCAAGGGGGAACGTAGGCGGAGTTGCGGCCAGTTTTTGTCTCCGATCATTATCAGCGCTTATTTACTCATTAATTTGTCACTGTCCAGCAAATCGTCTTGTTTTCTTCGTCGGATCGATGGCTCAATTTGTATTTTTGTTTGTGTCACGTAATGGGGTTGGATGAGTTTCTGTCTGAAGAGAATTTGGGATGTAAGTTTATCGTACCGAAAAGGATAAAAAGGGGAGCATTTACTAAAAAATAGACTCAACTGTCTGTTTGTCTGCCTGTCAATATCTGGGTTATTTTCGAGATCTAACTTTTATGGCAGTCTTAAAATTCATTATTTCTGAAAAATTTGCATCAATATCTTTAAATTTAGCAGTTATATAATTTATGAAAAAAGCCTTCCTTAATACTGTTATATTTTAAGATTCTGATGATTTAAAGAGTGCCACGAAAGTTCAGATCTCAAAGAATGGTCCATTTCATAAACATTATCAGCGCTTATAGCGAAGCAAGTGAAAATTTCATAAAGGCGTAGGTAAATTTGCGGCCAATTTTATTTTTTACTTAGAATAAAAATACGCCTGTCACACTCTTTACTTAAATAAGTAGGTAAATCCACCACGGCCACATAAGAATATTCACTAATTTCATCAAAAGTTAAACACTGCTCGTCTCTAAGAAACGAACCATTTTACTATAACAACGGTATAGTGAAATAAATAAATGATTAGCTCAACCTAATGGCTTACAAACTCAGCCATAATTTATTGGCATCATCCATTATTTCGTATTATTTAGCCATTCCGATTGGCAAGAGATTATCGTCCAACTGTAACGTTTAGTATTACTGTATCTATCACGGTGACTATTGATTTCGGGCTTACACCAGTAATCACATAACATCCAGCTACTTATGCAAATGGTGTGCATTGAGATAATCTATACAAGCGATCATGCAGTTAGTGATAAATTGAGCTGGAATAGGTCATATCTATTTTATCCGTGGAGAACCACGCTTCGGCATTAATGGGCCGGCTCGATACATGTTTATGAAATTAGAATAATTATTTAAAGCTATAGATTAAAGACATAGATCTTAGAGTCAGGTAGAGTAACTGCCGCACTGAGAGACGCGTAGACGTTAAATAACTTTTTGGTCAAAAATATTGGCACTTTTTTAATTCGCATAAAGGATATCCAAAATTAGGATAATGAAAGTAAAATACCTTGTCTGGGTCCACACCCAGACAAGGCATTTTACTTTCATTTAGTAAGCCACTCAGTAATTCTTTAAAAATCTTTTGTGGTTGGGCATGTTTGATTCATTATTGTATGTTCCATACGTTACACTCCGGAACAGAATTTTCATATTCATTACCTATCTGACTACAAAAGCTATGGAAAATTTATTTTCTAAAACTAATAAAAATGATCTGCATCGCTGAATATTTCAATACAAAATTCAATGCAAAACCGTTTGGCCCGTCACATAAGCGAGCGTACGCACCGTCAAACTATTCCATTGGTTTTACATTCTACCGTATTATCTGCATCGCTCATACAGAATTGCAAATTTAAACCCTTTGTAAGCGCTCTGCATTTGGAAACACAAATTCGCTTTTACGGGCATTTGCATGTTACTGTTCCATGGCGACTTCCGAAATGTTGCGATTGCCTCTGCTATTTGCGGACTGTTATTAATATTGATCTAGTTAGGCCTGCCAAGACGTCAGTTCCAGACCACTGGGCTTTGAACTCATTTCATTTTATTGTGTTACCTTTTTGTGAAAACATATATATTTTTTTACCTGTCATCTGTACAAGTTTGATATAAAATATATGCATAGTTAAATATGGGGACTTTTCTTACTTGGGAAAAGTAGGTACTTGCTTTATTAGCCTAATCCCATCATAGTAGCGAGGACTTGATTTCTATGATGGAGGCTTTGCCCTACAGTGAGACAATATACGCTATTATTTACTTTACTACTATACTACTAGTTTTATTAAATTACTTTGAGGGTCATAGTCATAGTTGCGTATAATTTATAGTGACTTCCAAAATTTTGTACGTCATGTCAGTATTTAAATTGTCTAAGCGCTAAAACCAACCAAAAATATTTGAACATTTGACCATTCAGAATCACTTAATAGCACAATACCCTAAGGTACTTCCATTATTTGTCAAAACAAATTAAAATGAATCTTGGCGTCTTGACATACAGTGTTTTGTCAAATGCTCAGATATTTTTGGTAGGTTTCAACTAAGATCATTTTGATGCTGACAGTACATACCAAACTGTTTTGTGGTTATTATTATTATTGATCCTGTTAAGCTAAGACGTCGTTTCGAGATTACTACGCTTTGAAGTGTCTATCCGTTTGATTTTACTATCTCATCTTTCCGCAAGATTGAGTTGTGTTCGTACTGCTACAAATAGGTCGGCCAGATAAATGTATGCGTAGTACTGACAGCTCATATCGGGTTACCTATTATTTTCTTAATTGTTTTCAACAAAATTTTAACTCAGAATATTTGACATTACAGTGAGAATCGATTTTAGAAATATTATGTATCATATGACTATCCGTATAACAAAAATGTATCTAGTAATTCTAAAATAATTGATCTGTTCTTTTTCTTTTAAAATGAATATTTTTCTTTCGTAAAATTATACTGCCAATCTGTGTTATGGTTTTTTTACATTTTATGTCATTTCCGATATTTTGCTTAATATTTTTCTGCTATTTGTTGTGAAATTAAATCCAATAGCAACAAGAATCACAAAAATCGGCTCTTCCAATCTTGAATAATAATCTCTAATACTGTCACATTTTAGATATTTATGGGTTTTGTTTTAATTTACTGACATCAATCTAAAACTCTTAAAAACATCCCTTATTTTGTTCATTTTAATACGAGGTTTACTCAACCAGTTTGGGATCCTTTCAAAATCATCTTTACCTTTTATAACAAAATTGCCCTTACGAAGCCCCTTTCACATTTGATCCTTGCTTTACGTTAGGGGGCAGCACTTCGGATCAATTTAACATAAACAAAACAAAGGCCCTGTGGAAACGGGATTTACTTTTAATCAAAAATATTTTTACCCTACTACACGTTGTCATATTCCTGAATAAAGAATAAGAACCTTACATTTCAATAAATAAACGTATCGGTGATATTTCTAATAGAAAAAAAAAGTATACGAAAACACGCTCCTGTGATTTTTCATCTTGTTACTAAGCAGATAAGGTTTGGTTTTGCATACTTGTAGGTTTATGGTCCCGTACATTACCATAAAGTAGACGGACGTAAAGAGCCCGAATATTTTCTTGGTAGTACTCAAGAATCAGAAATCTCGATTTGAATTCTTGATTTCGTCAAAGGATTGAAATGAAGGAATTTAGAAAATTTCCATTTGAACGTTGGAGGGGAGGATTACAGGCGCTTATGACGATTTCTATTCGTGTTACAACCGAATCAGTGTAAAAACCTCATGTGATATTCCACCTCTTTTATTGTAAATTTTTATGTTGAGCGTGTGAAAACTTTTTGAAATAACCCTTGAATAGGTAATTTAGTCCCATAGAGTCTATAAATTTAGTATTATCTCTTTGCTTTCTTTCTACAAATATAAACGTTTCTCTCTACCTACGCGCCAGAAAATTACAACGATAATCAAGTCTTAAATTTTTTTTTCCCAGTTAGTACAGTTAAAAAAAGTTAATAGGCCACTTCCGGTTCTTCGTAACTCTTAAGTTCCGCATGAAGCCAAGGGAAAACCAATTTTCAAAAAAAAAAAGAGTCTTTCCTATAAAATTGTTGTTCTTAGATATTATATTATCTAATGACAGCTGGTAATTCACCTAGCTAGAAATCATTTAGAAACACACACGTAAACTAACTAACACTTTTTCATCTCGTCTAAGCTTGGAACATTACCCAGGATTTGATGATTCTAGTAATTACGAGAACAATGACCTGACTGAACTTAGGAGGTTCAGACTAACGGAGTCATGGTAATAGATAAATCATTATCTCAACTTTAGTGGGCACCGACATTTTTTCTCATTATGACTGATTTGTCAGTTAACCGAAATACAGTAAAATAATACCATTATTTAAATCGGGAGAGAAAAGTGACCCGTCTAACTTCAGACCAATTTCTATACTACCAGCTCTTAGCAAAATTTTTGAAAAAGTAATATTCATCCAGTTATTGTCTCATTTGAATTTGAATAAAATATTGCACAGTAAGCAATTTGGATTTACAAAAGGTAAATCCACTACTGATGCTGGAGTGGCGCTTATCAAGCATGTCTTTGATGCGTGGGAAAATAAGCGAGATGCTATTGGTATATTCTGTGACTTGTCAAAAGCCTTCGATTGCGTAAATCATGAAACGTTGCTTATGAAGTTACATCATTACGGTGTCTTAGACAACTCACTTAGTCTAATCAAATCTTATTTATCTGATAGGATTCAAAAGGTGAATGTCAATGGAATTAACTCTTCGGGTGCCCCTTTAGTTATGGGTGTATAGAGCCCTGGGGTACACCCATAACTATTGGGGCCGTTGCTATTTTTAATCTACATAAATGACTTTCCTTACTATACTAAAGATCTATGTGAGACAGTGTTATTTGCTGACGATACATCCTTGATTTTTGAGGTTGATAGACAAAAAGAAAATGTTGACGACGTAAATAACACTCTCTCCCAAGTACTACACTGGTTCACTTCTAATAACTTAGTTCTTAATTCAAAGAAAACTAAATGTGTAAAGTTCACAATGCCCAATGTAAGGCAGGTCAATATTAATATAGTCATGAATAACGAACCTATTGAAATTATAAACTCCACAGTTTTTCTAGGCATCACTCTGGATTCCAAATTGCAATGGAGCCCCCATATTGCTGCCTTGGCAGGAAGACTTAGTTCAGCTGCATACGCAGTTAGGAAAATAAGAAATCTGACTGATATTGAGACTGCAAAACTGGTTTATTTTAGTTATTTTCACAGTCTGATGTCATATGGTCTATTGCTGTGGGGGTCCGGTGCTGACATACAAGCTATCTTCATATTGCAGAAGAGGGCAATTCGCGCCATCTATGGCCTTAGATCACGTGACTCACTTAGAGAATTATTCAAGGAAATCAATATTTTAACGGTAGCATGTCAATACATTTTTGATTGCATTATGTTTGTACGTAAAAACTTGCAGCTTTACTCGCGAAAATCTGACTTTCATAGCTTTAACACACGAAATAAACATAGGCTTGCGGTCCCAAATCTAAGACTTCATAAAATTGGCAACTCATTTGTAGGATTGAGTATAAAAATGTTTAATAAGTTACCACAAAAAGTAATTGACTTACCATTGCATGAATTTAAATTTCATATTAAAAACTGCTTAATGCAGAAAGGCTACTATAATGTAGAAGATTATTTAGATGATAAGGATTCCTGGACATGTTAATCTCCTCACCTATTCTATTAAATGTATAATTTGATCTTATAATTTTACTTTGACGATTATCTAAACGATATAAAGCATTGTACACATCATACTGTTATTGTGTCTTAATAATATTTTTTATTATCAGAATGAAAATTGTAATGTACTGATCATAATTTGAAAAGAGTGACTACTGAGTTTCTTGCTGATTCTTCTCGGTAGAAATCGACTTTCCGAATCAGCGGTAGCTTACATAATATTTGACATTCATAAATGTTCTCTAAGGACTTAAATTGAATAAAGAATTTTTCTATTTCTATTTCTATTTCTAACCAGGGTCAATTAGTTGCAAAAGCGGCTTGCACCAACGAGCTATTCAAACTACTACTATGGTAACGTTAATGTATTTTATCAAACATATTTTTACATTTCCCTTCTATTTTTCTTCTACGAAGCCAATATTAGTTTGATCTTGTGAACTTCAAGACTGGTAGGAAATAAACTGGTTTCAATACCTAGAAATCAAAGCAGGATGTACTTAGTAATTGCATTCTCTGAAATATAGTCGTTCCCGCTACTGTTATTGTGTTCTGGCTTCCTCTAGAGAAATGTCGGTATTTTATCATCTAGATTCTGAGACTTGCGCAGATAAAATTTTAATTAAAGAAATAAATCTTGAATCAGATTATATTTTAGTTAAGCACTTTAATTTATGATCACAATTACCGATGATCGCAGGTGCTAGATAACTTTTGCAAAATTTTAGCAATATTCCTAATGCTTTTTTAACGTCATCGTAAGACGCAAAAGCCTTATAAAAGGCAAAAACAAATTATTTTCTATTTTAGTATGCTTTCTGGAACTTATGCCGTAGCAAAAGGTAGGCAAAAGAGCAAATAAGCTTGACAGTAATCACCGCTACCCGTGGTTTTTCATTACATCACAAGTGATGCGTTACCGGTCTAATTAAGTTACCTACTAGTAAATCGTAATATAGGTAGTGCACCAATAGATTTCACAAAATCAGCTAAAATACTCTCGCTATAAACTTCTGTCTCCCATCTAAAAAGTAAAAACACTCTGACACTTTTAAATTCCTCAACAAAGTTTGATATAACCAAACTTATTGAACCAGCATACATTCTCGCTCTCAATCCTAAATCAAAACTAAGTGCACACTCCTCGCCTTAAATCATAAATCAGTTTTATGCATCGGGAGCGTATATTAAATTTCTTTATCTAGACGATCTGGCTTACAGGTGTGCGCGTAATTTATGTTCAGCACACATGTTGGAAGGGTGTGGAATGTATTACCCTACTTACTGAGGGTCGATTCTAATTCTGCACTTGCTTCTGTGTAGCTGTAGAACGTTCGCATTGTGAGATTTGCTCTTTAGCTGCCGTATTTGCGTTTCTTATTCGAGTAATAGGATTATTTTTATTTATAGTTCGTTCGGATTTGGTAGAGTTAAGTCTATATGTATAGTGACGTTAGTTTTGCCTAAGGCGGGGAATTTAGAAGAAGTTATTTGTCGAGCTGTTTTTAGACCTGTATACAGGTACCAGATTGTTTCTGCCATTGCTGAATATGTAAACACTTTAGTACCTACAAGGGTCCAGTATATAAGAAATTAAGATTTACAGATTAAATCACTTTTTTAATATTGTGTTAATAACTATGCAGTTTAGATACAAAAAATAATTTTTTCATTTAAATAAATATCTTTTGAAGGTTGTTCAGCCTATTAATTTACATTTATATTCAGACATTTGTTGTCATGACAATAACTAAAAGAGTACCGGCTTAAACCCAGTTGTATAAAGGATCATTATCTTTCAAGACGTCATTAGAGCTTAAATCTACAGAGAAAAAAGTAGATTAGGCCTTAATGTCGCCTATAAAAGATAATCTCCTCAAAAATATACGAATCTTTAAAAAATATACTGAACAAAACTTGATAACGTAATGTTTTCCATTTGGGGGTTTAAAATTGTGTGTTTTATTAAAATATGTAGTGGATTAAAATCTATACTAATATAATCTATACTAATATATTTATAATATAATATAATAATAATAAAGCTGAAGAGTTTGTTTGTTTGTTTGTTTGTTTGAACGCGCTAATCTCCGAAACTACTGGTGCGATTTGAATAATTCTTTTTTTGTTGGATAGTCCATTTATCGAGAAAGGCTATAGGCTAAATAACATTACGCTATGACCAATAGGAGCAAAGACAGAGCGGTAAATGTGTAAAAAACGGGGAAAATTATTCATTTTTGAAGGCTTTCTTTGCGTGCGCTGCGAAAACGGTTCAAGATACACAAAAAATATGTATGAAAGAATTATTCCTCTATACATGATCTAAAAAAAAGTCCGCGACGGCATATGTCTATCTTTTAAGGTTTAGTCACAATGACCGTTTTTATGGTACCAAATTTGGTCGAAATAATTTGTTTAAGTTGTATCAACATAATAATATTAAGGGGGTTGTAAGGGGTTAAAAGGGGGGTAAAAAGTTACTTTTCCACGCGGACGAAGTCGCAGGCGGCCGCTAGTGTGCAATAAAATCTTTATGACTGTTATATTTTTGGGACGTGAAAATGCTTTCGGTTAAAATAACAAAAAAAAATAAACATCGTCATGTTTAGTCCCGTATTTATATCAATCATTTGTGGAGACCGTTTCTACGCACTGTGTGTGTGTGTGACTAACGTGCGTGAGTGCGTGCGTGCCTGCGTGTATTCATGTGTGTTTTTTTGTGTGCGTAGTGTGTTTGGGCAGGGCTGTCTCGATTTTGTCTCCTCGCGCACTCAATACTTGTGTGGAGCTATTTGGAGTCGCATCGTAGCGCTCGTTGATACACGACGTCTTTCGCAGTTCAGGGCCTAGCGCCATGGTTTCACATGGCCGCTCTCACGCCTGCGTTTTGGGCGCATTCGATGCAAAAACACATGTTCCTTTATCAATTATTTGAAACAAAATGTTGGTTTGTTAAAAAAATCAACGTATTTTAGTAGGTCAATGACCACTGTCAATTTCTTTCTAAAGACACTTATGTCTTTAGAAAGAAATTGGCGTCCCTTATGTCAACTGTGTAGACCCTTAGGTCTACACAGTTGACATAAGGGTCAACAACTCTACTGTATTCCTGACAGTATCGTCACGTAAAAGGTACTGAATAACGAGTAAAGTATGAATATTAATTCCATTTTTTCTTTGTTCCAGGTGTTGACGACGCGGCTTTTATCCAAAATGTTGTGACGAAAATCTACGCCCACATGAAAACGGGGGACTTCCAAAAATGTGTTTGCTAAAGAATTTCGAAGATGTCACCAATAATAGAACCTTTCTATTCATGATAGTGTTACTTTCGTTAAAGCTGTGTAGTCCCCAGGATTTGAGTGAGGAGTTTGTGAACGAAGAAAGTGTGGACACTTCGGATTCAAGTATGGTGGCGGCGAAAAGAATAAAGTTTGCAAGGGACGTTAGCTCCGGCCCGTGTAGGCTTAGTGAACTGTTATGTGACACGGGACAGTGTATATCGTTGGACAAGTACTGTAACGGGGAAGACGACTGCGGGGATAAAAGTGACGAGCCGAAGGCGTGTACGCGTAAGTGTTTTTATTAACTATGTTAGGTTTTTTTTTTGATAGGTCCAAACTTTTAAAGGCCCGCAAAGTGAACCGGCATTTGGTGAAGGTCGCGAGAACTCTACGTATGCGGGCGGCACAAAACCAATCTGGGGAGGCCTATGTCCAGCTGTCGACATCTATTGGCTGAAATGATGATGATTATGAAACGTTAAAAAAACAGCGTCTATTTTGTTTTAGCATGTTGCATGTAGCCAGTTGCGTCCACCGCAGAACCTCCAGGGTATAGACCATGATTTAAGATTTTGAGAGTCTGATAATTCCTGAAAACCACAATCAGTTCTATAATATATGTACCGTTCAATAACGATCTCGTCAAATCTAGCCGCAAAAGCGATAGTTCCCCTTCGAGTATTACGTAAATCCATAAACATAGAGTGTAATATGTTTTGGCCGGGTCCCCGCATAACTCCGGGGGATGAATATTACATAAAAGGCGAAGGAAGCCAAGTCTGTCCATCGCTGACACAGCCACTCGACTGCCATTCGACGCTTCAACTTGGGGCCATAAAGAGAACGGCGCACTGTATAACATACTGGAATCCATAATTTGTCGATAGACTGCTATAACATTAGTTCTAAACTACTCGTAAATTATATCAATAACTTAAAGGGGTATGTTTGGTACGGTTTTTATAGTTGCCGAACAAAATCCAATGAGTTTGTGTGCGTAGGTGTACGATTTTGCCAAACTGGTTCAATCTTCAAAATCTTGCTTTCGTGGCAGCCCTCAAATCCAATATTGACACCAAAATCATGAAATAACTATACCAAATTCATGAAAAACTATTCCCATAAATTATTATAAGATAATGGACATAAGATATGATGACTTCCGCGAAAGTTATGCCACGACAAATAACTAACAGTTTTTTACTTTAAGCATTTTGTTAGAACATTGATTTAAAATAACGATTTTCATTTTTCAGTCATTAAAATTTAAATAAATCTTGATAAAAACTTTACAAAGTTTGCATCACGACATAATTAAATTTTAGTAACTAGTACTCATTAACTACAGATAAGTACATTGTTTTTACGAGTATTGATAAATAACGAACAAACTTTAACGTTTCAAACTTGATCATTAAATTTGTATGCAATATAAAAATTTAATGATCAAGTTTGAAATAAACAGATATAGTTTTCGTAGGGTAATAATAAATGTTGGTGATGTTTGATTTATAGAGTCATTTAAATTATCGTATAGAGCTCGGTAAATCAGTTATCGATCACAGTAATTGAAAAAGCTATATTCATAAGTTTTATAAAATCAATCTTACAAACTCCTAAGGTTAGCACTCCAAAAATTGACAGATACTACCGTTTCTATTCAAAGACATGTGCAGACTTATTACTGACTAGCGTTAGCGTTCGTCCGCGTGGAATAGTATTTTTGGGTAGCATTTTAATCATTTAATAATTTTCACCACCTCCTCCCTTTTAACCCCTTACTCCGCTATTCGACAAACAAACTTCTTCTATTGATGGATTTCACTCCGCTCCGCCCCGCTCCGCTTCGGTGGACTGGCTTACAAATCAGCAATCACCGCTTATTTCATGGCCATGGTGACGGACGCAGTATCCTGGAGTAGGTACTTACTTTTTGTGACAGATGTCAGCAAACCCAGAAGAGGGCATATTAAAAATGCGTTTCAATGGCATAAAACGGCTCTTTTATCATCTCACTTGGGATATCTTTATTTATTTCAAAAGGAGAAAACAGATTTATATTTAATATTTTTAGAAATATAATAATGAGAAATCTGGTTTATTAACTTCTATATCTACCTTTTTAGTGTTTCTACCTAATCTCCCTTTGAGACCGTTCTCCTCTCCATAAAACCCTATTTCTTCGAAATGTTTTGAGACTTCAAGCTTAATTTAATATCTATCATTTACTTTAAACTGTAATGCCTTGAAGCAAATATAAATTAAACTTCTAAGTGAAAAGTTACCGCTGCTTACGCATACACCTGAAAGGCCAAATATTTTGATTGCATTAACGTACGCGGAGTAAGTTTTCTAAATAAGGTAATAAGTAAAAATTCAACCCTGTTAACTGATTGGATCTATGGCGCAGTTTCAGACTAGCATTTTATACGCCACGCACGTTTCGGTAGTCGTACAAGTATTAACGTACTTCTAAGCTCGTATAAGCGTGAAACGTAAACAGAGAATCGTTTGCATATGGAAACGTTAGCAGTTGGGTATTTCTGGTTCACGTGCAACACTGACAAATGCGCGTATACGCACGTATGGTATATGCGCAGATTTATTTTTATTGAAATTTTAAAACGTTTATTCTGAAACATGAACACAACAATTATGTGGATTGTTCATAGTGTATTGGCCATAACATTTTTGGCACAATAACCCAACTTTAGCTGTATATTTCTTTAAAACATCTTATTTTGATTCTGTAATTCGAATTTGATTATCCTCGTTCCTACAATTCTAGTCCATTTGTATTCGCAAATGCCAGGCCATAAAATTAAGGCTTGTATATTTGAATAGCTCTGAAATAAGGTCGTCTGAAGAATCTATTCTCGAACACCGTACAACAATAGCTTGGTGAATAACAATGGAAGTAGAAAATTTGAAGCGATTCTAAACTCTATTAATTATTCGCAAAATTTTAGGGTTGTATAATAGTTCAAAAAGCCATGACAGTGGAAAGAAAAGCACTATACTACCGTGTTGTAACTAAATGGCCATTACGTGCGTTTGTTTGATTTTGAACTTTCAATCGTATAAGTAGGTAAGTCATATTCACAAGGTTGAAAACTCAAAATTAAAAATATACAGATAACTGGCTTTTACATTATATATAACACGGCAGCATTATCTATTCTACCATTGTGCGTTATAAGAGTGCGTTCTTTGTTTATTTTAGTATTCAGACTATAATGAAAGGTTAAAATATAGTATGATAACACTTAATAATAAAAAAATGACGAATTTCAGTCTCATTTCAGCGTGCAATTTCTGGTTGCGTCCAAAGCTGTCCTTTCAGAATGATTCAGGATTTCAGGAGTCTGATTTACAATAAAGCGACTGTCGTCTGACCCATTGTAACCAGACCAACAAATTATGGTTATATTTTTCAGAAACCAAACCATACATTATTTACCTTATTTAAAACTTTTTAATAAAATAAAATAAAAACATGCTAACCATCAGGTAATCCATCTGCTCGACTGCCACTTAACACAGAAAAAGATTGCAGTGTTGCGTCATTTGTGAACCGAAACCACAGCTGGCAACACTTATTTATATAATATAATAATATAATATTTCACTACATCACATACATTGATCTGACTCTGAGATAGGTAGCTGAAGCACCTGTGTTACAGATATCAGAACCAACAGTGGGATTACAAATATATACCTACATATAATACTTTTCTTTTTTGTAAATACATACTTATAATACATAGAAAACACCCAGACCAATACAAACAGACATGTTCATGCACACAAATGTTTGTACTGTGCGGGGATCGAACCCGCAACCCTTGGCCCAGACGCAGCATTCACTACCACTGAACCAACCGGGTCGGGGTATTTATAGCAACCCATATACCACCTCTCGAAATCTCTCAACCCTCACTCCACAATCGAATATCCCTAACCACTCTCAAAGATTCAAGAGAACACTAAACGTTCTTTAATTGGACTGCCGCTACGCTTACCTTTTATCGCCTGGGAGGAGGTCGTTACCTCGAAATATGGCTCCAATTAACAAAAAAACCTACGTAGCATTTAATAAGGTGTTAAGTCTGGCGGACCGGTGTTTACAAAATGGACTGGAGTTTGTCACGGCATCGTTATGATGTGTGTGGTAGTAGTGTGTGGAACCAGCTGTTTGGAAAAACGTATGATACAATTAGTGATATATTAAAGGAACATTAATTTTCGAATTGAACGGAAAGGCTTTCAAATTTGATGATCGTATAATATCTAGCATTATATTTTTTACTTAAAATTATAAATGTATTGAAATAAATGTAGTATATTGTTCGTCCGAAATGGGCAAACTGTTGAATCTCACAATGTTCTAACATATAACAGCAATTATTGTAACACAGTTTATGGCAATAAATATATCTTATCTTATCTTATCTTATCTTAACTATTATAATTATAGACGGGAACAAACGTCGTATTAGTTCCCATCTATAATAATAATTATAAAATTATCATAGACGGGAAGCGACGCAACAATATAAAGAACAATCTAACTACTTACGTTCATAAATAATGATGTTATGATAGCTAATTAGCCATAGTACTTCTAGAAAGGCATGTCAACTGTTTTTCTTCAAATAATGTAAAGCAAATTAGTGTTGTTTCTGACTATCATTTTATAAGTGCGTATACGCTCGTATTTTTGAAGCGCGTTTTGGCGGTCGGTCGTGCGAGCGGTGACGCGTTTCTAAACTAATTGTTATAGAAAAACGTTGCTATGAAAGCATGATAGCAATTAGATATTTCTCGGAACACGCCAAAGATACGCTTGTAAACGCGCGTCTGGCGCGTTTTTAGCTCGATTTTAACGCGCGTTTAAGATCGTATACGCTTGGAAAAATACGCTACTGACTTCACACTTTCCTAATTGATGTCTTACAATATAGCAAGCAATAATGAAAGTATATTTGCTTATGTACCTACGGTTTTTATTTGTATGTATTTGTAGCTTGGTTCCATGACAGTGTAGGCATCGTATGAAATACGATGTGTCATACGCACCCGCGCATTTACTGTCATATCCACCACGTGTCAGTACCACAAGGCTGAAAACTAAGTTTACCGTTGATCTTTTATGTTGCTAAGGGAAAAATAAGAAAACAAATATAATGGAACAGGTTTAGTTAAAATAATGAATAATCATACCCACTTAAGTCGATATAAAAATAGTTAAATAGATTGTCTAGATGGTTACCCAATACAATTGTATTTTTTTTTGCGTTTCCTTGCAGTGAGGTCGTTGATTTAAATTCGAGCATTAACCTCTGAATTTCTTAAATGTCTAGATTGGCCGTGAGAAAAAACCTCGGGAGAAAATTAACGCTTTGCGGAATTTATTTTCAAATTGTAACCGTAATCCAGTTGGTATGGTTTCATGCGGTAGTGAGGAAAAATATCGGGAGGAAACATACGTGTTTCAAATGAGTGAGGGTACCGGAGGCCCACCATGGGAGTGCATAAAAGTTTGGCAGCGCACTTGTAACTCCACTGGTTTTGCAAGTGTCCATAAGCGGCGGCAATTGCTTACCATCAGGTGATCCGCCTGCTCGCCTATCACATAAAAAAAAAGATGATGATGTTGGAATTTAGTTTGGTGATAGAGGGTGAGAGCACTGCAGCCTTGAAGATATCAAAAATACATTTTCAGAGATTTAATGAAAAAAATGACTTCTCATACTAGCAGCAACTTACATAACCGACAACAAGCTTTATGAGGTATTCGCGGTGAAACTGGGGCTTTATCGCTGTATAAACGTTGTATCATAATGGTACTTGATCATGACGCTCCGGTACGTACTGAGCTTTGGATGACCAAAGTTATCGAAGGGCTAATTGATGCGTTTCGTTTTTAAAGAGGGTATAACGGAATTGTCTCTCCGAGTGTTTCATTAGACTTTCAGATTTGGTATGTAGATACCAAATCTTAAAGAAGACCACCATCTAACTCAATCAACACTCTACGTACATTTTCACTGTGTTGACGCGTCTGTTAACGATAGTTCAGCGTAAGCGTACTCATCTCAATATCATCCTTAGACGCAACAGTGTGTCTTAAAAGTATAAAAGCGTTCCTATAATATTAGTTTGGAGGACTGTACAAAGCGTGCAATTTATTTTGTAAAAAAAAAAAAAAGGAGATATTTATGAAGATTTAAAATTTTATTGTGCATTTTTAGAATCTGTGTTTGTGTGATGTGTCCAAGTGATTTTTGTATATGGAATAAAAAAATTGTATTCAGTTCACTATTGCCAACCCTTGAATCCTTGAGTATATGATATAAATATGTTGTAAGCCTATATTCTTAATTTCTTCTTTCTCTTGACTCGGGTTTAAATGAGTTACTGGAGCTAAGCCTTAAAACATTTTAGCTCTAAGACATTAAATGTTCTGAGCCTTAAGATCTTTTTTGTAGATGACAACTCTTTTTGTTACTTTAACAAAGATCCATAGTTTTTATTTTCGTCGTTTTGGAATACGAGATTTAAAAGGAACCCGTGTTAAATAGAAAGTCCATCGTAAACAATTTGTTACAAAGAACGAAGTGATTTTAGTCGTATAAAAGTCGAAAAAACAAGCTTACTAATCTTCAAACTAAACCGATGAAGGTTGCTCATAAAATCAAACGATTTTTTCCAATGGTAAAAATTGCCCTTACTCTCAAAGTGTGAAATGACGGAGCCCCGCCTTTCCGAGGGATCGTGGACGCTGGGAGTAATCTAGTTCTTTCAGTCCCCTTTGTGAGGACATCTTTTGCTCTTTTGTGTAAGACAATTATCGTTCCGCGCACTTCTAGCGTAAAAACGTATTTACGGGCACCGAAATAGTACAGTTTAGGGATGTGAAATAAGTTTGATTCAAATGCATGATATCAAAATAAATTGTTTCATGAAAAAAATCGGCAAATTTTTAGCTCTAAAGATTTTTAATATGGACAATTGGAGATGCCTTAAAAAACATGATGAGATACATTCAAAAATTAATTTAGCTTTCTATTGGTACATAATTACGTAACAGTTACTCGTAGGTAAACATTTTATTTATCGATTCCGCAAACAGCAAAAAAAAAAAAACTTATGTCCATATTAATCTTTCTATAATATCAAGTTGGATGGTGGATAAGCGTCCGAACTTATGATGAAAGCAAATGCAATCAAAAATCATTACCTATATTCGAATAAAATTAAAATTACAGCAAACGTTTCCAATGTCTTGTCTCTGTCCTGTTTTGGAGTGATTAGTTCACTCGATATTTTAATCAAGAAGTTTCGAATTTGGTTTTAGGTCCGATTAATCATAACTCAAACTTTTTGCAATTTTCGGACCTGTCAATTCTGGGAAAGTCACAGGTAATCAGCGCAGGCGCTGCTTCACGCTTGTTTTCGGTGAGGCCGTGGTACCACTACGGTAGAGCCGGTCCATTCATGCCGAAACGTGGCTCTCCCACGATTAACATGCTCTTTTAGTCAAATTATTGAAATGATTATATTAAGAATTCAACTGGCAGATTGAAAGCGCATCACTACATCCGAAGTAATGGTGGGAGCTCTGAATTGGGGGCTGTTTTTGTTCAAAAGATACTTAGGAGGTCCTCCAACATAAACGGTTTGTTGGCGGACGCGTTGTCTGGAGCTGGGGAATGGAGTGCTGCTATTTTGGTACCCTCAATGTTGTAGGCCAAGGCTTGAGTGTTCTGTAGCCTTACTATGAGTTTGAAATACTATCCTCGCTATCGAAAACTATCGCTTTGTCTCTTTCATTGAGATGCATTTGAAAGAGACGGAGCAATAGTTTACGTTATGTCAGTTTTAGATGTCAACTCATGGTAGCGCTACTGTTCCAGCTGGGCTCACTATAGTGTCTCATATATCAATAGCTTTATAAGTCAGAGCAATCGAAATGCGACGGCAAATTTGTGAAAGGCCATGAGTCCATTTTGTGAACACGAACCAGTGTAATGGCGAATGCTGTCTAAATGTACTTGTGTTAGTCCGACATTTGTACTGTTATAGCTGGCGGCATCAAAGAATAGCGATGACCGTTATTTTGCGCACTTGTAAAAAATAAGACTTTTTATTAAAATTGGTTTCTGCGCACTCAAGGTCATAGCTACAGTGTATTGCCGCAGACTATAGTATTGTATATGCGCGTAGTAGCTCTTTTTGAAGCGCGTTTTGGCAGTCGAGCGAGCGTTGACGCGCCTCTAAACTTATTATCGTAAACAGAACATACCTACCATAGCAACATTTCTATGGTATGTACAAAAATAAAAAACTGTAAATTCTTCTAAATAATAAATAAATTCCATACAAAATATTGTATGATACACTGACTTAATTTGTTACTTAGTAGATTAATCACTTCTTAAAGAATATCAGACAACAAAGGAATAACAAATATAATTTATGAACCAGCAATAAGCTCAGTCGTTACTCTTTTATAAATGTAACCACCTACGTAGGTTTAATGGTGATTTCAATGCAATATTCTTTTAACTAAAATTAATCACAGCGAAAGTTTAATACGAGTCCTTTGGCGTATGTGGACTACCTCATACGCCAAAGTTCCTCGTATTACAAATGACACTAGTCATTCATTACCAAATGCGCTATCGAGTCTATCACCCTGTAATATGTAAGCAATTGTCACCAAACAAAATGAATTACCATTTGACTATACTTATTTCATTCGTTATAATTATACCATTTTACCAATTTTGACGAAAAAAATATTTTAAGTTTGAGTTGAAGCTTAAATAATTTTTTTTCTTGTGCCACACCATTCCAACTAGTCCCATTTTCTCACGATTAAAAATAAGGTACCTATGTGTGTATTAACTGCTCACAGACGCGGGTCACCTGAGATTCGTTGGCGAGCCAGAATACTTCCCACGGTCTTAAGGTTGAGCAGTCTTGACTCTTAATTTAAAATATTTGGGCAAGCAAACGAGATTTTAAAATAACAAAAGACATTACAGCACTAAAAACCAGATTCAAAGGAGAAATCTAACACAAAAAAGGCAAAAGTTCAGCCGAAATCTCGCAAGTCATGATAAATACCCGCACGGCACCTGTACTATTGTTAATCCTTTCAACACAGAAATAAGGAAATGAGAAGTAAAAAGATCTGAATAAAGCGGAACACAATGGGGTTCGCCCATATTTCCGTGGGCTTTTAAAAAACCTTTTGTCTGCCCTGTCAGCACATTACAAGGCATAAGATGAGTGTTCACTCGCCTCGTCCCCGCAAACGGTATTGTTCGGTTGTGTTTTCTTTCTTCATCGTACTTGACGGTTTCATTAAAATAATTATATACACAGACGTGAGACGTGTACATTTATGGCTGGACTAGTCCACACCCGGTTCAAAGTCACTCAAAGAGCTATGGAAAGGGCTATGCTCGGAGTATCTCTGAAGGACCGCATCAGAAATGATGTAATCCGACAGAGAACCAGAATCACCGACATAGCCCACCGAATTAGCAAACTGAAGTGGCAGTGTGCTGGTCACATTAGCCGCAGAACTGATAGCCGTTGGAGCCGTAAAATCCTTGAGTGGAACCGACTCGGGAAGCTTAGTGTTAGGACGCCCTGCGAAAAGGTGGGAAGATGATATTAGAAGGCTGGCTGGTGTGGCGATGAGAGTGGACGAAAATCGGGAGCAGTGGCGTGTATTAGGGGATATCTATGTCCAGCAGTACAGACAGGCCTTACAGAAACCCAGAAGCAGCGCCTGTGCTGTGTTTTCGTAAGTAAGGTTACCAGAGACCCAATCCTGGGACAATGGTACCTACTTAAAGGTTGGCAACACTTTTAGAGGTCCAGTGATGATTTCCCCTGGGAAAAAAAAACCTACGTGCCAATACCATGAATTTAGTAATAGTCTTAGATAATAGGTCGATGGCCAATACCCAATGCGCCATCCGGCCAGGAATATATTGTCAGATTGCCTTTGACCTAATATAGGCACATATAGGTACATAATGATAGCGAGCATTTCTAAATGAAACATGTGTAAACGGCAGATTTCGTCAATATGCCTGCGAGGGATGCCACACAACGACATTTTATCTTTTTCCAATTCTTCGTATAATGATAGTTGGTACGAGCTCGAAAGAAATAAACATAGCCACATAATTTATTTATACGGTTCTCATTCAGTAAGCCTTTGCATGTCAACGTTTCCTTTGATTCTTTGAATAAGGTTTGTATAAAGATTGCTGCTCGCTTAAATAGACCTTTCAGTACTTACATGTCAGTCCTGTGGGTAGCCTTTTTGTAGAAAAGCTTAACGGGCCTTTTGCGGACTTCAAGGAATTTATCTGGGATTTTATGCTTATAAACAAGGTCACAATGCTCAAGCTCATCCGTCTACTTAAACCTAGAATTTTAATCAATACTGTTCTACGTGTATGTCACATTATTTTAAGAACAAAAAAAACATAGAAGCTAACGATTTCATTAAATTGGCGTCACTTGCCCTACTCTTTGCCTCTATAAAAGTAAGAAATTGTAACAAAAAAAGTTTTAAGTCTGAATAAAGTAGGTGTTTTGCTTAAATGGAAGTAATTGAGACATCTTACCGAGGACGCTGTTAGCTCTGCCGAAGTTTTCTGAACAAGAAAGATGTTCCACGGAACTGACAGAAACAAAACTTGATACAATAGTAGAAAAAAGATCCAAGTTAGAATCCCACTATGGATTGAAGACAATCTTTTTTTTAATTGTCCAGTGTTTTTTCAAATTTGTGTCAGTGACCAGTGATTTTTTAAATTGTCCAGTGTTTTTTCAAATTTGCCATAGTTTTTACATGTCTAGATGTTGACTGGATGAAATTTCTATTAGCTGGAATACTGGCAATATTGTATGTCAATAGCATTAAATAAATTGTAACCTTTTGCGCAATAAGAAGAACCTATGTATCCATTAGTCTATATATTATTATGTGATGAGTGGCAGACGGATCACCTGATGGTAAACGATTGACATCACCCATAGACACCCATAACACCAGTGCAGACATAAGTGCGCTTCTAACCTTTTGACCCCCTTTTCCCATAATTGGGCCTCCGGTACCATTACTAACGCAGTGAAATACAGCGCTGCTTACGCCGGTTTTCTGTAAGGCTGTGGTATCTCAAAAACATACTTTAGAATTTAGAGACATCAGCGTTTTAAAATTTATTTCGTCATTAGCATCAGCGACCTCTCTAATATTGCGGTTGTTCATAGCCAGAGCTGATTCCTTGTCAGGTGATTCGCATGCTCGTTTGCTGCCTCTACCACACAAACAAACCTCCTGTCCTATTTAGTTTACACAATGTTAAACTCCAATACAAAGTTTCATCTGAAACTTTACAGTTTTGCACGATTAGGCGTATCGCATCAGTGGGCACAGTCACGTTAATTGATTGATAACCCTTTTCCATTATAAAGCCCCTTAAACTGTCAAAACAATGAAGCTTTATAATTAAAGAGTTTATGCCTTAAGGGGCTGGCTAGATGGTCGGACGATTCAAAGTGCCATCTGCAATAACAGGTCAATGACCGAGAACCAAGTAGGTTTTGAATTTTTAACGGAGTTAATAAAACAATTCGATATAATAATTACATGGTATTGTTTCATTTCACCAAATGTCAAATCAAATCATTTATTGCATGTCATAAATTACAAAACATTCGTACAAAGGTTATTTAGTCAATTGTTTTTATGTAGATAAGCTAAACAATCCAACTTTATTTTTAAAGTTTCTTCTGGCACTGAGAGGTTGAAAGTTATAATCCAACCCTGCCTACTACGTCTTTTACATTTCACTTTCCAAAATCATTTAGTTAAAAATAAATTACCAATATTTATGAAAGTTGTGATCTTGGGCGTAAACCCAAGAGACAAAATTAAACATTGACAAAATGGAACAAAACTGTGTTACAACACGCTGTATATTTGACTCAAATCATACGCCGTAGCTCTCCGTAGCAAGGTGTAGTAAACATCGTAGCAAGTCGTAGCACAGGTTAGTCCCAAGGGTAGCGTAGTCGCGTACTGCTACGAATATTTGTATTAGGCGACTATACCGAAGCCAACAGGAAGTTTAACTGATTTTGATAAACAAGGTTTGTTAATAATATCATCTGTAGCGCTACCATGAGTTGACATCTAAACTGACAGAACGTAAACTATTGCTCTGTCTCTTTCAAATGCATCACAATGAAAGAGACAAAGCGATAGTTTTCGATAGCTAGGACAGTATTTCAAACTCATGGTAAGGCTACTGGTTAGCTCTTTCTTATGTTAATAATAATTAGAAAGAGTTCAGAACTCTGAAATTTGACGAAGGACTAAGTACTAAACCTTGGGTTGGGTTAGGTTAGTGATGGAGTTAATGTGGAATTGGGCAATACACGTAGCTAGGCGCGTTATGGCAGATGGAGAAAGGTTATGACCGAATGCTGTCCTAGAAACGGCAGACGAAATCCAGGTCGTCCGGTATCACGCTGGGTCGACAACATCGCCAGTTTCGCCAGGGGCAGGGACCACATGGATCCGGGCACCACCGGGTACATTGGCGTAAGGAAAGGAAGACCTATACTCAGAAGTGGGTATTACCGAGCGGATGACGATGATAGCATTCGTTTTTGAAAAATAAATCAATTTTGTATCTACTGCTGGAAAACTCCGACTAAGTTTAAAGGGTTTATTTTATAACAAAAGGCGATCGAACTATAAAAAGGCCATCTGGATAGCGTCTATATTTTGTATTATGTTATAAAGATTATTTTTTTGTTACAGCGTGCAACAGAACGTATATGGGTGACGTGGGCCGCACATACGAGCTCGAGGTGCGGAGGCCAAGGGAAGACCACCTGCCCTTCGTGTGTCATCTCAACTTCACTGCCAATAGTGGGAACTATGGCGATATTATACAGGTACATTTATACATTTACCACTTCAATTTAAAATACTCGTAATGAACTAGATAACGTATACCTTAGGAATCCATAACTCAAGTTAGCGTTGGGAAACTGTGGGTGAGCCACTTTTCGCACGTCCTAATAGAAGATTGGCGTGAGCGTGTAATCGCTCACCATCAGGTGATCCGTCAGCCCGTCTGCCGGGCAAAAACGGAAATCTTTTAATTTTTTTTTCAGCAAATTGTAAATACTTTTGTCCTCATGACTATGAAATAGTTTTTAGTATTATTACTTTATTAGTAGTTATTCTAATGGTAGTGGACATGACCTTTTAAAACAATACATCGTGTATTTATTTATTGGTGTTCAAGAATTTCAATGAAACCGATATCGGAAGCAGTACAAAGAATACTGTTCCACATAAGTAACTCGTTAAAAACCTCCGCCTGGTTGGTTCCGTCTTTCTTTATGGTTCAACAAAGACATTTTAATTTCTTATTTATTGTAATGGAGTCACCAACATTTTATGCTTGAAAATGGTTAAATACCTTTTGCCAGACCCAAGAAATCTTAAAAAAGGACTAGACCGGAAATCGAACCCGAGATATTTCACGCTTCGGGCGAAAACCTTAGCCACTGCGCCATCGATGCCATCCTACTACTATTATAAAGGCGAAAGTTTGTAAATATGGATGTATGGATGTATGGATGTTTGTTACTCTTTCACGTAAAAACTACTGAATGTATTTGAATGAAACTTTACCACAATATAGCTTATACATCAGAATAACACATAGGCTACAATTTTTGAGGTTTCTAATGTGAGGTCGTAAAACCTAAAGTCCACGCGAACGAAGTCGCGGGCAAAAGCTAGTCAATTTATAAATCTATCTTGTTACAGTTAACATTCGATACGTTCACCGTCGGCAAGTTCGTGTCTTTCACATCGGATGGGTGTCCGGACGGCCACATGACCATAGTGGAGAGGAGTCCTTCGCCGCCCATGGGCCAGTGGTGTGGCTCCGCCTGGGGATACACCGTCTACTTCAGCGAGTCAGATTCCATCAACATGACGCTGAGATTAGACAGGTTGAGTCAGCAGGTAAGAATACTAAATGCAAAACTTGTGGTAATTTTCATTTATAATTTTCACTTATGCGCCAATACCTTAAATCTAACCAATAAATAAACATAAGAAATCGATCTTAATGCCATTGACATAACGAAGCCATTCCTCTGAAAAAGCTATGTGAAATAGTAGGTATTGGCACTTCACCGTTGAATAGCATTAATTCATCACCCTTGCGTGTTTACAAAGCGCTAGATTGGGTACCTACTGTTGGACTACAACGGCATTGTCCGTTAAATTGACTTAAAAAAACTATTATTTGAACTATTTTAGTAGGTCTTAAACGGCGATTTGGCAAATTGTCGGATAGAAACGACGAAAAGATCTTTTATAAAAGAGACGTTAATACGACTTCAAAAACAATATCGGACTAAATTTATTTTAATGAATGGCAAGAAAAAAAATAAGAATAAAACAATTTTGATGTATTTTATCCGGTCCCGAAGTTTTCAGACTTTATGGCCTGGTAAAACGCATAATAGCACAACTTGCCTTCAAAAGCACGAAAGTTTTCTTCTTGCGGTATAATCACCCAAAAGTTGTTACGTTATTGCAGTTGTGCATAACATCGTCAACACACCACATGTTCTGTATGCATTGTCATTTAAGTAATCTGTTTTGTATGAATTATTTCTTTAGTTTTGCGAGCTGAGTCAAACCATGTTAGGTTAGTTCGTATGCACGTAAGAGCGATGCCTAATTTGTACGTAGCGCTAAGTTGCGTCGTCGCAGCATCGACGCTACGATGTTTTCCATTTTTTTATGTATGCCATCTTTAGTCTACCTCCAGATGTGCAGCCCACATACTTGAACTACCCAGTTCCACTTCAGTTTGGCGGAATTTTCACCCACATCTGCGATCCCCGTTTTTGAGCGAATCTCGGTATTTTTTGGCAAGCGCTCACTCACTCGACGAAACACAGCGCAGGCTCGACGCTGGTCTTCTGTGAGGCTGTGGTATCACTCCAGACGCCTCGACCGATTCATACCAAAGCGTGGCTCTCCCAATGTGAATCCCATCTCCGCCGCGCCGCCCCGCTCGCCGCTTATTTCATGCCCGCAACCTCAGGACTAGTGAAATATAGGTCATGGGATAAAAGAATGGCGTGGAAATAGTACAAACTTGCGACGTGGAGCAATCTAAAAGTTTGGCGCGCACTGTGACCGCATAGTTCATAATGTTGTTTGCGTGAAGTGGGGCTAAAATGCGCTTTGAAAAGAAATACGTAAACGAAATATTCTCATTTCATATAAAAATGTATAGGGTGTAGATAGTATGGGTTCTCCCGTAAAAACTCAGTCTACCTGCTTCTGGGTTTGTGTGTCTATCTGTGACATCGTAGCTTCCAAACGGATGAACCGTTTTGAATTTTGTTGTTTTTATTTGATAGTTGAAATAGTCCGGTGTGTTTTAGCTACGTGTAATGGCCGCCGGTTAAAGATAGTCGCCTCCATTAAAAGACAATTTATATATTTTGACTTTCAATATAGGTACCCAATAAAAGGGCTTGAGTATTAGAATAGAAAATAATAAATTAAACATTTGAAATTCAAGACAGTCGCCGCCACACAATGCCGTATTACATCATTCATTCATCAATCATCATTTACATATCTTCATAAATGTTTGACTTTTGTTTTAGCTTTTATGGCCGGGAATCCTAAAAAATTAAAAAGGAGAAACCATTCTGGTTAACGCTTTAATGGCTCCATATTATTAGTTTCGCGACGTCTGTATCATTATTATTCGTTCCCAACTCTCCCACACGGCACCGCACTTTTTAATAAAGCCCGAACTCCAAAGTAAATCCAATGGAACGAAAAATGTAAATAAGTCGTAATTACAGAACGCTCCATTCCCAGAACAAATTATTCCGTATTGACATAGGCTCCGATGGTATCTACCACGTATTTCCATTTACGTCACTAGTCATAAAGGTGTCATTACCTTTGTCATCGATTTCTTGGTCAATACACTTTTGAAATGAACAGTTTTGTTTGACTTGTTCGAAGTCTGGTTCAAGAATCGTACTTGCAAAGTTGGTATTGGAGCAGATATTGGAATCTCCTATCTTTGAACTAAAATACCACTTTAATTTAAAGCTTAAGATTTTATATTGAGTATCTGTTAAATCAATCAATTTGTGATTTTGAATTTAATCTTGCGAAGAATGAATCATGAAGTTCTTAGTATCATTTGGAAATAGGAGAAAATAGTCAAAGTGACTTTTAAAAATAGGGTTTTTTAAATGAGAAAAGTTGCTTTTTAACCATTAATTGTCTGACAAAAGAAATAGTTTCTCTTATGATGAAGAATGTTTAATTTTTAGGTTCAGGTTGGCCAATAAATTAAAAAACCTGGATTCTATCCATACCCGTATCATTATTATTATTGACCGTTGATTCGGTTATACTGTTTAAAGAAATGTAACTACTGAAACAATGTTCAATTCAAATTATCTCCTGAAACTGTTATGTATAATATACCTTCTTCTTCTCGAAGTACCATTTCATTACTGAAGATTGGCCCTGATGGCCAATCTTCATGCACTCTTTAATAGTATATTTTAATATTTATCATAAAGCAAGACAGCTCAAGCTGAGAATGCGACTAAAAAGGAAGAAGTTAACGCCACAAATCTGCTAACACCCTCAACCCTGTTTAACATCCTGACATGTTTAATTACAAGTTTTTGCACGCACCAAAGTTAATCTGTATAAATGAACAACGATATTTATCTTCATTAAGAGTCACTTACTAAGCATCCCTTTGTGTTCTGACATGACGTAACTAACTACATGTTTTCGCCTGTGACTTGAGTAATATTTCACATCACCCCCCTTTTAACGGTTCGGTGCTTTTCCTTTATCTGAGACTACCAGCCGTAGTATGTGCACCAAGGGTTGAACTTTCGATCAATTAATTAAACGACGATTACGACCGCCTCTCGGGAGGTCTGGATAAGGCCTTACTTCACAATTACAATAATGGATGTTATTATGGCTAATTCTGTAATTTAATAAAAGGTATTCGCTTCGAATAATGGAACGATAAAATTTTGACGCGATGGGAATTATCGCTGGCGGTGATTTGGAAAATACAAAAGTTTTCTCTTTGTTATTTTTATCGGTGTTCTATTTTTTAACGTTATTAGTGTTTAAAATTAGCTGGCATACGATGATATGAGAAATTATTTTGATAACGCGATCGTGAATAGTTTTCAAAGAAGTAATAAATCAATTTGTAAAAACATGATTAGACATTTTAGTTCAGTTAATGGTTGGAATATAAGCGAGCTCACAAGTTAATTTATAACAGTTATTTGGCTTGTTTCTGCCAACTCACTCATAATTTATATGCAAGAAGAACGCGAACGATTAAAAATGGCTTTATTACCATTTTTTAAGTATCTGAATTTATCATTGATCAGTTTGTAGCTTATCATTTTATATTGACATATTAACAATATAGACATATCAGCTAGATATAATGAAAATACAAAAGAAAGTATTCATTACTTAAATTACTAACAAGTGACGCGTCATCTTTACTATAAATACAGTTTTTTTTGTTTATTGATATTTCATTAAAATATTTCTTTTTTTTACTAGACTATAGGCTAACGTTGACTACAATCGCACCTGATGGAAAGTGACAATGAGGTCTAGGATGACTCGCGTTTGCCTAGAAGATGCTTTTTCACTCTTGCCTTGAATATGTCCAGATTATTCTTCGTCATGCATCGTAATCTACCGTTGAATCGGAAAGTTTTAAACCCAGAATAACCAACATCTTTTTCGAAAAATTTTTTTACTTTAAACTACATTTTGAGAAAAATACACATTTACCTCAGTTTCTCATGCTGTAACAGTTAACAATCGTCATATATTTTTACCAATTTTTGTTTGCTGCAGACGTGTTGACAATTACCTATCGTAATATAACTGTAATATACTGTCATATATTTTTTTTTAATTAAATAGAGTATCAGCAAGTTGATTCCATGGAAACTTGGAAAACATCCATTCTTAAGAGTCAAACACAGGGAGCATTGTTTTACATTAATTAATCAGTAATGTTTGTAGTATGATCTCCTTTTACTTTTTGAAATGATTTTAATTTCAGATTTCTAACTTAATTACACAGAATGTGAGCACTTGGAATGGAATTGAAAATTATTTTTGTCACTTCCGCTTGTTCTACTTTCGCAAGCTAGTGTTGTAAGAAAGTGTTGGGAACATAGAAGTCACGCCATTTTCGATTTGCTTTTAAAACGTGCTTATACAATATTGTGTCGACACTTTTCTAGAGGAAGTCCCACACAAATGTGTTGTACAACTGTGCGTTTACGGCATTTTTCCTTCCTCCTTAATAATTAATAGATTAATTCCTAATAATATGTAAATAGACTGTAACGTTTAAACGAGACCGCTTAGATACCAGCTAAAGTATTTGTTATAAGAGTAAGCATTAACGCACGGTACACCTGTTTTATCTGATTAAACCCTTATTTAAGAAGATTGACCAAACCAGGCTCACTAATAACCTAAAATAAGTTTTTTATTAAAAATTAAAATGACGTAAACCCCACGTTGGGCGCCATTTTAACCTAAAAGCGTACCAACTACACTAGCGTAAGAAATCCATTAGCATTAAGACAGCCACTGACAGCCGCGTTGTTTCCAGGGTGTGGGATACAATTTCGACTTCAAGCTGGCTTACAAGTTCCTGAGACGGAGCGAAGCCCGGTTGCGGTATGGTAACGCGACGGTGGGCGCGTGGCGGGGCGAACGGGTACCGGGGACGTACTGCGACCGCATACTGAGCGATTGCGATCTGCGCGCTTGCCGCATCCAATCGCCTAACTTTCCTGGAGTGTATCCGAGAAACGCTACTTGTACATACCGCATTGAACATACTAAGGTAAGCTAACGAATGTTACTTTCGGATGCGGTTTAAACTTGGATCTTTTAGCATTTGGCGTAAAAGCATTTGTTTGACATCTTTTAAATATTAGGATCCGTTTAGAAAATTTTATAGTTCTCGCCATTTACGAGCACGGTTTCCATTTAATGTGTTTGTTGTATTCGTATACCTACAATGTTCGACAATGTCTTGTATACTTTGTTCGGGGTAACATTTTGCAGACTTTGTGTAAACAAAGAATTCGGAATGTCATATTTTAAAAAACATGTATTTATAATATACAAGTTTCTAATCAGTATGTTGAATTATGAATTGGTGTTATACTCAATCATACATTAATAAATAATATCAATGTCGTCCACATAAAAAGATGCAAATCATAGTCTTTCTGCCATACCTTTGTTACATAACAAGCCAAATCATGTAGGTACATTAACTGGAGGCAAAGTGCAATAGGGAAAAACTGTTTAATAAGAATGACAGAGAAAAACAAACGAAAAACGATCAAATTGAAAACAACGCGGTTTATTTCTAACTACCGTTTTTATTTTTTGACTCCGCATGACTGGTGACACACAAAGCCTAGAAATTAAAAATTTAACGAAAATTCCCAGTTACCTGATTCAGATATGTCCGTTGCGGCTGTTTCAAATTAATACTTAATTCAAATTTCACACTCACTACAGCGGCGACCGCTGTAAATAAAATATGTTATTCACGAGAGACCGGTGAGGTAACTCGACTTAACAAAATTAAATGCTGGAGTGACGTATGAGCCTCGAACTTTAAGACATGATCTTGTAAGATTTTTTTTCAATAATCTTTTAAAGTATGACATTAATAACTTAGATAACAGATAAGAGTCTTTGGAATAATGAAATAAAATCGTAGCTAGGTGAGTAGAGTGGGGCTTAAGAGTCAAAATGACACCACTACTACCGTACAGACAATAAGCAAGAACCGCACGAAGTTTAGTAGTTATCGTTAGGAGAAGCTGCTCTCTCTTGTCGTATTGTGTAATTCTCGGTTGCATCCAAATCTATCCCGGCCAGACCATGATTCAGGATTTGTAGAGATAAAATTCGAATTTAACCTTATAAAACGGGAGCCAGAAAAAGTGTGATACCTTATATAGAAAACGTCACGATCTACCAACTTTGTTAATCCTATATTATATTCATATAATTTTCTGGTGAATTCTCGCTCAATACGAAAATGTTTTGACCTTTGACCTCAATTAATAACAACACCAGAGAATGATGGATGAAGCTAATGTAATGTATGCAAAGCATAAATATGTATTGGGTTATAACAATCTGTTAAACTTCAATTATCAGGACCCAATATAATATCTCAGAACTTTTTGCAGACTTTTCATCTATAGTACTTTGATTAAAGTATATTCACTTTTTTTTTGTTTCAGATACCAGCGGATAAGCACGTGTTAATAGCTGTAAGACAAACAAACAGTCACAAAATACATATCAAAGACCAAATAGTAAAGTACGATAGAAGTCAGCGAGTATTGAAGTAAGTACATTTCGGGCATGTAAATAATACTATAAGTAGTCATCTTCAATTGTGGAATTGTTAACACTGTCTAGAGGTGAAGTTGTCAGCACTCCAATAGATTTTACAAGATAATTAATATAAAGTTTAACTTAAAGAACTGTCTTATTCAGTTATGTTGTACTTAGGCGTTGTTCATTTTAATTATTATACTCGTAATTTTGATGTCAATACAAGGTGTATCTGTAAACGTTTACATCTCATTAACTACATCTACTACTAAACTACATTTTATTCCACAACTTTTAGATATTCGAATTTGTTGCGACTCCCCATACAAAACGACCAAATCACTTGATCGTATTTGAATGAAAATAAGAAATTTTTAATGCGAATTTCCAAAAGCCATTGAAATAATGTTCAGAATGATAAGCAGAACACGTTGTTAAAGGGATGTACATTTTTACCCACATACCCTGTAGCCAATATATTTTTCAATCAAATAAAAAAAAAAACATTTACTTCTATTTTAAAAATGTATCAAATGTGTCCATTTTTTTATATTGAAAGCATAGCAGACAAAGTTGTCACGTTCACAATCGTACACAAACAAATGCAACACTACTTTTACTTTAGCCAACATATTTTTATTATAAAAAGATCAAACATTTATATAAAGTACCAGAGATAAATGTGCATTTGTATTGAAATTTTATCGAGCAAATATCAACTTATTAAACTTCTTTCAATAAAAATAGCAACATGCTGCGACAAGTTTGTTTTGATTTCGATCATACAAAAGTTTAAACAAGATTTTTTTTATTTCTAGTCTTCGAACTTACCTATATATTTGTCGATAGTGCATTAATTTGATAGAGTGACGCTGTCCTTATTCTCCACGAGATGGGGGCTTGATTCCCATCATTGCAAAATATTCATCTTATAAGCCAACTTGACGGCCTTGTTCGCCCGAAGCGCGAAAGGTCTCGGGTTCGATTCCCGGTCAAGTCAATTTAGGAAACTAAGTTTTCTAAATTTTCTTGGGTCTGGGTGTTTTAGGGTTGACGCCCCCAGTTCATTATCGTCACCTGGTACTCATAGTACAGGGGTTGCCCTAGTTTGAGACCAGGTTGATTGGTGGGATTGTCTGGCGCATGTATTTATTTGTTATTTAAAAGTCACATATTTAATTAATATTTCCTATTCTTTAGTGTTTGTATTATTATATATTTTAGTATTTTGGGGGAGACCTATATGTATGTCCAGCAGTGGACTTATCTAGACTGATGATTATGTGTATTTTGGCACCTTTGTTGATTCTAAAAGCATAGCGTTCGTGTTTTATCTACTTTGAGATCACGTCGACGTCTCTCAAATATCAGACTAATTTCTTTAAATTAGTAAATCTCCGGAATTTCAAGTTCCTCAGGGGCAGGACATTACGTAATCTTTTGTTTATTGGAAGGATGTTTTTGTCTCGTCAAGGTCTTGTAGTTTTGTTGCGTATTTATTAGAAACTTTCATTTAGGTTTCTTTGTACAAAAAATTATTTGTATTGGAAACGTTAAGAAAGCCCAAGGGATATGTGAAAGATCCAATGTATCGCATGTGTTTTTGTAGTCTCGAGTGTATCAGATAAGTCAATAAATAATAACAATATTATCGTTTACGAATTCCTTTGTGATTGTATAACAGACTTAACATCAACTGAAATTCCAATCATATCTACCTTCTAATCTTTTTTACTCACTTCTGTCTTGGAAATCCAACATTCGGTTCGTTGGCGTCGAGCAGTTATATTAAGGTTAAGGCGGCAAACACAATCGCACAAACTTTTTCGCTCGACGCGGGGATCGAATCCGTGACCCCAGTACCCTTCGGCCAGTTTGGAAACCACTGGTTCGAAACCGTTTCGAATAAAGAAAAATATTTCTTATACCGAAACTGGTTTCCAAAAGAGAAAAAATCTTCTGTTTTCCAAACTCGTTACCAATAAAGAAAAACAATTTTTCTTCTGAAACCGTGATATTTTCTGTTTTCGAAACCAGTTCTGTGTTTACTATTCCTGGAAATCAATTTTTATTTCTTTTTACTATTTTGGGCCCTAGCTCGCAAACTATTAAAAAAACGCAAAAAGTTTTTTCAACATCGCAACACACACTTGCCCGATACATGTACGAGTACGTTGACTAATATAGTTTTTTTTTTCAGGATTTGGGACCAATGCAACGTGGTACAAGACTACTTGACCGTCTGGGACGGAGCTACGAGAGACTCCCCGGTACTAGTCAGGCTCTGTGGAGGGGACGCTGTCCCTGACATTGTGAGCAGAGGCCCTAACATGCTACTTGAGTTCCACACGTCTCCTTACGACAACCCTTTTCATCCAGTACCTTTGAGTTATTTGCCGGGATTCGAACTTGAAGTTCAGGTAAGTTTTATTCAATACTTTTTGTAAGCCTTTTGTTTTTTATGTGAGACGAGTAGTCAAGCGTGCAAATGTGCCCCATTCCCCACTGGGCCTCCGCTATTCGACGAAACACCGCAGGCGTGCTTCATACCGGTCTCCTGTGAGGCCGTGGTATCACTCCGGACGAGCCGGACCATTCACGCCGAAACGTGAAATTTATTTGATTATGAACACATAGTTTCAATAAATTATATCCACTAAGAAAACCTCTCAATTTATCAAAAAAGTCTTCGTTTTTTAATTTTCGTTGTGAACGTTGTACAAAGCTAAAAACCGATATATATTTTTTTTTAATTTTGCGTTCAAGTCGAGAAATTTCATGATTGATCAAAATGCGAGCATATACCTATCTATTAATGCCTGTATTTCTTCTCTATTGCAAATATGACAGAGTCATCTTTGCTTTTTTAACTCTTGGTCTTTGTAGGTATTGTACGTGGACAAAGATTCTCACTCATACGTGCGTTCCGACGGGCGCTGCCGGTTCGTGCTGCGATCCTCGGACAAAACGAGTGGCGTGTTGCGGAATCCGAGGCATTCGCTACCGCCTAACACGTCTTGTGTATACTACTTTCAGGTAAATTAAAGATATCATCATCTTCTAAACGTCGTCAGCCCGGGTTGCCAAAGTCATCGTTTTGGAATAAAAGTAACAGTAACTTCATAATTTTGACATGATACGTCAAAACAAAAAGTAATCAATCCACTCTTTGTTGAACTCTAAAAGAATTTGGTTTGACCAATAACTTAACACCATCTATAGGATTTTTCCTATAGATGGTGTTAAGTGATTGGTCAAACCAAATTCTTTTAGAGTCCATATACTATAGGGTGTTTGCAAATGAAAAATCATTTGCAAATACCCTTAGTATATGGATTCATTTTGCCGCTTTTAGACTCAACTTCAGATTCACTAGTAGATTGTGAGACGTACTTAATAATCTCAGGGTTGTCCCACCCTATAATGTTACATAACATGTATGACTTTGCTTGACTTTTGGCATTACTTGACAATTTGCAAGTAAAAAAAGTTACCCAATAAAATGTTAGGTATATGACGTAACTGTGTCGGAGCCCCATCATATAAAATTATCTGTCTGTCCTATGTTTTACATAAGTCTACCCTAAAAGTGATCAAATCAGGTTTTAAACTATACAAACAAGTTTATCGTCGTAAGGCCCAGACAGCAGACACAATAAAAATCAATTGTTTTTGCCTCGTATGAGGCTTTTGAGTCTTAAGACGTTAAATGTATTTTTTCTTCATCAACTATTTTATTCTAGGGTCGAGCGAACGAAATAGTGTGGGTGTCATTCGTAAAATACCACTCGGCGGGTACGGAACCCGCCGGGTTCGACCAGCAGAAGGATTGCTCGTCGCAGCTAACTATATGGGACGGTGCCGCCCCCGATGCGGATCTGGATAGAAAGGTATTTTAATGTTATTATTCTTTGCTATGTGGATTTTGTTTTATTTTATGTGATAGGTAATATAATTCTGTGGAGGAGGTGTTTTTTAGGTAAAATAAATAATATGGAGATTTATTACAATTAGGTAGATGATAACCCTATAGCAATTTTATAATGACGAAATAATAGATATTGTAAAAGAAGTAGATGTAAATTGTTAAAAAACAATGAGATTGAAAAAGTGACTGATGTTATGAATCGCTAATTATAGTAACTAGATTAGTAGAAAATTAAAATCCATCGAAGGGTTCAGGTGGGACTCGAACCCACAAGCTTTCACATACCTCCGACTACGATGGATTTTTAAGTCCATAATTTACTTAAGAATAAATTGCAAAGAATTGCTTTACCAAAAAAAATATTGATTAGTATACATTAAAATCAGTTTCATCAATAAACACTATTTCAATTTTGATAAATTTTCAGTTTTTATATGTAAGAAGCAATATATTTCAATATATATATATTTGAAGTACTTCAAAGCTAAGGGTACTTGTTTAAAATAAATGTCCATGCCGGTACAGGAATTGAAAAAGTTTCACCGCCATAAAAATGTATTTTATCTTTTAAAATTCAAAGGTTACTGCCAAAAATTTCTACATCACAAAGTAATACGTGACCATACAACGCGACTTGCAACTGCTGAAACTTTTTCCGAAGCGCACAGAGTAATGAAATGTGGATTAAGTTAAACGCATAGTATGCGAAACTTTTGCGTTCAGAGACTAATGCGCGATACAAATACTCGTACAGAAGCGATATAAAATTGGGTGCCGTTCTCGCCTTTATTCGTGCCATTTCACTTTGCCAACTACCGAACTACCTCAACCTCCCCTTGACGTCGGCAGCCAAACATTAATTTTCTTTAATGTGTCTGAGCACTCTTACCGCTCTCGACCGACTGCAGTGCGGTGTTTCGTTTCATTCATTCGGAATTCCTTAGTTTACATTAAGAATGGATGAGCGGTTAAGTTATTTTTTGTTGGCACTTTAATCAGGGAAGTTTCTTGCTGCAAATACATTTTGTAAATAGAAACAGTGCGGCTTGGGAGAATAATGGGGTTGTTTATGCAGATCTGTCGCATACTCGTTAAGATAACCGAGCGCAATCGCCTTCAGCGAATACAGTGCTTTGCTCGGAATACCTAGTTTTGTATGCAGTTTTAAATACCGTCAATCTCAATTAAACCTAGTTGATCAACCCCATCGAGGCTCTTCGCTACCAAAAAGTATTAATTTACACAATCAATTTTTAATTCTTATAAAATATTAAAATGGAGAATTGTGTATTCTGATAAGGCATTCATATTCATTACTGGCTGCCGTTTGTAGGTCCACTTGCGTGGAATACGGTTTGCCAAAAATATATCCATAACAATAGCCTGCATACATAAAATAAAAGTAGTTTAGTAATTCAAGATACCATTGTATGGAGACATTAGCAAAATGAATACGGTACTTTTATCTATCACGATATGTGCGCTATAAAACGAAGCTAGAGAAAACTAGGCTTAGGTATGTATTCATAGGATAAATTCATTATTTGTTCAGTAGTGCCAAAGACAGGGCATTCTATTTTATAACCATTAACTAATTTTTATTCACTACATTTCTTTTACTTTGGATGTTGAATAAAATATTTATAAAAACCTATTATTTTATTATTATTTTTTTAAATATAGGAAGGCAAACGAGCGGATCACCTGATGGAAAGTGAACACCGCCGCCAATGGACATCAGCTACACCAGAAGGAGTGCGGATGCGTTTCCGGCGTTTTAGGAAGGTATAGGCTAATTTTTTGGAGATTTGGATGTCGTCCCGGTTCGGAAACACCGCTGCGGGAAGAGTTAATATTTTAATACTAATCAATCAAAAACACGTGTTCGTAACTTTTATCATGTTACAGTCACCTGTTTTATCTATCTACCCAACAGTTGGAGATGTCAGACAAGAAGTCACTCCTCGGCTCCTTCTGTCGAGAGGAGTCTCCTCGGCTGTGTGATCACGCCCTTCTCTCCAACGCCACGAGGGCCACTCGACCCTGCGCTCCCTCGGAGAGCTACATCACTACTGGATCAGCACTCACTATTTTGCAGGTAACATTTCACTAGTATTATAAACGTGAAAGTTTGTAAGTATGGCTGGATGGATGTTTGGACGCAAAAACTACCAAATGGATTTTAATGAAACTTTACAATAATGTAGCTTAAACATCAGAATAAAACATCCCTACTTACTTACTTAATAGTATAAATGGGAAAGTGTGTCTGTCTGTTTGTCTTTCTTTCACGGCAAAACGGAGCGACGAATTGACGTGATTTTTAAGTGGAGATAGTTGAAGGTTGGAGAATTGGAAAGTAACATAAGCTACTTTGCTTTGCCCCTTTTCAACCCCCCATTTTAGGGAAGTAAGGGGCGCCAGGTAAGCCGCGGGCAAAAGCTAGTAGGCTACAATTCTTGAAGATCAATAGAACAATAGATTATCTCTATTAAGTTACTAGTGGCCCGCCCTCACTTCGCTTCGGGACCGTAATTCAGAAATGAACCAATAGATGGCGCTATATCTAATTACATCGCGCAAGCGTTTCGCTGTTTTCGGTTTACCTATAAGCGTTGTCGTAGTCTATAGAAGTTAGCTCTTTATAGATAGTATAGATAAAATGAAGCATTCACAAATTGCATGAGTGTAATATATAAAGTCGTTGAATGTTTATCAAAAAGTGAGTATTTACCTAATAGCTATTACTTAAATACACGCTCCAAACATTCCGGTTCCAAAAAACATTTGAAAGAAGCGAATTAAATAAATATCAAATAACAGATAATTCCTATATTAAAGTTCAATATTCCATCATAACACTGACATAGAGGGATTGTACACTGCACACTACTTTGGTAATTCGTAAAGATCAACAGAACCCTACGCTGAAGAGAGCTAATTAGAGCTGGCAAATATTAACATTCCATTTTGGCCGGGGATACTCGCGTATGCACTGAGAGTGGAGATGACAGAGCGCACGGTAGTTTTTCTGTAAATGCAACACGGGGAATAAGGTATCTGGAAATGATAGGTGACAACATTTTAAGTATGAAGATATCCTACTAATATTATAAACGCGAAAGTTTGTTATGATGTAATGTAGGTATGTGAAACTGAATAGATTTTGATGAAACTTTCAACTTTCTAAATCTGAATATACTTACATTGGATATTATCCAATATATGTCTTAAATTCATCACCACGCGCGGGTAAAACCGCGGGGTGCAGCTAGTAAATAATATTTCATACTATTGACACAACATTTTTGGGTGGATTTTTAATAATAAATCTCATGGATGGATCCAATTACGTACTAATAATTTATTACTTGTTTCGCTATCGGATAACAGAGGAATCACAAAAATAGTTTATAAACTTTGTGATACTTACTAAAGATTGTGTGAAGTAGAGGAGACTGAAAATCGAAGTAAAATCAGTGGACAACCACCTCGTGCCCCGTCCCCCATCCCACAAATACACCCACTCACACACACGCACACCACACATACACATACATACACGACACACACACACACTCACACACATACAAAAACACACACACGCGCACATCAAACGTTTTGTTAATAACAAAACGCGTCGGCGGATAATGATCTCCTACCGACATTTTACATTAGATTGGAATGAGATTAACATCACTAGCTACTCGTATTCTGAATTGCATTCAGCTTTTCGGCTTCTAATCATTCCCATCGCCATTTCATCTATCCAATTAATGGCCCCGTCCGAATTCACTCAGGTATACCTTTCATCCCCGATTCCCTAGCTACATTTGAAACTTTTCTGCCCGGTGAAACATTCATCCTGTAGGATAGATAAGTCACGTGCGCAGTTGCATTTGCCATAGTGAATAATGCAAGGAGTACGTGCCAGTTCCACTACTCTGAAGTGATGGAATGCTTTAGTGTCCTGTCAGCCGGGTGTATGGAGTGAAACGCATCTCTGTGTACACTGTCGGACGTGAGATTTAATGGACAAATACGCGGGGTCGTTAGTTTTCCGTTGCAGTTTTTATGATGCTGTCTTGCGTTTGTTTGCTTTGACTTAGCTTTCTTGGTTTTTTCTTCACATTCAGTAAATGTTTTGTGAGATGCAAGAACACTCGATTGCGAAAATGATCTTTAAGTATAAATTACGACTTTAAGTTTTCCGTTGCAGTTTTTATGATGCTGTCTTGCGTTTGTTTGCTTTGATTTCGCGTTCTTGGTATCTTTCTTCACATTCAGTAAATGTTTTGTGAGATGCATTAACACTCGATTGCGAAAATGATCTTTAATTTTAATGACGACTTCAAGTTTTTCGTTGCAGTTTTTATGATGCTGTCTTGCGTTCGTTTTCTTTGATTTCGCGTTCTTAGTTTTGACTTAACATTCAGTAAATAGTTTGTTTTGTTAGATAAATAAATGATCTTAAAGTTTTAATAACGACTTTTAACTGTAAGGCGATCTAAATTATAAGTATCAATTTACACCAACTATTGTAAGAACACATAAACGAAACATTTGACATATCTCCCAAACAAAATTAGCGCCGCAAAATACCTACGGATGTGTGCCACTCTAAGGTGCCACTACAAATCTGATCTCATAATTTTTAGGGAGCGTAGATAGCTTGAATGAGAGTCTTGTAAAATCGTTTCAAGAATGTTTCTATTATTGAGAGGTTTTTTTTTGTAAATACTTAAGAGAGTAGTCAAATTAGGTCTTGCAGATTCAACATTTATAGTCTTTAAATACGAAAGTCACGTCTAGAAAAGGTAATATAATAACTTCCGTTGGAAATAACCTTTTATAACTTTTTCATTCCCGATATTACGTAAAGTTGAAGTGGCATTAGTATGCAACTCAAACCTTCTATAAATAGTACCGCCCTACTTTAATATAGGAGACCTGGTCTTAAGCAAGTTGTTAAAGTCGGTAGTTGGAAACTGCTTTATTATTCACTATTAAATTCAACAGAGGAAGGACCGAAGCAAGTTGCTAACTAAATATTTGAAGTTTTACTACACCACGTACTACTGTGATGTTGGGTGACCTTGGGATTCAAGTCGAGATAAATCAAAACTCAAGATAATTGACTTAAAAGACGTTCGAGTTCCGTTGAAGGAAGGTATAATAAAACAATACATCGATTGACATAAAGGATGTATCTATGAACATGAACATTCCTTTAATTCAACCATTTTGAACAATGTTTCGTAGCAGAAATGGTATTCTATGACTCGAAAATTCGCATCAAAATGACAATTCTCATTCAAAGTCGGTCACGTGACATGGTTGTTTTGTAAGGGGAGTTGAAACTTTTTTTATGAATTAGAAAAACTCGTTGAACAAAATGTTGTTCAAAATGGTTGATAGAACACGTCATGGTTAAAATAAGGTAAATCTTCATAGATAATAATATGTCCTATAAAGTTTGAAAAAGTCAACAAAACTGAATTAATCATAGAATCATCAAAACCCTAAAAGAGGGTTTGTTTTGTTGATGCCTTTGACTAACTTTTAGCGGTTGACGTTGGCCATTAATGTTCTAAACAAGAAGACGGAGGCCATTAAAAAAATTAAAGGTGTGCTTTATAAAACTGTAAAAGGTAAAGTGCCTCTCCGTCATCGCGTCATAGGATGAATAATCTACAACAGTTATTTTATAAAAGCGGAAAAGTGTCAGTCGGACTCGCGCAGGAATCGTTCAGTACCTATTCTAGTCTATTTAAATTTTTGTATTTTTTTTTGTATGAGATATGAAACATACTTTTGCTCAACTCGGGAATCGAACCCAGGAACACAAGATCTGTGATCACCAATTAGGCAAGCGCGATGATTAAGCTTAATCCATGTAGCGATGTGTTGATTCCATGATGGAGGCCTTTCCCCTGCAGTGGGACGTATAGAGGTATAGGCTCACACTTTACAATTTTTTCTATATGTGATATGAAGACTATGATTTTATGAAAAACCATTCATTTAGATAATGTTGTAAGATTACGAAACTCAGCAACTAACTACCTAAGTTTTGCGATAAGCAGCTCTAGGAGTGTAATATCCCGATAAACAGATTATGATAAGATAATTTTCTCATAGATAAGCACTCTCGGTACAAGGCATAACTTCTTGTAACACATCGTGAGCTTTCCAAAACAAACATAGACTTGAAAAGTTTAAGCCTAGTCTGCATCTGCTACAACAAAACCGTTCCGTAACGAACTTGAATATACCTGTCGCATCCCAACAAAAGGGACGCACTACCGCGTGTGAAAGGGACGGCGATAAAGATTTAGTCGTGAATTCCGTTTTGTTGTATCAGCCGGGTATAATCATGTACGTACAGCCATACATCAATGTATATCAAACTTACAAATTTCTTCAATCGACTCTCATTTTTCTGTCATACACATTAGGTTGAATATCAAATGAGGAAATTTGACAGGTTGTGGTAACCTGATGTGTGTCTGACTGTACATGAAGATAGTCTACGTGATCATATAAACGCATGGCCGGGCCCTAATCGTACGAAAAGTAAGCTATCCAACAAAAGAAAAATGTGATAAAAAGTGCAAGAAGGAATTCGACAATAAACAACGTAGTACTGGAACAATTTGTCGGACAACCTAGGGAGGACCATTAAATAGGTTTTCAGAAATGTATGATTATAGAGAATACAAAGGAGAAAAAAATGCGTATATTTATCTTACCAATTTATTTATTCCAGGGCCCTGAATGGGCCTACATCTCGTAGAGGCAGTTCTGTACATATCATAATAACATATCTTGTAACTTCCTTGTACCTACACTAAATGTAGGACAAGTTGGGTAACTTATACCATTAACATAGAAAGTTGAAGACTCTGGTTTAATGTAAGTTGTTAAGTTTTAGTTAAAAACAAACGAAGAAATCAAATTATAACTAAAATTTTAAACTGAAGATTATTAGTTTTAATTAGTACCTATTATTGCGTGATTCGATGAGTTTTTAGGATTCCGGGGTCCATGAAAAAACCCTAAGGGCCTCGCTAAGTCCGTACATTCTAAGCTCAAAGACTCAGAGCTAGAAAGCTGTTATTTGATATGAACCTACTAATGGTTAACAAAGTAGTAGAAAATTTTTTTCTTAAGCAATTTGCTTATATATCACGCTTTTATTTTTTTAAACAAGTGTGTGTTTGTCTTCTCTGTTCCGACCGTTCTCTTGTTTTGTTGTTGACAGTTTTTATATCTTGAATGAATTTGATGTATGTATTAGAATGTGAAATATGTAGGTATTTTATGAATAAGAAGATACATACTAGAATGGTTTCATCTACATATTGTATGAATGCTAAAATAAGAGAGAACGTTGTGTACAATTACAATACAAAAGCAATCAGAATCGACTAAATTGGTTAATTTTTCGGGGAAATTGGCTACAAATCCTAAACAAGGAATTTGCTATTCCAGACTATGCCGAGATTTCCGAGTAGGTATTCCATTTCGTATGAAACTGGTTTCGTTAAATTCTTGTCAATACATTCAAATAATCTCATTTCAAATACCTTATTTACCGTTTAATAAACCGCGTTGTTAAAGATACCTACATGGTAGCACTCTCGTAAATGACTATTCTATTGTTAGTGACCATGAAAGTTTAAAAACAAAACTGACTGACGACCCGGTTGGTTCAGTGGTAGTGAATGCTGCGTCTGGGCCAAGGGTTGCGGGTTCGATCCCCGCACAGCACAAACATTTGTGTGCATGAACATGTCTGTTTGTATTGGTCTGGGTGTTTTCTATGTATTATAAGTATGTATTTACAAAAGAAAAGTATTATATGTATATATTTGTAATCACACTGTTGGTTCTGATATCTGTAACACAGGTGCTTGAGCTACCTATCTCGGAGTCAGATCAATGTATAAATACTTCACATAAACGGGACTCAACGCGACGAAATTAAATAAGTACATTCTAGCACTTACTGCTTGACGTTTCGGCTGCGTTACAACAGCCGTGGTCACAAGCGAACATCATTAATTTCGTCGCGTTTAGTCCCGTTTATGTGAAGTATTTGTATAATGCAACGCGAAAGTTTAAAAACAGATCAATGTATGTCATGTAGTGAAATATATATTAATATTAAAACGATGTATTAATTAGATTTTGTTAAAATTTACTTATTTCTCCCGCAGGAACTCCGACAAGGTTCAGCGCTGTATCCAGTGTCCTTCCTCCTCCGTTACGAGTTCGTAGACGTGAGCGAGCAGGGCCAACCCCTAGTCGATTCCCGATCGGCTTGCGATCGAGTTTTCAAGTCAGCTCAGACTTATTCGGGGAGATTCCAAGCTCCCAGAGCAATATTCTATTATGGACGGGGCGGCGCGCAGAATCTGACTTGCATCTTGAGGTGAGTAGGTTTATAGTACTTAAGTTTATTTTAGAATTTCTCTAACTGTCGCACTCAGAGTCAGCTTATTAACTTAATTGTTACTTAAGAACATATTGACTCTTATTTCAACTGACTGTGGGAGAGCCATGCTTCGGCATGAATGGGCCGGCTCGACCGGAGTGATACCACTGCCTCACAGAAAACCGGCGTGAAGCAGCTCCTGTGCTGTGTTTCGCCGAGTGAGTGAGGTTACCGGAGGCCCATCGGGGTAAGGGGATAAAAGGATAGCAGCGCACTTGTGACTCCACTGGTGTTGCAGGTGTCCATGGGCGGCGGCAATTGCTTACCATCAGGTGATCCGCCTGCTCATCTGCTACCTATCACATAAAAAAATATGCATAAAAGCTAACAATGATTAAGACAATGAACATTAAGGTTAAATGACATCTCTGAATGTGGCAGTAAATGTTAGGAAGCACAATGGCACTGATTTTTTTTTCTAAAAGAAACGTGGATTGAAATATATTGTATTGGACGGGCACGTGATCTGGATATTAGAATTCTGGTTTAAATTTAGCCCCCTTATTTCAAAGTTATGATGCTGTCACTTTTAAACTCAAGTAACAAAATCTATTTTAAACCAAGACAAACTTTAGACAACGTTTTGAAGAAGGTTGAGGTTCAAAAGTCAAACAAAAGTATTTTGGTCGGTTGAGTATTGGTAGTATTTATTAACGTAAATGTCTATCTTTGTATCTTCAAAGTTTTTTATAAAATACAGAATTAACTTATTGTATTAAATACCGTTTGCCAAAATTTTGCTAGTTTTAATTTAAGTTTAGTTTAGAATAACCCAGTATTCTACTGTGACTCCACGTTTATACTAGTTTATTTTTGCTTCTGGTAGCAGTGCCGCATTGCGTAGTATTTCTGTTTAACTTAAATGCATTCAAGAAACTCATTTATCAGCGAAGTTGAACAAATATGTTTGTCAACAGATTCGAGGCTAAACAAGGAGAAAGAGTACAACTAACCTTCACAAGTACCTACTTTGGAAATAAATATTGTAGCACCCACAAAGATTCTCGAACCGGCCGATGGAAATGCGATAGGCCTGCGAAAAAAGCGTTCGGGGATAAAGGACTGGCCCAGATTATAATTACTGAGTATCCTTGGGAAGGCGTGCCGATACAACGGGATTGCCTCTGCACAAACAGGACAGAGCCTCTCAACATTCATACTTTAACTGCCCCAGTAGTTGAAATAAACTTTACAGTAACAATGATGAACATCACTGAAGACTACGATGACTTTGCTTTCGAAGGAGAATACAAATTTGTACCCACAGGCCCTGGGGACGAAACTGTGTGCTCATCTGGCTGGGGCAAAAGACAACTCAGAGGCAGCAGCGGGGAAATCCGCTTGTTTGACAAAAGACACACGTCTGTCGCTCCAGAAATAGTAGGAGACAGAAACGTGATATCCGAAAGCGTAAGAGCCGAAGTTGCGTGCGTTCACAGGCCGTGGCTGATCGAACCTGGAGGCGATGACGTCACCCCTGTTCAAGGAAGATACTTGTACATTAGAATACCAGGATACGAAATGGTTCAAACCTCGCCGTTTTGCCCTACTCCGAACAGACTCTTCATTTATGAGGCTAAAGATACTTCGCGATTTCGTGAAGTGTGCCCTGATGGGCCTAATACGATTGAGTTGTTTTCTCCTGGATGGCTTTCGGCGCAAACGCCACTAGAATCGTCGCTGAAACCCCACGCTAGAAGCTATGTTATCGACTTCCTACAACATGAACAAGCTGATTATTCCATCAAATGGATAGAGTTGATGAAGAAGACCTCATACGAACAAGACCCTGAAACGAGTTTCTTGCCAGCAGCTGTTTCTCTTGAATGCCGCTATAGGTATGTTAAAGTACTTAATAATAGACCATTAACACCAGAGACTCGCCTTTATTTCATTTTGGTACATTTAGTCTACACTGTACTGTGTGCGTGTCTAGATGCCGCTTAAGGGTTGATTTCATCGCACACGTATATTGCCTATTCCGATTTGTCTATAGAAATTGTCCCTTACAATAAATATTATAGATATGGATATATTGCGTAACATAGCAAAACAGATCAGTACAAATTTAATCTCAAATGTATATTTTACTCTGCTAGTTTCATTTTGGTCTTATCTGTGGTATTGATTGGTATTTTATAAATTTTACTAATGATTTCTTTTTTGTTTTTATTTAGCTGCCCGGAGCTGAATGCATGTATACCGCTGACATTGTGGTGTGATGGCAGCGCGCACTGTCCATCAGGCTACGATGAAGACGACTCCAACTGCTCATTTAGAATATCACTGCCACCCCCATACGTTGCCGCCGTAGCTGGCGCGGGTCTTCTCCTCTGCGCAGTCCTTGTAGCCCTATGCGCATGCCGCCGCCGCAGAAGAAAAGACAAAGAATTCAAAGCCAGACTCGACGGCGCTTTGCCGCCCGAAGAAAGACCCTTCGACAGGGCCAAAACGAATGGCGTGCCAGAATCAGAGCGTCAGTATGCAACCGTACAAAAGTATGCCACGATAGATAAGTATAGCTTAAGCCAGAAGTATAGCGCTGGCTTGAACGACGCGAGGTATTACGACGAGGTGGCACAAAGGGATAAGCTGGCGGATACAAGGTACGCTAGTTTAGGCCGCGGCGGGCGGGGCATGCGCGTAGAGAATCTCACCTCCCAACGTGGTAATGGCTCAAGAAGAGCGATGCCTGACCTTGGATACCCCGACCTTAAAGACGGTTTCTGTTGACACTCCCCAGATCTTTTAGAGACTACCGTTTAGCAGACGACGCTCGGAGATATTCCGAAAGTCTTTTAATTGTGTTTGTGTAACATTAGAATGAAGACTGAATTGGCGAAAGTGCCTCCCCAAAGATAATGGTCTACTCTTAGAAAAAGAAAAAAAAATGGAAAAAGTTTATCTATTCTATTTTTTAGTTACTTGATTTTGTGACGGAGACTTTCGCTATCAAATTGTGTAGAAATGTAAATAATATAGGGTTAGTAGTTAATACAGAATCCACCAAACATAGTTTGTTTATATTGAGCCTCACGATTTTCTCATCAATTAACATATCTAATTGTACATAAAATGCTTGACAATACAATTTTAAGAAAACAAACTAAATCATCTTAAAGTGAAATTAATGGTTAGTGTCTTTACAAAGAATGAGTCTGTACAATAGACATCGGATTATAAAAATAATGCATATTTATATGTAAGTATGCATACGTAGCTCTAATGTTTCAATTATTTCAGTTTTTATGTACCTACCTTCTTTGACCTATGGGTCAAAGCCACCTATAGCCTGCTTATTTTGGGGTCAGGTACAATGCATCTAAGTATGTGACTTTGTTTTCGCCGAGGTTTCTGTATAAATGGCATACCAGTGCCCAACGTTAATAATTTGCTGTAGATAGTTTATACTCAACTGTATATTTCTTGTCATATTTCTTACGTGATCTAAAACTTTTTAGTTTTAACGTACCCAGTCAGTATACTAGGTATTTTATTATTATTGTAATATATTTTTTTTGCATTTCAAGAGTATAATCCGATGTCTAATTATTACATACAAATCTGGATTTTTGTCATGATTCATAAAATACACCTAATATTTATATTCTCAAAATGAAACATTCACCTAATGTTAACTGTGAATAAAGTAAAATATTTGCTATAATTACGATAAAGATAGGTATAAAATGAAAATGTGATATAGGTGTAAAAATATAGTGATAGGTAAGCGTTCATGAACTGTATAACATAGACGTAAGATAGTTAAAAATATTGTTTCATTATGTATAAATGACTAGTATTATAAATTGTAACTAATATTAGCATCGGGTGTATATAAATTATAGGTTTAAGATTTTTAAAGTCTGTAATTATTTCCGGGTAAAAGGAGGATTAAAGTCATTTCTAAAAATATTAAGTGTTTTTTTTTATCCATAACCTATTTACTTTAATTTCGACCACTGCTTATAAAGGAAAGGTCTTATTTATTAACTTGTATTATCAGAATCTTTAGTGAGATTAAAGACGTCCGGCGAAATTCTATGTATTTTCAGACTCCAATAATATTGGCTTCGTGCTGCAAAAAAAAAGAATTACACTTAAAGAATAAACTAAGGAAAAAGTAAATAGTTGGTACATTTTTAAAGATTGGATTATAGATATTATAGAGGAAGTAACGACACAGGACCAATTTGATGATAACAACATAAAATCAGAATTAAATACCGTAAGAACCTCAACCTAAATAAATTTGATATAAACGGGAGTATACGCAAGATGTTTTTGTAATAAGTAGGTACATTATAGCACTTACTGCTTGACGTTTCGACCGTTTCCAGTCCGCTTGTGACCACGGCTACGGCCGTTGTAATGACTAATGCGGTCGAAACGTCAAGCAGTCAGTGATATAATGTACGTACAGTCACACATCAAAGTATGACAAAACTGTCAAATTTCTTCAATCTTACCGTCATACACATTAGGTTGAATATCAATTGAGGAAATTTGAAAATTTGTGGAACCTGATGTTTGGCTGTCTGTACTTATAAATATCCTCGCGTTTAGCCAAGTTTAAACAAAGTTTATCCAGGTTGCACCGAAGTGAAATTGTAAGTATTGTTTCTTTACATCAGACTAGAGTGCATCATAGAAAAGAAATGTCTTATAAAATAGGCAGTTACCAAAGCTCCTGATGATTTAGTATCAATTGGTGCGTGATAAGCCACCAGGGCTTATAACGAAACAGTCCCGCAACGATTCAGAATATACCTGTCATATTCAAGCAAAAGAGACGCACAGTGTGTGTGTAAGGGAGGGGGCCCGGATTCGGTCGTAACGTCCGGTTCGTTTTAGGTCCTTTGGTGTCGATCAAGCCTTTATGTTAGGCTCATAAAATGAGGTAAGTGCCAATACGCATTTTTACGTTCCAGCTGAAGTAGACAAACGGCCTGCCCCTGAAGTAAGTTAGAGGTATTTAAATGAGTATAAACACGAATATTGTTATGAAGGTAATGAAACTTCAATGTTATTTTTTTAAGAGAAACTAGTCTTCATTTTCTTTTTTATTTTGCGTCAACATTTTTGTGGTTAGGATCATTTGAGTAAATTCAAATATCTGGAAGATTGCACACATACAGAATAACGGACTTTATTACCTATTTGATCATAATAACAATATAATATAATCTCTAGAATACACAATTTCATAGGTACTGAAAATGCAAAATGATAACACACAGAAGGACCACTCAAGCTGTCTTTGAAATCGACATCCATTACAAATAAATTATAGTACTGCAGTATTTCGTATCAAGCTCACCAGCACATTTTTTTGTGTCATTTATGGCGAAACACGGCGAGATCCCTGTAAGTATACGGCGGCTGCCTTAATATCCTTCTGTGTAGATACAATATTTTGAACTGTAATTGTTTAAAAAATTGATGTGGACAGTGCAGTCATGGTTACAATATACCTAAAAATATTTGGAATTCCGTAAATGCCCGTCACTACATTTTATTTTTGACCCTAATTCATAGTGATTGGTTAAAACCAATACGAAAATGCCAAATAGCGCTCGTTTGCAATAAATTTCCATTGGTGACAACACTTAGCGCGTTCATGATATAGGCATCTAGGGTTTATCTGATTCTACTACTAATGAGTGAGTATACTATCTAATCTACACTTTCAATTGACTTTATTTTAATTCAATTTGTCACTTCTTTACCCAGAGCGTTTCCCAGTACCAAAGATTTAGCCGAGCAACTCCTAATATCAAAAATAAAAAGAATACTTATTAGGTCGTCTCTGATCGCTCCTGGAAAGGAATTAGATTAAAATGTTCTTGAGCACCGTGATTAAAAAAAAAAACATGCCAGCGTTAATTCCCGAAAAATATCACCTACTTTTCCGCGAAGTCTTTAACACTCCAGTTTCACAGGTACAAAACACGACTAATTTTGTATTTGTCTCGTCGAATAATTAAATTATAGGCTCAGGCTGCATTAGCCGTCCACTTCGTTGGCGTAACGAGCGCTGCGCAAACTAAATTATCTGATGAACTAATTAAAGCCTGGATCGTAACAGGACTTGGAAACAACAAGCGAGATCTAGTGCTGCGCAGTATATGGTGGAACAGTGAAGCGGAGGATCTACGACGAAAAATTTGACGCGTGACTGCATAAGAATGTACTTTAGTATCGTGTCACATTACTTTACTTACTGTGTAGTCATAGTCACAGTGCAACATGATGTATGAAAGCAGAAATCAAAATAAGTATCGTAATTATGAAAAAGTTCTAAAATGTAACTAAGTACATTTTTTGATGTCGTTTGGTGAGTGACACTCACTACGAATTGTAAATAACTAAGTAGCCTCAAAATACCACAAAAGAAGTGACTTTTTAATTTACATTCAAATTACAATGTTATAATTACCCACATTAGAACTCCCCATTTTGATTCAAGCGTGGGTTTAATAATTACAACCTTTTTCAACACAACGTATATTCAGGTACCTATTTGTCATTATAATCAACAAAATATTTCTATTTTCTCTTTATGAGAACATAGCCACATGCTTGTTTTTGTTCCTTGAATAAATAAACATCACCTATTAAAATAAACGGAATAAATTATGACAATGCTAAAATCAATGTTGGAAATAGGTATTTACTTGTGATACATTTTTTTAATGATAGTAGATTGTTTTTTTAAGAGTAGAGGAATAACCTGATGATAAACGTTTGCCGCCGTCAAACTTTATTGGAGTTACGAAAAAATTGGGCCTCTGGCACCTTCCCCTAACTCAGTGAAATATAAAATATAGTACAGGCTTCGCGGGTTTCTTTGAGGCCGTACTCCAGCCGGGATATTCATGTCGAAGTTTGACTTTCTCAGTAGGGGACTAGACGTAGTGTATTTCAATAATATGAAATACTCCACTTCACTTCTCTACTACAGTAATTGTTTTTTTAATTCCATTTGTGCAAAAGTCGTACCACGTCTTTTACGTTTGTTGTTGGTCATAATGGTTGGTAAAAGACGTGGTTAAAGGAATGTAACCATTGACTTATACAGCCTGTATACGCGTCAAACTGAGAACCTACTCCATTGTTTTTCCGTCATTTAAAAATTATCAAGATTGGTTTTCATAATTAGGTACACTGTGCAATCGCCTCTTTCCTCGGCATGCTTCAAATTCTGTTTTAACTGTGATCATATTCTGTCAGAATTTGAAACCTTAAAGTTTTGACATTGATTGACAGTCACTTTATCTGAAATCAGAAATTTTCTTGAGTTTGACATTCAATTTTGACTACAAATTAATTAACAATTAAAATAACACGTTGGTAAAGTGATGAATCTTAATTAATGTCTTTTATGAAATCATTTGGAGTTCGGTTTGCTTTTAATGTTAGTATTTTTACTTTCGGATAATTTTGTTACACATTTAAGTAACTTTTTGTTGATTGTTATTTTTTACAATAAAAAAAGGTAGGTACGTCCAGCCACACATCAAAGTATACAAAACGGTCAAATTTCTTCAATCAACTCTCATCTTACTGTCGTTTGACAGTTTCATTTCTTCAATTGAAATTCAACCTGTGTTTACATTAGGTTGAATTTCAATTGAAGAAATTTGACAGGTTGTGGTAACGTGATGTGTGGCTGACTGTACATGTTTTTGAAAGTAGAATAACATTACAATTGTATTTTTTTTAATTTGTCCCTTCATTTGACATAATATTCTATAAGACTTACTTTGTATGGCATTTTTTTTTAAATACAATGCAATTCTGTTGTTATTAGTCCGGATAAGCAATCCGTCGCTCAGCTGTTTGTATGCGTTTTTCAAATAAATGTGTCTTATTTTTATTACCATTTCAAACCTACCTATAATATGCCAATAAAAACCACAAAACTACTTATCACCTTACCCTATTGGAAATAAAAGGCGATCGGTATTTGAAATAACAATCATTTAACAGTTGATATCGATTCTCGATTACAAAACAAAGGCAGAAAAATCCATATCGCACAGGTGCACTTTTCAAATGGAATGTGGGAACAAAATTGATTGTACAGGACCGTTTTCCATTTAGATATGGAAATTCTGACAGTGTGTACGACACGATGCCACTAAAAATATTTCAACGATTACCAGAGCTGTTATGGAAACATAGTTTTTTCTGGAGATTGGAAGTTTGCAACCATTGTGTAGCGGCTTTCGCTATTTTGAACGGAAAAAATGTTTGCACCTGGTCCAAACACACAGTATTTGTACTGTACTAAAATAGTTCTTAGTTTCACCGCTTACTTTTTCGAAGTAAGCTATTGATTTTAGGGTTTTTTTTATAAACATTCTATTTTGAGGCCTAAAATAATTAAACCATCAGTGTTTCAGCAATCTTACCAGATAGCAGCTTACATCACCTTATAGAGTGACAAGGACGGCACATTACTACGTACTGCTGCTTGTTATCTGTAATTCTCTTCGTTTGTGACACTGGCATAATTATATTGAACGTCACTAGGTAAGTTCGTTTAATTTGTAATTATTAAAATAGAATCTTAGTAAATTCGTTAACTTACTGTGTTTTGTAACTATAGTATGGGTTTCAAATGTATAAAAGCTATTCTAATGTCGATATGCGTGCCAAAAGTTATGCACTAATTTTGTGTTCCGACGATAAAGATGCTATTAAGATGAAAATTATCATCATGCATGAGTATTTTAATTCAATATGTGCATTTTGGCATTGGCATGCCTTTGTATTTGTATATAGATACAAAAGTAGTACATTAGCAGAGGTGCTCTAGCGTGAATAAGATTAAACAAAATTTTAATACAACAAAAGCGGCGTGAAGCAGCTCCTACGCTGTATTTCGCCGAGTGATGGCATTCGACACCCTCACTCGGTGAAACACAGCCCGCAAGGGAGTTAAAAGTTTGGAAACAAGCTTGTGGCTGGTATTGCGGGCTTCTATGGGTAGTGACAATCGCTTATCATCAGGTGCTCATGTGCCATCTATCACATTAAAAAATTAAAACCGTGACACGACACAGCAATGACAACCCTACCTATCCTTCATTATTTTTAAGAGTAGAGTTAAATATTTCCGTATCACGCCGCATTGATTCCCCTGGAGCTTAGCGGAAAAGTCACGCATCGGAAGACAAAGTTTGGTCAGCAATTAATATGATCATTAGCCTGGATCATCATTTTAACTTTCGTTGGTCAACCATCTTCCCTCTGTTACTTATCAGCCAAACTACTAGTGCTATCTCTTTCACCAATAGGGTTGTTATGAACAGAATCAGCCCCCGACGGATGGGAGAGGTTAATCCCTATAATCTTATTCGGCGTCCGTCGGATAACCTTGAAAGTGGGGATCATTAGTGTGGCAAGTGGACCGGCTTAATTTGTATTCGATCGGCGTGTTGCTTGTAAATATCTACTTGTGTTATTTTCGGTTATGTAATGCTTTGGTCTTTGGGTTATGTAAGAATTTCGTTGCATTATGCCTCAAGAACCTAGGTACTGTTACAATGAGGTGGAGGTGGTATTGTTTTAAAATATCTAGTAAATAGTTCTTCACATTCTAACTACCACAATCTGGGAGGACACTTCATCCCGAGCCATATGGTAACGTGAGGTCTGGCCCCTCCTTACTCTAACTCCTCGCGATATCAACACTCAGTTCGGAATGCGCTCCCGAGAGCGTGTCTGTTTATTTTTCAATGCATGACAGATTCTCATTATAAAACCAGCCATAAACGGCGGCCAGTATCAAAGGAGTTTACCATCGTTACAGTACTAAAGACCATCAACGCATACTGCGACGGAATTGACGTATTGCTATGCGGCATGTCCTTATTGTATGTACCGCAAAATTTAGTAATGATTAGCAGAATAAAGCTTACGGGTAGTTGACTCGTGTGTTTATGATAAGTAAAGGACATTTTTAAGAAGACATTAAAATTGTTCGAATCAGCCGACTCTCGAAACAATCTGTTTGGTAAACCAATCAGATTGTTTCGTTTTATCAGTATAATACCCTCCAGAAGTGAGTAAAATGGATGAAAAGCACGGTGTATAATATTCAATAACATATCCAATAAGTAAATTTTTGTAACTTGTATAAATTTTGTGAGTAGAGTCACCAAATAAATGAGTCAGTTCCAAATCACGCACGCAACACAACAAGCCGTTGTAAATCTCCCACTAACTATATCACATTCATTAAAATTTCTTCAAACGTGCGTGCGATAAACCAAGGGAATCTCCCGTACCTCGAAACGAAAACTTGAACTTATCTCTCTCACGTAGAAGGTCGTTACGTAGAAATTATGGCCGCGGTTAAACACATGCTACATTTACTCGAAAGTTCATGTTACGCCCGAATAACTCCGAGTTAGTTGAACCCTTCCGATGGGGAAAAACATGGCGAATAACTTCGATTAGAAAGAATTATGGGAGCGCTCTGGACCCGTGGGGATCGATTAGCTTTCAAGGCCAGAGGTTAAAAATTATGAAGGATAGCGACGGAATCCTTTGTTCAAACTGTACGAGTACGTTTATGTTAGAGTCAGAGAATGCTCGTTTGGTTCCGTAGCTCTGACGTTTGATTTATATTAGTTGTGATGAAACTTTTTCGTTTCGAGTCAGTGAGGGTACCGGAGTTCCAATCGGTGGGAAACGAAGTTAAATTTGGCAGAGCACTTGTGCTGCACCTTGCAATACTTAGTACCTAGCTTGCCGCCGCTCATAGGTATCTGTCAAGGCAGTGGCAATTGTTTACCGTCAGGTGATCCGTCTGCTCGTCTGCCACCTTTCACATAAAAAAACTACTTTTCTCAGCAGTGTTTAACTTGCATAACATAAGCAGGAACTATCAAGCTTTCAACTAGTATAATTGAACATGTTTTTTAATTGCTTTACCCTTTAGAAATCAATCTATTACACGTGCTAATGTGTTCAAAATTACTTAGGTACTGTTCACTGTGAGTTGACCTCGAACATAATCTTAACATGAAGCTGTAGGTATAAAATCACTACAATTCCAAACATTTATCTTCGTTCATACCTGTTTACTCGTGTACCTAACTAAATTTTGCCCTTTATTTTCCTGTCCCGAATCCTTTGTCAAAACATTCTTACATCTGAAGTGTCATCCAGCGACTTTGTGATACCTTTAAAGAGAAGAAACAAAGGTATCTTTATAGGTATATTTTTTACTCTAGCGTATTTTTTTACGATTTCATTTATATTTTCTTTTATGTGTCTATTGATCCACTTGCGTTTAACCTCACTTGTGTCTTCGTTTATTCAGTATCTGAATTCATCTCAGCACGCTATATTATGTTACATCTAAAGCTGTAGCTTTGGAGCCCGGGGAATACTTAAATATAGTAATTACAATGAAATAACTACCGTTTGACCTACGCAACCTTTAAATATTTACGGTAACTTTTCAGTCGCAGAACAATAGAAAATCAATTGTTTATGCGTTTAAAAGGCTTATGGCATTACGACTTTAATAATTTAATAACAACCGTAAAAAAAAAAGTATGTTATCAACAACGTACATTAATTGTCTGGTCCCAAACCCCAAAGGTTTTCCCCTTGGTAACCCTTATATAGAAACCAGTAACAATTAAGAACCATCGATTACCCAGGTCAACACAAAATTCTTGATTTCATCAAAAATTTGTGTTGGTGCGATCAAACTACTATACTTAAATTTTATGTTAATATTCCACTACTAAACCTAGCAACCTACAACTATTGTAATACTATAGGAGTAGCTACAGTTGCTTAAGCAAGCATCAGTGATCCAACACAATAGCATCGTTGAGAATAATAATTACACCATAGCAATAATAATAGCTGCTAACAATATGGGTGGAACGGAAATTAACAGACCACATTGCATTCCATAATGCTTGTAATTAACGAAATAATGCGAACCACGACGAATATTCATTTAGCAGTAACATCAAAGAGAAATATTGTGCATTCAAATGAATGATACGTTTAATTATGCCATTTATCCCCGTAGCTGGTTAAAACATCTGAGAGTTGTAGGTAGTGCAGTAACTTGTAGCAATGGGAGCTATCGCGTGTGGAAAATCCGGTAGATGGCGTACTATAGACCGAGGTCCAACTTTAAAACGTCATTGGTTGTTTAGTGACATTTTGACTTGTCACATCAACAATAACTAATCACCATGTGGACCTCAGTTCTACAGTATGCCATCTAGCGGACGTGATTTGCACAAAAAGTTATTGTAGTTCATTTCATTTTGGTTGTCTGATATTTGTAACACAAGAGCTTAAACTACTTAGTTAGCTAGAATTTGGTCCCATGATTGTGCAAATAACTAGTGTTTAATTGATTAATCATACATTTCAAATGCTACAAGTCAATAAATTATTTCTAGATTCTCGATTGAAGTGGTATTATAAATAGGCAAACGAATAATAATTATAGTACTAGAGCACTTAAGCGATTAGTTTTCTTTCATAGCGTTTTTTCTTTGGAACTCATTGATCAATAAATGAGTAAATAATATGTAGTATTGGTTCATTACAAAGAATTGTTAAGTGCTTAGCACCGCGTAAAATTGTTCAGAATAACTTTTTCAACTTAAATCTAGCATCATAATCATTTTGCTTTCACGTTGATTAATGAACGAAACATTTAAGAAAGTGCTTGAAGTAAATTATACACGATTATTTGTAAGGGTCAATGTGTTACGCGGGGCCCAAAGTAGATTCATACAAAAATGACCCGCGGGATCACTTATTAAAGCTGCATATTATCACAGTAAAAAAAATATCTACCTACTTCAGCAAATATACCTACTACACAGTTACAACCTAAAACTATACCTATATTTTCCTACCTATATTTTACCTATAATTTTTAGTGCTCAAATGCAACTTTTTATACAGAGATAAATGATGAAATCTCAAAAATCATTTCCATACAAACTCTAACAGATGATTTGATTTAAGTATGGGAAAGGATTTTTTTTGGGAATTGGTCGAACAATAAATGTATGATTGACATGTAACCCATTAACGCTCATGTAATAAGGGGTTACTAGCATTATGAGTAGTTTTTACTGTAATATAAAGACAAAACTCAAGTAACATTATATCACTGAAAAATATCAAGATTAGATTATATTAATCTATCTTGATAAATCAGGTGAATAAAATTGTGTTGGCAAAAAAGTAGAAGTGCAATTAAAAAATAATATTATAATTCAATCTAAACCCAATACCCAAAACAGTACCAATGATGCAAATTTTTTTTCTTTCCTTTTCAAAATATAAAGACTCAAAAGATTATAAAAAATACTATTCATCACCCCGTGATAGTAGATCTATTAAACACAAGGGGGATATCAATCACACTAATGCACTCTCCCCAAAATCCACTCTCTGAACCAAATGAGGCCCTACAAAGCAGCCTCAACATCAACTTAGGCCGATAAAAGATGGAGACAAGATTTCACACTCCAATTCTTAAGAACCCCTAACCATGTTATTGCTTGACAAATCCTTCTAGTATCACGATTTCAATTACGCATCAACATTAGCGCTCTAAAAAGGGAGAGGGGACCTCCCCCAAGGGTTTCTAATTATTTGTTCCACCCCAATTATTCCATAGCATTTGCACCATCGTTATTGGCCATGTTGCTTTTTTGGCGACATTCTTTCGCATTCCCCGGAGTGAATTGAAAATCGTACTGTGATTTCATTTCCTTTTGTCCTAGATTTTATATTATTCTGCATCTTAAAAACAGAAAAATTTCGTTATATTTAGGATTACACGGGATTAGCAAATCTATGGTAAAGCGCCTGTTGAACCGCATTCGGCCTTTGCGACAACTTGCCGGTTATAAAAAGAAAGAAATGTTATGTCAATTGTTTAGAAAAAAATTTGCTAAAAAATGGAAAATAAATTAGCATGAAGAAGATTACTGCGGTTTTTGATTTGATAAAATAACTAAAATAAACGATTAAATATATAAAAATAAATCCGAAGTAGACGACACTGCAACTGGGCCTACAGCGCCATTCCATACGCCTCGTATACTGATAATCAGGCATTAAACATAATAGATAAATACATGCATATTCATCAAAGCTCATAATGATTAATCGCTTACCTACTTCGGTAAAAAAATTAACAAAACAAAAGTAAACTCTATGATCGACACAAAATTCGTTTGGCGAAAGAAACGTCAAGAAACAAATTCTTTAAACTAGTTATGTGCCTAAAAATCTCTCATTAATTCCTGTATTTAGGTAATAAGTTCAAGAGATGTTTTGAAAAGTTCTGCAGAAGGAAAATTCACAAACTGTGAACTCCACGAAATTGTGGAAACAGAGAACAGTGAGAAATACAGTATTTTCGCAACCGTGGCCTCTTTATTATTATATTAGGTTTCCAAGGAATTATGGTCTTTGTTTCAAGTTTGTAATTTTGTTAGTTTCATTTAAAATTCCCGTTTCGAATTCAAAACATGGGCACCTTACGGATGTTTCTGCTTCTATACCTACATAGGTATGTGAACTTTCTGACAATTCATACGACATTGATTCAGCTTAAATGGTTAAAATGCAAACTAATGCGAACAAAACAAGCTATTCCCTTATTCCTCTAAATGTAAAAGCAATTATTACGCCCATAAAATAGCAAGGCCTGATTTATCAAAATCAGACAAGGAGAAAATTGCTAAATAATACAGTCCCCCATTGTCAATTACAATTCAAGCAGTCGTCTGGGAAAACTGCAAAATTCACTTCACGTTCCCTCCAGAACGTCAACGTGTGGGGGCTTGATCGCTCTCAGACACACTTAGGGTACTATTGCATTAAGGTACCCATTAAAAATTAATGCAAGCTTTTTGTGAGAACAGGTCACCTAATGGTAAGTGATCACCGCTGCCCATGGACGGCTTGGCGGCAATTCGTCTCAAAGAAACTTGCCCCATAATTTGCTTATCACAAAAAATATAGGTCTATACTATAGTTCGTGCCAGATAAACTTGCAATAAAGGTAATTTTGGTCCTTGACGTGCGAACATCACATAGCTAGAACTTTGACGTTTGGTATTATGAAACACGAAAAATGTAATTTTATAGACAGTTTAGTATGGGAAGCGATGTGTATCGCGAATTTTGACGACTTCTTGGTACAAGTGGGGTGAATGACTTTTATTGCAAGTTTATCTGGCACGAACTATAGGGTAAAAGAATTAATATACCTAAAACATATCTATTTTGATTTAAGCCTTTTTGGATTCTTTATAAGCACCTAGCTTATAAAAAATCTGATTTGCCCCCCTCTGCCCCAGAAGCCTGGGTACGCCTATGGGTAGCTCACATAATATTTCACATTCATAAATGTTCTGTATGGACTTAAAATTAATTATTATAAAAGACGCTCAGTGAAACATGCCACTCGCAAGAGGGCGCCACCCTTGACAGCCTAACCAGTAATCCGTTAAACTGGGGTCACTTTCCAATTACATAATTGTCTACACGAGCGTACTAAATGTTTAGAAATGTCAATAGTGTGGAAGATATCAAAATAATAGACAATGCCAAAAAAATGTGACTGGGATAGTGCGGATGTCCATGGGGAGCGATTATTACTAAATAAAAATTCTTTTTTTTAGCCAGCTTAAATTATGTCCATAGAGAACGGCATTATAGGCACAATGTCAAAGTTTCTATACCAATGAAAATGTATGCCAAGGAAATAATGTATGCCAAGGAAATATCACCATTAATTAGAAAAATTTTTCGTTTAGGTTTAGAATGTTCAATTCCCAAAATATTCATATCCCGAAATGTTAAAACATCCCGGAACTAACTATTATTTTATATTTGTATAAAAAGTTAGGTTAAGGTTTTTTTTTATGACCACCCGGAATAAAATTAAGGATTTCTGGGTGGTCATAAAAAAAACAACTCTGACCTAACTTCTACCCTAAACACCTAACTACGAACAACTTAACTTTTTAAGAGTTTTGACTGATACAACCAGTCAAAACCGTTTTTGACGGAATCACTTAGTCAAAAATACTTTTGACTAGCTCTATTGGGCAAAAGGACTTTGACTGATTTTGCTAGTCCACAGTACTTTTGACTAGTTAAGAGTTTTGACTGTAACATATACATTGATGTGTGGCTCTACCAGTACGCAGGTACACTTTAATAATAACTTTTGTGACATTAACAAATTTGATTATTTACTGAGTTCTGATTATACACTTTATACCTGGTTATAAACTAAAATAAAAGAAAAAAGTGTACTCATTCGAAGACTATTAGCATTTTTTTCTATGATCAAAATGTGCTTTGTATAGGTGTAGTAGGTGTAGGAGTTCGTTAAATACTACAATCACCAACAAAGATTAATCGAAAATAATAGCTCCAAAAGCATTAAACAAAATATCAACACTTTAACAATCACATCCTCCGTGAATGGATCGTTTGTACAAATATTTACTTATTTTTAATTACGTCGAATAAACAACTGAAGCTTGATCCTTAATGCCACAATGAAAGTACTATCACGCCATAAACTCATTTGCTGGGTCCCTAATCTTGCCTTCCACTGTATTTAGTTTCACATTTGAACGGCGTTATGCCACATTACGCCAGTTGTTTATCAATTATAAGACGTTTAGCGCAATAGTTACAAATTGTTAGCATTTTTATAACATTTGCGTGCCCACAGTGTAAACAAGGTAAAAATACTTACATGAACTCTAACGACAAACCTTAATAGAAGAGAATAAGGCAATAATAACTATACAATATTGTCTACCCGCGCTAACTACCAGCGCCTCTAGCAGGCCGAATGCGGCAACGTGAAAGAAGGAACTCCGTGCAACGAACCTCCTCTGAACGCAATTTTTTTTTCTAATTATCTGTCACTCGAAAACAAAACTTAAAATAATTACTCGTATTTTTTCACAATTTTGTAAATTAATAAATTCGATCAAACGTCTTTTCATACATTACTAATTAAAACATTTCATTGAAAACGGATGGAAACCCTCCTGCCGACGCACTTATTAAACGGAAACTGCCCGTTACAATCATTTCTTACCCATGAGAGTTATATGACTTCCAAATCAGATATTGCTCTTACCCAACACAATGGAGACTGTTCAATTCAGTTAGGCACAATCGCACGAGGCTAGCTGTCATATACTAAATGTCTAATTAATGTGTGTTCGCTGTGACATC